>BLSH010106338.1:0-46109 GCA_018402905.1 Glandirana rugosa
GGGGTTCGTTGTCTGTGCGATCGTTCGGGTTCCGTCCGGACCCGGACTTTGTCCCGAAGTTCGGACGGACCAGCAGAACCCGAACTTCCAGAGGTTCGCTCAACTCTAATAGTGAGGATGGTCTGGTCTTGGGTATGGTGGTGTGCTTTATAAAGCTTCTCTAGTTGTTGGGTGAGAGAAAGGGTAGATGACCATCTGGCTTTATTTTTATCAGATGCTAACTTGATAAGGTGGCCCCTGAGGACAGCTTTGTGGGGAGTCCAAATTGTGGTGATTGGGGTATCTGGTGTAAAGTTAAGCCTAAAGTAGTCTGCTATATAGCCATCTATAATTGCCTGTGTGCCAGGACCTGTGATCAGCGACTCATTGAGTCTCCATGAATAAAGGGTGTTAGTAGTGTTGAGCGAACCTGAACTGTAAAGTTTGGGTCCTTACCGAACTTTTGGTTGTCCGGGACCCGGACCCATACCCGGACTTTTCAAAAAAAGTCCGGGTTCGGGTCTGGGGTTCTGGTAATTTTACTAAAAGTTCTGAAAATTGCTGTAAAAAAGTCCTGGAAAGTCCTAGAGGTTTGCAAAAGGAAGAAAAATGGGGGTAAGGGTCTGACAAGTGCCCTACAAAGAAATGGGGATAGGGAAATAACTTTAAATAAAAAAAAAACATAAAAAAATCAAAAATGGAGGTGGATGTGGACTATCTTAAAACTGTGTTAGAAAAGTATAAATTAGAGGGGAGAATCCATATCACTGTTCTAAGAACAGTGATATGGCTTCTCCCAGCTAATTTGTACTTTATCACACAGTTTTAAGATGATTGTACATTCTACAATCATCTTAAAACTCTGTGAGAAAAGTATACATTAGCCGGGAGAAGCCATATCCCTGTTCTTAGAACATCTGCAAACTGTGTGTGAAAACTATCAATTAGCGGGGAGAAGCCAGATCTTTTTTTTTTTTTTTCTTTTTTTTTTTTCTTTCCACTTCAGCTATGTGCCTTCTGGTCCGTTTTCATTTCATGGTTCAAACCTCCGTATCAGGCACCTGTCACATCATTGTGGAATATCATTTTCAATTTTTCCTTTTCATTAATTTATTTTACCTTATTCTTTATTTCAACTTTAGTTTAACACATAAATAAAAGCCCACTGAAGTCTTACCCCTATCCCCTCTTTCACTTCTTCCCCCCCACCCCCCCCCCTCGGGGACCACCCTCTCCCTCCTTTCTATTGCTCTATGATTGACCTGTATTCACTCGTTTTCCTAAATTCCTCCCATTTTCCCCGTATCCTTGTATATCTATCTAGGTTGTCATCTCCTATATATATAGTTTCTTCTATGATCCTCGTCCTTTCAACTCTTTCCACCCACTCTTTTATTGTTGGGGCTTCCACCGACCCCCACAGTCTCGGGATCAAGCTCTTCGCTGCGTTAAGAAGGGTCGGGGCCAGTGTCTTTTTATATTGTCTTATTGGGGCTTGTGTGGCATGAAATAAGCATTCCCATGGTTCTTCTTTAATTTGTATTCCTAAGATACTTCTAATCTTCTCCAGGATCCCTTTCCAGTATTTTCCTATTTTGGGGCAACTCCACCATAGGTGAGCCAGGGTGCCCTCCTTCCCACATCTCCTCCAGCATTCAGGTGAGTTCTCTGTTCCTATCTTTCTCATCCTTTGTGGTCCTAAATACCATCTTGCGGCTAGTTTATAGTTCATCTCCTTTGTTTCCTGATCTCTTGCGGATGAGAATATTAAGTTAAGGATCTTCTTCTTCCCAGCCTCGCCCTCTGGGATATCTCCCAGTTCTTTTTCCCATCTCGCCAAATAAGGTGGATCTCCTGGGTCCAGTTCTTTTATTAGAATACTATATATTTTTGCCATACCGTGTTTAGTGCAGTGTGGTAAGTTTATCAGTCGCTCTATCGGTCTCATTTCCTTTTCCCCCCTTAACGGTTGTGGAAGTGTCTGTGTGTAGTGCTGGAGTTGTGTATATCTCCATCTGTCTTGTGATTTCCTCCCCCATTTTTCCGTGATTTCTTCAAACGTAAGAATTCTATTTCCTATTAGAATATCTAATAATTTTATTTCCTCTTTCCCTGCCCATTGTTTAAAGTATGCCCCTTCTTCTTTCCCAGGTAGAAATGCTTCTGTGTTTATCAGTGATATTAGTGGTGAATTGTATTGCCAATTATGTTGTTTACTTACTGTGTCCCATGTTTTCAGTGCATGTTTTGTCATTATGTTCGTGCTTCCATTTAATTTCCTATATTCTCTTGGAATCCACATCATTTTTTCTATGTCTACCCCACTTTGTGTTCTTTCTATGTCCACCCAGTGTTTTCCTCCTTTACTATGTTTCCATTCTAACATTCTTGCCATCACTGCCGCCTGAAAGTACTTTTTGAAATCTGGCACTGCTAGTCCCCCCGCTTCTTTACTCCTTATCATGGTTGGAAAAGCTACCCTGTGATGTTTTTCTGCCCACACATATTTAATAGATATCCCAGTTCCTTCTGACACCATTTAAAGGGATATTTTTTCCTCAGCTCCTCCTGCTCTTTCTTCGTACATGAGATGTTCAAAATCTCAGTTTTTGCCACGTTTACCTTAAAGTTAGCTATTTCCCCGTACCTTTCTAATTCTTCTATTATTTTCGGCATTGAATTTACTGGGTCCATAATGTACATCAGGACATCGTCCGCGTAAGCGGCTACCTTGTGTTCTCTCTCCCCGATCCTTATCCCCCTTATTTGCCCATTTCTCCTTATTTGTTCCAGGAGAGGTTCCAACGTCAATACAAACAGGATCGGGGAGAGGGGACACCCCTGTCTAGTGCCATTGTATAACTCCAGCTCCGCTGACAAGCCCCCATTTACTCTTACTCTTGCTTTTGGGTGATTGTACAGAGCCGATATCCATCTTATCATTTTTTCTTTCATTCCCATACCTCTAAGTACTTCCCACATGAAGGCCCAGCCGACCCGGTCAAAAGCCTTTTCGGCATCTATCGACATGAGTACGGCTGGGTCCTCGTTTCCTTTTTGCAAGATCATTACTGTTCTAAGACAGTTGTCTCGTCCCTCTTTTCCCATTGTGAATCCTGACTGATCTTTGTGGATCCACCCTGGGAGGATTGGTTTTAATCTCTCTGCTAAAATTTTTGAATACATTTTTACATCTGTATTTATTAGAGATATCGGCCTGTAATTCTCTGGGTACATTGGGTCTTTATCCTCCTTTAGTATAAGTGTGATATATGCCTGCAATGCCTCTTCCCTTATGTTCTCTCCCTCCGCTATTTTATTTAGGTATTCCCGTAATTTGGGAATCAGGATCTTTTGGAATTTTTTATAGTACGTTATTGTGTACCCGTCAGGTCCCGGGCTTTTCCCCACGGCCATGCTCTTTATTGCCTTTCTAATTTCCTCCTCTGATATTGGTTGTTCTAATTGATTCAACTTTTCATCTGGGATTTTAGCCAATTCTGCGGACTCTAGGTATTTTTTTACTAATTCCTCTCTCTCTCTCCTTCCCCCTCTCCCTCTCTTTTCACTTTATATAGCCGACTATAGTATGTGTGAAACACCTCCGCAATTTCCGGAGTTGAGTTAGCTATCCTTCCCCCTTCTGCCTTTATCTTAGAGATAAACGTCTGACTCTTTTTTTCCTTCACTCTTTTTGCTAGCCACTTTCCCGATCTATTCCCCCACTGATATCTATCCTTACTTATTAAGTGGGTCTTCCTCCTCCTATCTCTCTCCATCCACTCCTCCAACTCCTCTCTTTTCTTGGCTAGTTCACTCCTCCCCCCGGTTTCTTGATCTTTAACCTGTTTTTCTAAAGTCTGTATCTCTCTGTATAATAGCTCCATTTTCCTAGTTCTCTCTTTCTTCTTTTCAGTTCCTATTTTTATTAGAATCCCTCTAATATAGACTTTATGTGTCTCCCAGAGGAGTGAGCTTGATATTTCTGGTTTATCATTAATTTCAAAGAAGCCCTCCAGCTCTCTTTCAATGGTCTGTACTGTCTTTGGGTCCTGCAACAATGAATCATTTAGTTTCCACATTCTCCCTCTCTCTACTTCCTTTCCTGTCTCCAACCCTATCCACCCTGGGGCATGATCCGAGACTGTGGTGGCTCCGATTCCAGCCTCCTTTAACATGGGCATCATCTGGTGTTCTATCAATACATAGTCCAGTCTGGAATAAGATCCATGGACCGCCGAATAATATGTGTATCCCTTTTTTTTGGGGTTACAGACCCTCCAACTGTCCACTAGCTGGTACTCCCTCAGAAGTCCCCTGATCACTTCTTGTCTACGGTTATTACCTCTTTTCCCATAGCCTGTGGCGTCTTTATGTGGTTCCATACATAAATTTAAGTCTCCTGCTACTATCAGGTTTCCTTTTTTAAAGTCTGTCAATTTCCCCAGGGTTCTCCTTAAAAATAACTCAGGGTTTTTATTGGGAGTGTATATATTCACGATGGTCCACTCAGTGTTCCACATCTTTCCCCTTATGAACAAAAACCTCCCTTCGGGGTCCGCCAACTGTGCCTCCACCGTGAATATTACGTCCCTACTGAACCCTGTGGCCACCCCTTTGCCCTCCCTGAAAACAAGTCCCCATAGAGCCACCTGGGAAATGCAGCTGTTCTCAGATCTATTCCTGCAGAATGCGCTATATGGGTCTCCTGGAGGCAAATCACCTGGCCCCTCAGATACTCCAACTCTTTGTTTACCTTATACCTTTTCTCAGGTGTATTCAACCCCCTGACATTGTATGTTAGAACTGTTAATTTTCCCATTTGGTTAGCTTTTTTCTTTCCTTATACCTTTCCCATGAATACAGGTCAATCTGGCCATTCTCTTCTTCCCTGGCCCCCCCTTCCCCCTCCCCCTCCCCTCCCACCCCCCCTCCTCCCTTCTTGTTTGAACGGAATTCTTCTTTCCGTTCTCTGTGTGAGTCTCCGAGTGTTCTGACACTCGTTATCTTTCTACCCACACCTCTTTGAGGAGTTACCCAGGCCCTCCCCTCCCTACGCCTCCTGAATTTCTGTCTCTCTTCTCTTCCCCATTATCTCCCGCCCCTTTGTCCGCTATCCTTTTCCACCTCGCCTCCTACTCCTCCCCCCCTGTCGCGTCCATCTTCTTCCATCCGGTCTCTTTGATCCACTGGTGATCCCCCCTTCCCACCCTGGTAGGGGTTGGGGTTGGATCTCCAGTCTCTCACAGAATTCTCTTAAGTCCTTGGGGAATCTTAATATTGCTGTCCTCCCGTCTCTCCTTCCTTTTAAGCATGCTGGGAACCCCCACCAGTAAGTTATATTCAGCTTCCTTAGGTGTTCTGTCAAGGGTTTTAAGGTCCTTCTTCTTGCCAGTGTCTCTTGGGAAAGGTCTGAGAAGATCTGGAGCTCTGTTTCCTCAAATATTATTTTTTCCATCTTCCTGGTATTCCCTAGGATCTTGGTTTTTTCCTCCACATAATGGAATCTTATTATTACGTCCCTAGGGGCCTCTTTCCCTCTGATTTGGAATCTATTGATCCTATGGGCTCTGTCTATCTTGAGCTCCGCTCCCACTTCCCTTCCCAATATTGGGTTAAAGAGTTCTCTTAGCACTCCTTCCAGTGCCTCGTCATTGTGTTTTTCGGGTAGCCCCCTTATCCTTAAGTTCTTCCGGCGGTTCCTATTCTCCTGATCCTCTATTTTATAGGCCATGTCCCTATTTTCCCTCTGCAATTCTCTAACCTCCCTGTCCAGATTTTCCAGTCTTTGCTCATATGTCTCCATTCTTTCTTCCACCTCCTCTACCCTCTGTAAGACATGGCCTATATCTCCTCTGACCGCTGTTATATCTACTTTGAGGGATTCTTCCATCTTTGTCAGTGTTTCTGTTAACATTTCTCTTATTTGAGAGGCACTGACCTGGGTTTCCTCCGGCTTCCCTCCCTTCTCTGGTGTGGCCATCTGCCCTGTCACTCCTTTTTTCTTCAGCTCACTATTTTGATTTTTCTGAGTTTTTGAGTTTTGGGTATTGCTACATCCTGGTGGCATGCCAGCCATATTCCCTTGTTTTGCAGATGACCCATTAGGTCTCCCATTGGGTCCCTTTGTTTCTTTTTGTGCGAGGGGGCTGCCTAGGGATTCTTGCATGCTTGTCTCTGCTGACATATACTTCTGGATCCCTTGAGGGCTATTTGAGGCTTGCACGTTTTTGGAGGGGCCACTTTTACCTGTTTTACCCTTCATCTTTATTCCTTTTTCTCAGGGTTCCTCAGAATCTAGGTGTTTTTTAGACTTCCCCTATGTGTTGTCTTCCTGCAGGGGCTCTGTTCCTGGGTTGATGACCTGATCCTTTTTACCCTTCCCCCGGGATACTGCTTCAGACCGCTGAGTAGTTGGGGTATTGGGGATCCGGGGCGGCGAGGGGGGTGGGGGAGACACACTCTGGGCACCAGGAGTGGGGCAGTAGGGTGTCAGTGAAAGCACGGGCAGGAGCGACAAGTCATCAACACACTGCTACTATAGCGCTGCCTGCTCTCACATTTTAGCACATTTCACACCGCATACAGACTTAACATGTGTTAATATATGTTTTGTCTTTTGTTATATCTACCATTCCGCCGATTGGTGTGCGTTTTTAGCTTCAGTCTTCGCAGCGAGCAGGCTCCTACAGATGGAGTATCATCTCCCCTTCAGCCAAGGACTTGTCCGCGGCTCTCCATCTGCTCCCTCTCTCAGCTCCCTCCGGTGTATAAAAGTGTGGGCGCTGGGAGGCTTGTTCCTCCGTTGCTTGTGAAGAGGAGATAGCGCTGGCGTTTATGCCTGGCCTGCCTTTTTTGGTCTCCTTTCCCCGTCCGTCCGCTGCTGCCCTCGGTTACCAATCCCGTCGGCTAAATCCTCCCCCTGCTTCCTCCTTGGCTAACACACATCCAGCGGGGCAGACATGGAGCGCAGCACGCTCAAACATTTCTCAGCCGGGTACATCACGGGGAGGGGAGGCGCCTGGGAGACGTCCAGCACACGTCTACTCTCCTCCCATCCCCGCTCCTACACTTACAGTAGTGACCCGGAAGTGTCCTGCAGGGACAGACATCCTGTATTTGATCGATATATCCGGAAGTGCGTCTTACAGTAGTGACCCGGAAGTGTCCTGCAGGGGCAAACTTCCTTTGTATCCGATCCGATAACCACATTGTTTTTAATAATGTGGTTATATCGATCGGATACAAAGGAAGTCTGCCCCTGCAGGACACTTCCGGGTCACTACTGTAAGACGCACTTCCGGATATATCGATCAAATACAGGAAGTCTGTCCCTGCAGGACACTTCCGGGTCACTACTGTAAGACGCACTTCTGGTTCTTCTGAGGACTAGTGCGACCCTGAGTAATTATTCATCTCTTCACCTTTAGGACCCCTCGAATTCCTATTAACCCTTCATGACTAATATTTTTTTCCCTGTGTACCTTTGCCATATTTTGGGTTTAGATGTTGATACCGTAAGTAATAACCGGAAATGACTGCTGGAACGCATGAAACGAACCGGAAGTAGTCCGGTTGGAAAGCACGCCGTCCCGGGAAACCGGAAGTGCGTCAATCGGACAAAATTATGTAATGTCTATTTAAACGCAGCTCTGTAGGTGGTCAGAAGCCTCCAGACGACGTGTACTAACACGAAACGCGTCTGGTACTTCTGACCTATCGATTGCTGCGTGATTTTATATACAAGCTTGTGGAAATTTCTATTTTTAACACTAAATAAATTAGCCCCCTCATCACCGAGGTTTTATACTATGGCGATTGCCCTGCTTTTTATTTCTGCATAAACGATCGAAACTTGGGAAAGTTTTGATTCTCCCAGAAGTGGCTTTCTTCAAGACGTCTCCTTGACTGACCCTCGGATATCAGGATATCAGGACCCAAACCCTGAGGTGGAGGCCTCGACCACGGAAGGTGACAGCAGAGGACCGGTGACGTAGGACCGGGCTGTGTGACGCGACCGGCTTCTGGACACCCTGTTAGCAGCACCCCATTACTTCCAAGGCGTTTTTTTCTCCACTCTCTGGTAAGCCTCCACTCTGGCAAGGGTTGGAGTTTTTTTTCACCTACCACTTAATCCCTCCAACCATATTGATCCCTCTGATCGATGAACCACCACCTTTGGAGGATCCCTATTTGTGACGTCATACCATAACCCCATATAAGGAACATTTCACGATTGCACTTTATACACCAAGATCTTTATTGTATGTTTTGGACTCTAATTCAATATAAATTCTGTGGACTCGTTTTGAGATGGAATATGTACTATAAAGGTTTATCCTAATTTTGTGACACCACATACACACCTTCTTGTTTAACATTGTTTTTAATTTCACATACTTGGATCACGTATATAATTAAGTTTAGCGCCACTCCTACATATAACAGCGATTTTTTCGATTAAGTTTGGTCGACACAGGTGGCTGCTTATGTCTCTCACTACTTATTTTAGGCTTAGCGCGGTAAAACCCTCCCTGCACTTACACAATTTCTCTACAAACCACATTTACCCGCTGCTTAGCCCTCCCAGTATTACCATGGACATCTTTGAATACCGAGCCTCCAGAAAACTCACCACAGAGGGAGTTTTTGTGAATTCAAACCCCAATACAGAAATCGGGGGACTCTTCATGAGGTTGAGAAACCTCATGTTATCAGAACTTCACCTCCAGTGGGATGTTGTATTTCTAGACCAGTACATCAGTGAACAAATGGTCCCCAGAAGCCTCCGGTGGGAGGTCTCCCCCAATCAGTGGGACACTGACCTTTCTACCTGGTATAGTTTTTTCAACGAAGCAGGGGTAAAGCTGCTACAATTCATGGTAGGGAGGAAGCAAGCCAGAATCCCAACCATTGACACGGAAATTAAGGAGATCAAAGACAAATTATTGCCATACAAAAACTCTACCGAATATAACACACTCTCCTCTAATCTATTATCACACCTGGAAAAAGAAGAGAGAGAACAAAAACTTAAGAAACAAAAGAAGTACGCAAGGGATATAGAAGACTACAACACAGGGAGAGTCTTCAAGTGGCAAAAAAGGACCAACGACGCAACAACAGAGGAACACCAAGATATATCAGATCCCCCCTCGATATTAGTAGATACTTCTAATATTAGAAGGACACTGGATCCACCCCGAGTCCAACCAGTAACGACCCATCGGGCAACACACGCCAAGAAACAACTAGGACCCAGACCCCCACAACCTCGGGGCCCCTATAAAGACCCCCCCCCACAGGGGACGCGGAAGACCCAACAGTAGAGGACATCCCAGAAACCCAAGGATTCAACACTATCCGGACGAACCAGAATATCATTCAAAAAATTCATACTACAATCAAGATTGACCTCACTATGAAAATTACCAATCGCCAAGACCTTATACACCTCCGTTCTCAACGTCTAATCGGTTTCCTTCCGTTGAGAAGAAGGAATTCCTCTTCCACGGAATACCCAAGGTCTCAATACAATCATTGGGAATATGACCGCTCAACACATAATTACAGTCATGACCCCCCCCGAACACCCAGAGATCAGGTTTTTTACAGGGCCGAGCACGACTGGCGAGGAAGACCCGGACCAGACGAGGAACCAGAGGGGGGAGGAGGAGACCCCAAAAAACGGAAGAGGAACTGAAGGATTCTGGGATTTTCAATTTAAGCACAAAAGATCTAACCCCTAATGAAAGATATGTCCTGGACAAAGGTCTCAAATATGCTCCACCTAAGGCACTTGATAAATGTCATACATTTATCGATATACAGAAATATATCCGGAAGATCAACATACAGCGGTACCTGATTTCCAATACCAACACAAGACCTACACGAGAATATACCACCAGCAACTCCAACACCATACATACGAACCTGGCCAACCCTTCGTTGTTCAATCCACCGGGACAAGTGGCTCCAGCTGTCAAGATCTTTAAAGATTTGGTCCTCAAAGATCTAGATGATATCAACATCAGAAAGACATCACATGATAAGGCATTCAGAAATGGCTTAAAAGCCTTGTGTGACAGAAAAGACCTCATTATACGCCCAGCAGACAAGGGTGGAGGTATCGTCGTCCTAGATAAGGAGGACTACGAAAAAGAGATGCAACGTATTCTCAGTGACCACCTGACATATCATGCACTACCTAACGATCCCACACCTAAGTATAAGAAAGAACTCAAAACTCTTATAGAACATGGTTTTAATTCAAACATTTTAAATAAAAAAGAAAAAACCTTTCTGATCCTCAAGGCTCCAAGGATACCAACTTTTTACTATCTGCCCAAGAGCCACAAGGACATTGTCAACCCACCCGGGAGACCCATAGTGAGCGGGATTGATTCCATTACCTCCCGGGTGGGGAAATACGTCGATCACTTCTTGCAACCACTTGTTAAAAGAACTCATATTTACAGGATACCAAAGATGTCATAAACCTCCTCAGCAATACCTATTTACACACCCAATGCTTATTAGCAACAGCAGATGTAGCTTCTTTATATACTAATATACCTCATAATCTAGGTATAGAAGCAGTCTCCCACTTCCTCAGAATGGATCCCACACTTCCCAACATCCAAAAAGATTTCATCATGAACCTCTTGGAGTTCGCGGCCACACATAATTATTTTTGGTATGGTAACAAATTCTATAAACAGATTAAGGGGGTCGCTATGGGGGCTAAATTTGCCCCCAGTCTAGCGAATTTATTTATGGCTAAATGGGAGGAAGATGTAGTGTATGCCTTACAACAACCACAGTTGAAATTCTGGGCCAGATATATTGATGATGTTCTCATCCTCTGGGAAGGATCTGTCGAAGAACTAGAAATGTTTTTTCACACTCTGAACCGGAATGACAGAGGGATCTCCCTCACATTTGAAAGCAGTGAAACCAATATCCACTTTTAGATCTAGAAATCATGATCAAGGATGGCTGCATTACCACCAGAACCTATTTCAAACCAACCGATAGGAATGGATATATTCCCACAGATAGTTGTCATCATACCTCCTGGTTGAAATCCGTTCCCCGCAGCCAATTCCTAAGGTTACGCCGTAACTGTACAGACATCAACGACTATAATATACAAGCAGAAGTCCTGAAGAAGAGGTTCATCGAGAGGGGCTATGACCGAGAGGAGGTCAATATGGAAATCAATAGAGCCCTGACTACAGAAAGATCAGCTCTACTCGGGAACAATGCACACAAAAACAAAAATAAAAATGATTTCAAGTGGTCTTTCTTCACCTCATTTTCAACACAACATAAACAGATCCGACATATTTTAAGGAAGCACTGGAACATCCTAAAAAGCGACCGCATCCTGGGCCCTTTACTACCAACACAAGCTAAGGTTATCTTTAGAGGAGCCCCAGCCTTGAGGCACAAGGTAGCCCCCAATGTTTTGGAACCCCTAAGAAAGTTAGCTTCTTTCATGATCTTAAAGGCTTTTATTGCTGCTGTAAATGCAGAGTATGTCAACTAAACAGTTGCAAGAACAGGAAAATAACCAGTTTCACCTCAACCGTAACAAACATTACCTATCAAATAAAATGCTTTTGTACATGTGAAACAAAGAACATCGTATATTTACTGACCTGTCCATGTGGGAAGCAGTACGTGGGGAGAACTACCAGGACTTTTTCTATCAGAGTGAGCGAACATATAACTAATATAGTTAAAGGGAAAACCAACCATAGTGTCCCTAAGCACTATTTAAGAGCTCACGCAAAAGACCCGGCTGGCACCAGGTTCTCTATCATCGATAAATATACCCCCCCGTAGAGAGGGAGTAAGAGGAGTATCCCAATTAGACGTATACTGGATATACCAGCTTAAAAGCTACTTCCCCTTCGGTCTTAACATTGACTGGGATATAAACGCATTTATCAGCAAGGCATGAACCAGGATAAACCAGGGTCATCTTTATGCAACATCCCACTGATGGTTCCAGCTACATAACCTCCCATAGATAATTCCATTTCTCTATTCATAAGGAGCTATAAACCTCAGGGACACCTATTATCAAGCACACAACCTTCCATTGGAAGTCCCATTTCTCTATCCATAGTTAGCTTCAGTGACATCTATTTTCAATTACTTCATATACCTGGCCTATGCACTTCATTGTCTAAAATATAACTGGGAATGATCGCACATCAGGCACTTTAGTGAGTATTTTAGCGTTTGTGGGTTTAAAACGGTATACATTTTATCTTATCCATTATATTTTAGCGTCTGTATTCCTAATGATATATATTGGACCAGATGAGATACAAACAGACTATGGAGTGCTGGTTTTACTATATATTTTCATTTTATTTATTTTATATCTTTTAAGGATTGTAATATTTCTATGTATGTGGATTGTTTTTTAAAAAAGGTAATTTGAATCCGCTTTGGATATGTGCCCGGTTCACTTTGATTCTATGAGGTTGAGGACCGATCTGACATTATTTTCGTCATGTAGTGGACCGCACCACAATCTCAAACTAAGGCTTTAGCGTCATGTTCGCCCAGCCAATAAATACTTTTTAGAAAAAACTTTTTAATTTTACCATCACACCTAATTCCCATTTCGGCGTTCAGTGTACTCAACATATGTCTCAATATACGGGTCGTCACATCCGGTCAACTCTCTGCCGGAAACGACATCGTAGGACTTCTATTGAAATAATTCTAATATGATTTAAACCCTTAGTTAGATGTAACAGCTTCAATAGTATTCACATGTCAAACAATCCTTTTGATTATCTCTATGTTTTTAATAATGTGGTTATATCGATCGGATACAAAGGAAGTCTGCCCCTGCAGGACACTTCCGGGTCACTACTGTAAGACAAACTTCCGGTTCTTCCGAGGACTAGTGCGACCCTGAGTAATTATTCATCTCTTCACCTTTAGGACCCCTCGAATTCCTATTAACCCTTCATGACTAATATTTTTTTCCCTGTGTACCTTTGCCATATTTTGGGTTTAGATGTTGATAACCGGAAATGACTGCTGGAACGCATGAAACGAACCGGAAGTAGTCCGGTTGGAACGCACGCCGTCAATCGGACAAAATTATGTAATGTCTATTTAAACGCAGCTCTGTAGGTGGTCAGAAGCCCCCAGACGACGTGTACTAACACGAAACGCGTCTGGTGCTTCTGACCTATCAATTGCTGCATGATTTTATATACAAGCTTGTGGAAATTTCTATTTTTAACACTAAATAAATTAGCCCCCTCATCACCGAGGTTTTATACTATGGCGATTGCCCTGCTTTTTATTTCTGCATAAACGATCGAAACTTGGGAAAGTTTTGATTCTCCCAGAAGTGGCTTTCTTCAAGACGTCTCCTTGACTGACCCTCGGATATCAGGATATCAGGACCCGAACCCTGAGGTGGAGGCCTCGACCACGGAAGGTGACAGCAGAGGACCGGTGACGTAGGACCGGGCTGTGTGGCGCGACCGGCTTCTGGACACCCTGTTAGCAGCACCCCATTACTTCCAAGGCGTTTTTTTCTCCACTCTCTGGTAAGCCTCCACTCTGGCAAGGGTTGGAGTTTTTTTCACCTACCACTTAATCCCTCCAACCATATTGATCCCTCTGATCGATGAACCACCACCTTTGGAGGATCCCTATTTGTGACGTCATACCATAACCCCATATAAGGAACATTTCACGATTGCACTTTATACACCAAGATCTTTATTGTATGTTTTGGACTCTAATTCAATATAAATTCTGTGGACTCATTTTGAGATGGAATATGTACTATAAAGGTTTATCCTAATTTTGTGACACCACATACACACCTTCTTGTTTAACATTGTTTTCAATTTCACATACTTGGATCACGTATATAATTAAGTTTAGCTCCACCCCTACATATAACAGCGATTTTTTTCGATTAAGTTTGGTCGACACAGGTGGTTGCTTACGTCTCTCACTACTTATTTTAGGCTTAGCACGGTAAAACCCTCCCTGCACTATAATAAGGCTTACCTGTAGGTACTATGAATATCTCCTAAACCTTCAAGATTTAGGAGATATTCACACTTCATGCAGCCAGTTATATCACCGGCTCATGCACTCTGAAGGGACGGTATACCCCTCCTGCCCCTTTAGAGCTCAGTGCTGCGGTCCATGACTCCCATGCGCATGCATGGGAGTGACATCATTGCAGCGTGACCAATCAGATGGCCGGAGGATGTAAACCCAGAAAGAAGACCGGGTGAAGTTGGAAGCATCTATCAGAGCTTACAGCGCAGCTGTGCAGGGCTTCCTTCTAAGGTAAGTATTTCATAATGCCCTAGTATGTGATGCATGCTAGCAAATTATTCCTTTACTTTGCAGGATTTTTTTAAAAAAAAAAAAGAAAAATTGGCACGGTTTACGTCTGTTTTAAAGCAGCAGCAAAGTCACCTGAGTGATATTTACCTACAGGAAAGCCTATAATAATGCTTACCTGTAGGTACAGTAAATATCTCCTAAACGTGCTCTGCTTAGGAGATATTTATTTTAGCAGCAGCCGGTGACATCACCAGCACATGCGCACTGAGCCCTGAATGAACGGAGGAATAGGGAGGATTGATAATTCCTAATATACAATATTCAATTCCTGCTCGGATTCAACATTTGACAGGTCTTCTTAAGATTGGGAACCAAGATCTTATGCATATACTTATGCAATACACCTTGGGTTAGACAGCTATTGCATGTGAAGTCTCTTCCCACTTTTGTTATGATCCAAATAATTTGATACACGGTTAAATCCGTGTCCATGTATGGGGAATTTTCTATATATACCTCTTTGTGGGAGAATGATACTTTGCTGGAGGTTGCTAAATTTGAAAGCAGATTAGTCATAGTTGTTAAGGATGCGGCAGGTAACATCTCCTTAACAACTCGCTATTCCCTCTTTTAACTACTAAAATACAGCTTCACTTCAAGAAAAAGAGCATGTGGTATTTTAGTAAAAACTGCTATGAGCTATGTTATCCCTTGATCTTAAAGCAGTAGATAACGTTTCATGAATGAAGCCCGGTGTTTCCGATATGTATCTTAAGTTGCATAAATTTAACTACTTCAGCCCCGGAAGGATTTACCCCCTTCCTGAGCAGAGCACTTTTTGTGATACGGCACTGCATCGCTTTAACTGACAATTGCGTAGTCGTGCAATGCTGTACCCAAACAAAATTGACGCCATTTTGTTTCCACAAATAGAGCTTTCTTTTGGTGGTATTTGATCGCGGGTAGCGGGCCGGCCACATGCATTGGCTTCAGAGGCGTGCAGCGGGCGCATGCACGTGCCCCCTACAGTCTCTTAAAGCGCTGCCACACAGCTACAGCAATTTCTGCAATAGAGCCTACCTGCCGCCATCAAACGACAGTGGCTGGTCAGTAAGTCTTTAAGTAGCTTTGGTTCCCTTGCCTTGTAAGGCTAAATGGGAATAAGACATGGACCCTATACCTGCAGATCAATTGGAATCTTTTCTTTGAAATGTCCCTAGCACGTCTTTGTCTATTTTTAGTAGGATGGCACAGTTACATATTATATAGAACACATAGAAAACTCTTTGTCCTAGAGGTCTCAAAGACCAAGGTAAACTGATTAATATGTTATGGTGTTGCAACAAATTGTTTAGATATTGGCAAATAGTGGGTATAACTAATACTGTGTATGATATTCAAATTCATCTTACCCCACTTACTTGTGTTTTGGGAGGGTTGGATTTCTTAGAGGTAAATATCTCTTTAATGCTGGCTTGTTAAAATGCACCTCAGGTTGCCCCAATGGAACTTATTCAAGATTATTTTTTTATATAATTATATTCTGAGTGACTCTGCAGTGAGATATATCTACAAGTAAGGTCTATGTTATAGCATAGGTGTGCGGTATTACTTACTGAACAATCTGTTTTTTTTTTCTCCTTTTTTTCTTTTTTTGGGGAGGTTTATTTATAGTTATACAGTATATTAACATTGTATAATATTGCCCACTGGCAATTTTTGACAATGTCTGTATGTTTATATTTTATTTAATTAAGCAAGTAACTTGCTCAGCAAGACTCAACCTTCTTTAAAAAGTGTACCTTTGGGTAGACTGGAAAGTATACAATTGCCTCAATCCCTTCAGCATTAAGGTGCTTTGGCTAAAGTAATAGATCTGATAACATGTCATGTTTGGATTTGGATTTTAGTATAGGCAAATAGGGAACCACAAGACTGAGAAGATCACAAATGTTCTTATTATTTTTCTGTTCCAATGTAAAGAATTGTATAGCAGGCTGTTTGATCACTCAGGAGACCATAAGTATTTTTCAGAACAAAACATCAAGATGAGGATCACAAAAGCGGTAAGAGGTGATATCAAATCAAGCTTTGGGCTGAATTACATTTTATTAGATATATACACAAAAGCAATAAGCCAATGCATTTCTGGGATGCTTAAACTCCTTCATCATGGCTACAGATAAAATTAAATGCAACAAAGGGGATTCGGTTGTGCTAATAAAGAAACATGACTAATTGTACTTGCAAAAGCAGAGTATTCTCCTGTTTAATGTTCGTTTCAATAGTTTTTATTAAGGTTTTATCAGGAAAACAAAGAGTATAAGGTAACAAGTCATAATCTGACAAATGAATATATACCAACACGAAAATCAATAAAACAATAAAGTAATAGCTGATGTCATTGGAGATAGTAATTCCACAAGGTATAATATGTCTACTATAGATAATTAATGTCAAGTAGAACTATTTTAGTGCAGGAGGAGCCACGCTGACCCACCAGACACCCCAAATGGGATCAATCTGTATCCGGAGGGGCCGTCCGTGCTCCGCCCCACTCCCAGCCCTATAGTCCTGGAAAGAACTATAAAGGGCTTGCCACTGACCCATCTAGAATAATGATAACGTTACTATAACCTATCATTACCGCATTGTAACTACTGCGGGAATGGCAGCCCTCCCCCTCTTGCTACTAAAACAGAGTGGTGAGCTGCCCCTAAAAAGAACTAACTATACATCAGCTAATTGAAATAAGATGATTGGTATAACCAGAAGCATCAGAATAGAAAGCAAGAAAGGATTAGCAAAAAAGAAACATATAAAAGAATGTATGAGGCACCAGGGAAGTCAAGAAGTGGTTTAGAAGGGTTGTGGATCACGTGGGTAACCCAAGGTAATTCTTCCAAGGATCCCAGACTAGTTCAAATTTAGTTGAGGTGTCCAAAATAACACTAGCGAGCCTTTCTTGCACCATGATCCAAGAGATTTTTTTGTTTGGCCTCAGTGAAAGATACTGAGGGGCGTTTCCAGGCCCTGGCTAATGTGACCTTAGCACCCAGCAAAATAAAGTGGGTAAGCTGGAATAGAGATTTGGAAAGCCCCTCAGGTTTATAATTGAAAAGGGCTATATCAGGGGTCTGCGGAATTGGAAAGGCCGAGACCCTACGAATCAAATGAAAAACCTTATTCCAAAAGCCTCGAATATGTGGGCATTCCCACCAAGTATGGAGGAAGGAGCCCAGATGTCCACAACCTCTAAAACAGAGGCCGGAGGCATCTGGATACATGGCTGCCAACCTAGAGGGTACTAAGTATTCATAATCCTGTTAGTGGCTCTTAGGGCCAAAGAATACCACCTGTCCGTATCCCAATCCACCCCCAGATCTCTTTCCCATCTCTTTGCATAAGGGGGTTTATCATTATTCTCCATCAGTGATACATGCATTAGGGAGATGCCTCCTCTTTGGTCCACAGATTCTGAGCACCATTTTTCATATTGGGTAATACCCTTATGGTCATTTCTAGACTTCCACCAGGAAGTCAGAAAATGGCGGATTTGTTGGAAACTGAATTTTTCAGTTTGTGGCATATCTAATTTGTGGATACAGTGGTTTAAAGTCAAGGGGCCCTCAAGGTTCAGAAAGTGGCCAATACGATATAATCCCTTATCAGTCCACCACTGGAAAGCCTTAATGTCAAGACCCGGAGGGAAACAGGGGTTATTAAAGAAGTGATTGAGAGGGCATAAGTTTGAAATCAGATACGGTGGTTTAAGGACTGAGTCAGTGATGGCAAAGGAATGGGACAACGTAGGGGCTAATATAGAGGGCCTCCGTTTATGAGACGCCCCCACTAGATAATCAATAGTGTTGAGGGGCACCGCCTGCCTTTCTATATTAACCCAATCAGGTTTGTTCCCTTTTGAGAAGACTGTGGAGAACTGGGCTACTTGAGCTGCCTGGTAGTATTTGTAAAGGTGTGGAAGTCCCAGACCCCCTTGATTGCGTCTCCTGAAGAGAACCCTAGCTGAACATCTATAACCTTTTCGGCCCCAAATGAATTTCAAAATTTGTGATTGTATTTTCTGGAGGTTAGACTTCCTAAGTGGGATAGGGTGAGCTCTAAAGAAGTATAGGATCTTGGGAAGAAGGGTCATTTTAACCGCATGTAGCCTGCCTAGCTAGGAGAGGTCATCTTGGTCCCATCTGACAAGATCGTCAGCTAGTTTCTTAAATAAGAGTGGGTAGTTGGCCTCATATAGTTGGCTGATGTTGGCTGCCAGATTGACCCCCAAATATGGTATCTGTGTATTATTCCAGGTGAATTTATATAGAACTCGTCGTTGTATCGTCGGCTCCGGGATAGATATATTTAAAGCTGAGGACTTGGACCAATTCACACATAGCCGGAGACTTCTCCAAACTTACGGAGAAGATGAATGACATGTGATGTGGATGTGAGGGGGGATGAAATGAAAAGAAGGAGGTCGTCCGCAAATAATACGCACTTGTGAGAGCGGGTACCACATTTCACCCCTTGAATATCCGGGTTTTCCCTTATGGCAATAGCCAGGGACTCTATCGCGATGGCGAATATTAATGGGGATAGGGGACAGCCCTGTCTAGTGCCCCTAAAAATAGAAAAGGGTTCCGAGTAAAAATTCTGCAGTTTGATCTGGGCCGAGGGGTTAGAGTAAAGAGCTCTGATAGTCTGAAGAAATCTTGGCCCAAAGCCCCATCTGTTTAGGACCACGAACAGGTATGACCAATCGACCATATCGAAGGCTTTTTGAAGGTCAACAGATAGTATGAACCCTCCTCGCGGTTGGCCCCCATCCCAATTCGAATTAAGGAGCGAAATAATGTCTATCGCTCTGCGGATCTGGTCCGGACCTTGCCTTCCTGGGATAAAACCCACCTGGTCTTTGTGAATGTATTTACTTATAAATTTAGTTAATCTGTTTGCCAGAATTTTAGTCAATATTTTAAGATCATTATTGATTAAAGAAATAGGTCTAAAGTTGCTAACATCGGAGTGGTCTTTACCCGCTTTAAGGATGACCGAAACTAAGGTTCTGTTAGCGTCGCTTTCCAATACAAGTCCCGCCCGAAGGGAATTAAAAAATTTAGTGAGATAGGGGGTAATTACTGGATAGACCGTCAGGGCCTGGGGCCGAACCCTTCTTAAGATTTCGTATCACCTCCAGAACTTCCTTGACAGAGAAGGGTATATGATCCTCCGAGAGTCTCGGGAGGGCAATGGAATCTAGAAAATCCTCAAGAGAGGAAGAAGTAACTGTTTTCACTGATTCATAAAGTTTGGCATAGAAAGTCTGAAAGACAGTCATAATCCGATTAGGATTCTGAGTAAGTTCCCCCGATATATCCCTAATCTTTGGGAAGGAAAAAGAGCGACATTTGGGAGACAATTTTGCAGCCAACCTTGGACCTATTCGGTTTCTTTGTAAATAAGAATGGGCCCTGGACCATTGGATCTGTTTCTCAGAGCTAGTGGTTAGGTCGAGGTTTAAGGCTATCCTCCCTGCTTCAAGCTGTGCCCAAGAGCAAGGAGTTGGATTCTTCTTATGAGACTTGGCTAGGACCTGAAAATTTCGCTCCAGTTTTTCAATATCAGCCTTTCTTTCCCTTCTTAGCCGTGCGGACAGTTGAATGATCTTTCCGCTAATAACCCCTTTGTGTGCCGCCCACAGTGTTGGGGCCGAAACCTCTCCATTATTATTGTAAAAGAAGTACTCTTTGAGTTCCTTTTCCAGCATTGTAATATGAACTGGGTTAGACAGGAGGGATTCATTCAATCGCCAATTTGGTTTCCTCTTTTGACAAAGGTCAACTTTAAGTAATATAATAACTAGCGAGTGGTCTGATAGAGGAGAATCCTTGATAAAGGATTTAGATATAAGAGGGGAGACAGATGCAGGGACAAAAATATGATCTATTCTTGCCATGCTCTTATGTGGGGCTGAGAAATGAGTATAGTCCTTTACCCTCGGGTTCAGTTCTCACCAAAGATCTATAAGCCCTAAGGAGTCTAGTAGCCTGGCAAATTTAAGGCTATGTTTAGGTGGCCTAATCTCACGAGGACGGCCATTACCCGACTTATCAAGCATGAGATCTAGGGCCATATTAGAATCTCCTCCCAAAATTATCATCCCCTCCAGATGGGGCAGGATGAGGTTAAATAAATCATGAAGAAATTTTGCCTGACCATGATTGGGCGCATAATAAGATAAAAAAGTATACATCAAGCCTCCCAAAGTCCCCCTTAGGAAGAGAAACCTGCCCTCTGGGTCTTTTATTTCCTGTGAGGGGTTAAAGTCTAAATGTTTTGCGAAGAAGATCCCCACCCCTCTGGTTTTGTCTGGAGCATTGGCGAGAAAGAATTGGGGATATTTTGAGTTTATATACTTAGGGTTGTACTGATCCGGGAAATGGGTTTCCTGGAGCATTAGCACATCCAGGTGATGAGAGTGAGCTAGGTTGAAGTATTTTTTCCTTTTAACAGGGGAGTTGAGGCCTTGAACATTATGTGTTGCTATACGCAGAAAGGATGGAGATTTAGCTGACATGATAAATTTTAAAGGAGGGATCTTTATGCATCACTGAGTGAGAGCTTACCTGCCCATGGGAACTTGGAAGCATCAGTTTGCCAAACGAGGGGGAACAAGGAGCGACCCACTGTGAACCACTGCCTGAAGGACTTCCCTGTTGCCTGAGAGGGGAGGAAGAAAAAGTGAGAAAATTATCAAGAAGGTGAAACAAAAGAGACAAAGTGAAAACAGAGAACAAGGGAGAGGGGCAGCTGGGCATCACCGCCAACCCCCTTGAATGCCTGCCAGTGAGGGATCTAGAGGTCACCCTCCCCAACAGGAATAGGAATTAAAGTATCTGCCTAGCCGGCAGAACCACAACCGACCAAGGGAGTACCGACGCCAGTATCCCAAAGTCAGAGGGAGGTGCATGTTGTTCCCCCCGGTCCAAACCTTAGGACCAGAAAGAAGATAGAAAACAATAACTAATGCGTCACCCACAAATTCAAATCCTCAAAATGGGTCAGAACATAAAGGACTAAACATCAAGGATGCTTTCACCGGATTGGAGAGGGCCCCCCGGCGGACCCCTAGGGGCCCAACAGGGGGTCCCCCCGGCTACTTAAAACATAGAACATTCAAGGGCAGCTGGAGCCGCCACAGTGCACCAGCCCAGGAACAAAAAGTTATCAATGAAGCTTGGAGGGCTGAAGGGGACCCCCCATGGAAGGACCGCCCCCCTCCCCCCGAGACAAAACATCTCAAAGGGAAGGGGGGACAGAGCCAACCGCAGGCCGCCCCCAGGAGCCCATGTGTCAAAACTGAATGAAAAAACAAACTGTAAAGAGGATAACATATCCAGAACATCTGACATTAAATCAAACAGTGACTGAAGAGTCGCCCACCCCGAAGAGAGACTACACAGGAGGATTAGGCTCCAAGCTCAGGGGGGTGGGAGTCCTTGGCTCTTTTTTGTTGTTGTCTTCACCAAAGGGGCGGAATGGGGCTCTGAGGCGATGGCCTCTTGGAGGAGCCCACGTTTCTGATTGATTTAGAAGAGGAGGAATCCAAGGAGATGAGGCTGAGACCAGTCAATATTTGTTCACCCTCATGGAAAGTAGAAAAGCCATATTTCTTGCTTTTGTGAATAAAGGTCAAGCGGAATGGAAAGGACCACCAGTATTTGATGTTAGACTTGGTAAGGACTTCCAGCATGGGTTTCAAGGATCTTCTCTTCTGGATGGTATATGGGGACAGATCAGCGAAAATTTGAATGGAGTGACCTCGAATAACCAGATTTTGAGAGTTCCTAGAGGCTTTCATGATCTCTTCTTTGACTCCATAAAAATTAGGTTTCACAACTACATCTCTGGGAAGACCATCAGTCCTCGGAGGTTGGAGTGCTCTATGAGCCCTATCAAGCTCGAGGTGGTGTTCGGGGATGCCTGGAATGATTTCTTTAATAAAGTCGCTCACCGCCACATGAACATCAGAGACATCCTCCGGAAGACCCCTTATTCGAAAGTTGTAGCGTCTAGAGCGATTCTACAGGTCGTCTATTTTGGATAAGGTTGTCTCCAATTGGTCCTGAAGGTCCTGGATACGGGCTGTATTCTGGTTGATTCTAGAAACCAATTGCTCTGTTTTATGTTCTATTTCGTCAATCCTGGTCCCCAACCCCTGAAGGTCAGCTTGGATAATCAATGTGATTTGAGAGGCTGTTTGGGCTAGGCCCTTGGATAGCATTTTAGAAAAAACCTCCATCATCATCTGAATGTCAGAGTGAGGTACTTGAATTTGGGGGCTGGATAGATCCGACAAAGGGCCGCCAAGACCTTGTTCTTTAAGAGGTGTTGTGATGAGTTCATCCAAAGTCCTTCCTAGAAGAGAAATCGTGGAAGCTGGAGATAGATTCTGGGCCATATTTTGGGCTCCAGGTGGGGGACCTGGGGATGAGAGGACCTGGGAACCCCCATCTGAGCCAGCCTCCATCTCCTCCGCCCCCCTGGGACTGGCTGGGACCCCAGTGATATTTGTGGGCCCTTAGAGGAAGGGGCATCAAACCCCGGCTGGCAAGATAAATCACGCCTGACTGTCCCCGATTGCATGTTAGGTTAGAGAGGATCCTCAATAAAGAAAAATAGGAACAAAGAAACAAAAGATCCTTAAGAGTAGTCCTGTTCACCGAACAGCAAAATGTGTGTAATGGCAAGTAATGTAGGAAATATGGCTTCCCCCTTGTTGCAGGGATAGTTCTGGTCACTGCCTCCGGGCAGAGTGTTCTTGTTAACCAAGAAAATCAGGGTGCTCTCTTACCCCTAAAAAGTTATCCTGGGGGCTCAATATCCCCTTACAGGGACTAGGACAATAGAGATGAGGGGTGATAGGCCCAGTCCGCTGCTTAAATTAGTGTGGCCCGTGTCCAGGATTCGTCACTCCCCCCCGCTGTATCAGATGTCTATGGAGGATCCACTAGCTTGGGACACTGTGGGGACTGATCCCATGTCGTCCCGCTTGTCCTCCACGACAGGGTCCCCCTAGGCTATGGCAGCCGAACTTCAGCGGAGATACTAGGCCCAAGCCGCGGCCTCAATTTCCGGATCGGGGGTGGTCGCGTAACCCATGGTCTAAACCGTGGTCCCTCACTGCTCCTCAATCGCTCCAGGGGATGCACTCTGCGCCGGGACTCCGTGAGCAGGCGAGCCGAGCTCCGCTACAGGCTATTTCAGGTCCGGATGGCCGAGGGGACTCGGAGCTCTAGGCGAGCACGTCCGCCATTGCAGCCCCGCACATGCGCACTCCTCCTGTTTAATGTTCAACCAAAATGTGTACACAGATAGCAATATTTTGTCAGTATTGCTCTCCCTAAATATTGGTATTTTCTGCATGTACTTCTGTGTGCTATATTAAACATGAAGGTTATATCCTTTGGAAAATGTCATACGTCTTTCAATTTTCTTATGTGGGTGGTTTAGCAAACATGTCATTTGTAGAGATGAAAGGAGAGATGTTGACAAAGTTAATATCATGTGCGAAATTTACAAATTTTACTGTTGGTAAAATTTCACTTATTAATATGCTGAGATCTATCAATCTACTATTGTTCTCTTTATTTAGGAGTTTTTTTGGAGGGTAGATCTACAGTGATTTAGTTAAGTTAATTTAATCCCCCTAAACTCCCTTTACTAAAACTGATGCACACAGAAACTGGTACAGCTTCTAACTTCAGCTAGGTTAAGCTTTAACAATAAAACCTAGAAGGCACAGCTGCACCAGATTCTATGTGCACCAGTTTTAGTAAATCCCCCCCATAGTGTTCTTTGTAATTGTCTTTTTCCCTTTTTTAGATTATATCATTATTTGCACACTGTCACATTATATTTTTATTTTACTTCTTGATGATTATATTATTCTTTCTGTAAAAACAAAAAAACAAAACCAAAGTAAATAATGAGGCTAAAAAGTCACAAGAACATAGCTTGAATAGGAGCTTCTGTAATTCTCAAAAGGCAATTAACCTCCCTGGCGGTATGATTATTTCAGATTTTTGGTGCTGAAAGTGGTACATTATTTTGCATGGAAATTTGGCGTTTTATATTGTAGGCCTGTAATTATTAGGAATAACTCACTTAAATCTGTCCAAACAAGAGTCTAGTAGACATCCCAGGTATGGTAAAGTTTGAAACATGAAATCATAAATTATAATATAATAAATAACTAAAAAGAATTATCAAAAATAATAACGTAATAGTAATAAAATGTATTCAATAATGTAATCAAACCAAAACACTGAAATTTGCTCAGTTGCAGAATTGTCGCTGTCGTCACTTTCAGTGTCTGATGATAAATTTCCCCAAAAATCAGTATCACTCAATTCTGCAAATGATTCTTATTTACTATCGCTGTTTTCTAGCTGGTCAAAAAACACTTTTGACGTAAAGGGACACTTTTTGGTTGCCATGGACATTCTCAGGTTTCCAGGCAGAAAGAATGTCATATATAATATAAAAGTGCATGCAGAGCACTGGGCAAACCACTAGGGACAAAGGGGATGTGAAATGATTTCATACAGTAATGTAATTTTACAGATTACAGTGTACTGTATGTATACTGTGTGTTTCACTTTTTGAATTTGCCGCCAGACTCCGCTCCCGTGCGACGCGACGCTCTCAGGGAATGGAGCCCGGCTCACAGAGGCATTGGGCGGAGGACACAGCCCACTGACACGGCGGGGGACATCGCTGGATCCAGGGGACAAGGTGAGTAACGCTGCTTTGGATCCAGCGATGCAATCACGAGTGTGGCTCAGGGTTACCGCTAATGGTACTGAAATTCCACCCCAAGCCACACTCGGGAATAACGCCAGGGAGGTTAAAGCCCACTCTATCTTTAAAACGCACCCGTGTCTAGAGTATGGCTATAGTAATATGTCACAAAAAAAAAATTAAACAAACAAACAAGAAAATGGTACTTATCCCATCTACATTCTACGGCTTAAGGCATGAGGCACAGTTCAGTTTAAGGGCTAATGATGAACTTCCTAAAGAAACTAAATTGAAGACCCTGCAGCTGTTTCACAGTCAGATCCATAAATATTGGGACCTCGACACAATTCTAATCTTTTTGGCTCTATACTCCACCACGATGGATTTGAAATGAAACAAACAAGATGTGCTTTAACTGCAGACTTTCAGCTTTAATTTGAGGGTATTTACATCCAAATCAGGTGAACGGTGTAGAAATTACAACAGTTTGTATATGTGCCTTCCACTTTTTAAGGGACCAAATGTAATGGGACAGATTAACAATCATAAATCAAACTTTCGCTTTTTAATACTTGGTTGCAAATCCTTTGCAGTCAATTACAGCCTGAAGTCTGGAATGCATAGACATCACCAGACACTGGGTTTCATCCCTGGTGATGCTCTTCCAGGCCTCTACTGCAACTGTCTTCAGTTCCTGCTTGTTCTTGGGGCATTTTCCCTTCAGTTTTGTCTTCAGCAAGTGAAATGCAAGCTCAATTGGATTCAGGTCAGGTGATTGACTTGGCCATTGCATAACATTCCACTTCTTTCCCTTAAAAAAACTCTTTGGTTGATTTCGCAGTATGCTTCGGGTCATTGTCCATCTGCACTGTGAAGCGCCGTCCAATGAGTTCTGAAGCATTTGGCTGAATATCAGCAGATAATATTGCCCAAAACACTTCGGAATTCATCCTGCTGCTTTTGTCAGCAATCACATCATCAATAAATACAAGAGAACCAGTTCCATTGGCAGCCATACATGCCCACACCATGACACTACCACCACCATGCTTCACTGATGAGGTGGTATGCTTTGGATCATGAGTAGAGTTGAGCGAACCTGGACTGTAAAGTTCGGGTCCGTACTGGACTTTGGGGTGTCCGTGCCCCGAACCCGGACATTTGCAAAGAAGTCCGGGTTCAGTATTTGGGTATTTTGTGCGCCTTTTCTATAGCTGCAGGGCCGCCAATCAACAAGCGTTTTACTCGTTTACCCATAGAAGCCATCAAAGCCATGCCTACTAATGACATGGCTGTGATTGGCCAGTGCATCATGTGACCCAGACTATTTTTGGCGCCTTTTCTATAGCTGCAGGACAGCCAATCAACAACTGTTTCACTCGTTGGCCCTTAGAAGCCATCACAGCCATGCCTACTAATGGCATGGCTGTGATAGGCTAGTGCATCATGTGACCCAGCCTCTATATGAGCTGGAGTCACATATGCCGCGTGTCACATCGTCTCAGGCTAGTGTAGGGACAGCATGCTGCCAGCTCTGTGAGGGACAGATTGCCAATCTAATATCATCTCATCCTGCATTACAGACAGATTCCTGGTGGTGCTGTGAGGGGAAAGCTTAGCATTCTAAAACGATCTGGTACTGGACTAGGTAGAGTTTACTACTGCTGTGAGGGATAGATTACCGATCTAATATCATCTCATCCTGCATTACAGACAGGTTCCTGGCGGTGCTGTGAGGGGAAAGCTTAGCGTTCTAAAACGATCTGATACTGGACTAGGTACAGTTTACATTTGCTGTGAGGGATAGATTACCGATCTAATATCATCTCATCCTGTATTACAGAAAGGTTCCTGGCGGTGCAGTGAGGGGAAAGCTTAGCGTTCTAAAACCATCTGATACTGGGCTAGGTACAGTTTAATGGTGCTGTAAGGGACAGATTATTGTTCTAATATCATCTCCTAGTTCTATAGGGAGAGGTTCCTGCTGGTGTTGTGAGGGACAGATTATTGTTCTAAAATCATCTCCTAGTTCTATAGGGAGAGGTTCCTGCTGGTGCTGTAAGGGCTAGAATATTGTTCTAAAATCATCTCCTAGTTCTATAGGGAGAGGTTTCTGCTGGTGCTGTGAGGGACAGATTATTGTTCTAAAATTATCTCCTACTACTATAGGGAGAGGTTCCTGCTGGTGCTGTAAGGGACAGATTATTGTTCTAAAATCATCTCCTAGTTCCATAGGGAGAGGTTCCTGCTGGTGCTGTGAGGGACAGATTATTGTTCTAAAATCCTCTCCTAGTTATATAGGGAGAGGTTCCTGCTGGTGCTGTAAGGGACAGATTATTGTTCTAAAATCATCACATATTGCTAGAGGGAGAGGTTCCTGCTGCTAATGTGAGGGACAGATTATTGTTCTAAAATCATATCATACTGGTGTAGGGAGAGGTTCCTGCTGTTGGTGTGAGCCGTGCATTTCTTGCACAAAAATAAAAAGTGCGTCTACGTTGTTGTTTTCCAAAAAAGAAAGAATTTCTTTTTCTTCTTTTTTGTATTAATAAATAGTGCTACATAGTACATTTGGGGCCAGAATGAGGAGAGTGTCAAATAAGGGATGTGGTCGTGGTGCTGCTGATGCTGCTGATGCTGCTGGTGTTGGTGGTGTTGGTGAAGTTCCTGTTACAAGGAGAGGACGTGGTCGATTTGTGCCAGCTACATGCACAAGTGAAACACCTTCTTCATGTGCGAGTAGCCAACAGAACCTTCAACGTTATATGGTAGGCCCGAATGCCACTCAACAAATGGTGAGGCCAGAACAAGTACAGGCAATAGTAGATTGGGTGGCTGACAATGCCTCCAGTTCCTTCACATTGTCTCCCACCTGGTCCCTTGATGAAAGCTCAGAGTTGGCACCTGAACCCCATGGTCATCTGTCTTTCACCTCAGCCCCTTGTAAATCAGCCAAGCAGTCTTAGCCCCAAGTCATGCAACATTATCTTATGCTTTTTGATGACTCTGCTGGTGTGCTTTCCGTGGGCCATCCACATAGCCCTGCCCCAGAAGTGGACAACATTGAGTGCACTGATGCCCAACCACTTCTGTTGCAGGATGAGGACATGGAAACACCAGTGCAGCATGTCTCTGAAGATGACGAAACACAGGTGTCAAATGCTGCAGCTTTCCACAGTGTGCCGACTGACAAGGAGGGCAGTGGTGAACGGTGGGTGGAAGATGATGTGGAGGAGGATGATGAGGTCCTAGACCCCACATTGAATGAGGGTCATACGAGTGACGTGTGCAGTTTGGAGGTAGATTTGGTGGTCGCACAGCAAAAGAGGAAGCAGGTTTCAAAAGTGGAGCGACCGTCCCCTAGACAGTACGCCTGCTACTATCCACCGCACCCAGGGACCTAGCACACCAAAGGCAGTTCAAAGGCTTTCCCCGGCATGGCAGTTCTTCAGACAATGTGCTGACGACAAGACACGAGTGGTTTGCATGCTGTGCAATGTGAGACTGAAACAAGGCATAACTGTTCTAAACCTGAGCACAACCTGCATGACCAGGCATTTAAATTCAAAGCACTTGATGCAGTGGAATAAGTACCTCAAAATCCAAGAAAGGTCTCGGCCTCCTCCTGCTTCCTCTTCTGCTGCTGCCTTGGCCTCTTCCTCCACCTCTACAGTGCCAGTGTCACCTGCCACCCAGCAAACAGAGCATGTGACAGCAACGCCACCATGTCTGCCACCGTCCCCAAGCATTTCCACACGGTCCCATGGAAGAAAAAGAGGAGGTACCCCCCTACCCACCCTCGATCCCTGGCCCTGAATGCCAGCATTTCAAAATTCCTGGCCTTTGAAATGCTGTCATTCCATCTGGTGGACACAGACAGTTTTAAAAACCTGATGGCGATGGCTGTCCCACAGTATGGGGTTCCCAGCCGCCACTACTTTTCCAGGTGAGCCATCCCTTCCCTGCAAAACAAGTGGGGGACGAGATCAAGTGTGCACTGCACAACGCCATCTGTGGCAAGGTCCACATAACCACTGATACATGGACCAGTAATCACCGGCAGGGACTCTATATCTCGCTAACTGCACACTGGGCAAATGTATTGGCGGGTGGGACTGAGGTGGCTAGCCGTTTGGGGCATGTCCTTCCGCCACCGAGGATTGCAGGGCATTTCTCTTTGCCTCCTGTTGCCTCCTCCTCCTACTCTGCTTCCTCCTCCTCCTCCTCTACCACCTCCTCATCCGCTCAGAGTAACACCTTCACCACCAACTTCAGCACATCCAGGGGGAAACGACAGCAGGCTGTTTTAAAGCTGATATGTTTGGGGGATAAACCCCACACTGCGCAGCAGCTGTGGATGGGCATTGAACGACAGACCGATGAGTGGTTGTTGCCAATGAGCTTCAAGCCTGGCCTGGTGGTGTGCGATAATGGGCGAATATGGGTGAAATCTCGTAGCAGCTCTGGGCCTAGCCGGTTTGATCCACATCCCTTGCCTGGCGCATGTGCTGAATTTGGTGGTGCAGAAATTTCTAAAAAACTACCCGGATATGTCAGAGCTGCTGCAGAAGGTGTGATGCGCGTCTAAAAGTGCACGCTGGTAGACGCGCTGCTGAGGGCATTCCCAAATGACACAGGGGGCTCAGTGGAAGCACAAGGCGAAGGTGAAGGAGGAGGAAGAGGTCGCCAACGCAGCTGTGGCACTGCCAGCACCTCAGAAGGCAGGGTTAGCATGGCCGAAATGTGGAAAAGTTTTGTCAGCAGCACGCCACAACAAACAGCACCACCAGCTGATAGGCAACATCTTAGCAGGAGGCAGCATTTCAGCAACATGGTGGAACAGTATGTGTGCACACGCCTACACGTACTGACTGATGGGCCTGCCCCATTCAACTTCTGGGTCTCCAAATTGGGCACATGACCTGAGCTTGCCCTTTATGCCTTGGAGGTGCTGGCCTGCCTTGCAGCCAGTGTATTGTCTGAACGTGTGTTTAGCATGGCAGGGGGCGTTATCACAGACAAGCGCAGCCGCCTGTGCAAAGCCAATGTGGACAAGCTAACATTTATTAAAATGAACCAGGCATGGATCCCACAAGACTTGTCTGTACCTTGTGCAGAATAGACATTTAGACCGGCCTCACACAGCCATTGGTATACTTGTTTTTTTTTAATATGTCTCAATATTTTGGGGGCTACCCCAATTTAAAAAAAAAACAAACAAACAAATAACAGTGTTGGCTACCTCCTCCTCCTCCACCACCACTTCCACCTACACTGCCACAGCCTAGTCAACCTCTAGGCTCCTACTCCACATCCACCTCCTCCTCCCATTTTTTTTTATGTGATTTTTAAGTTATTTCCCTATACACATTTGTTTGTAGGGCATTTGTCCTACTCTTACCCCCATTTTGCTTCCTTTTGCAGCTCTCTAGCCCTTTCCAGGACTTTTTTACAGCCATTTTTGTACCCATAAGTTCGGGTCACCATTGACTTCAATGGGGTTCGGGGTCAAGTTCAGGTCAAGTTCGGTACCGAACCCAAACTTTTCCCCGAAGCCAGGGTACCAGGTGAACCCGAACATCCAGGTGTCTGCTCAAATCTAATCATGAGCAGTTCCTTTCCTTCTCCATACTCTTCTCTACCCATCACTCTGTCCATAGGATATTGTTCCAGAACTGTGAAGGCTTTTTTAGATGTTGTTTGGCAAACTCTAATCTGGCCTTCCTGTTTTTGAGGCTCACCAATGGTTTACATCTTGTGGTCAGCCCTCTGTATTCACTCTGGTGAAGTCTTCTCTTGATTATTGACTTTGACACACATACACCTACCTCCTGGAGAGTGTTCTTGATCTGGCCAACTGTTGTGAAGGGTGTTTTCTTCACCAGGGAAAAAATTCTTCGGTCATCCACCACAATTGTTTTCCGTGGTCTTCTGGGTCTTTTGGTGTTGCTGAGCTCACCGGTGCATTCTTTCTTTTTAAGGATGTTCCAAACAGTTGATTTGGCCACACCTAATGTTTTTGCTATTCTCTCTGATGAGTTTGTTTTTTGTTTTTTAGCCTAATGATGGCTTGCTTCACTGATAGTGACAACTCTTTGGATCTCATATTGAGAGGTGACAGCAACAGATTCCAAATGCAAATAGCACACTTGAAAGGAACTCTGGACCTTTTATCTGCTCCTTGTAAATGGGATAATGAGAAAATAACACACACCTGGCCATGGAACAGCTGAGCAGCCAATTGTCCCATTACTTTAGGTCCCTTAAAAAGTGGGAGGCACATATACAAACTATTGTAATTCCTACACTGTTCATCTGATTTAGTTGTAAATACCCTCAAATTCTGCAGTTAAAGCACATCTTGCTTGTTTCATTTCAAATCCATTGTGGTGGTGTATAGAGCCAAAAAGATTAGGATTGTGTCGATGTCTCAATATTTATGGACCTGACTGTAGTACAGTATAAGGGCTGTTTGTATAAAAAACAAAACAAAAAAAAACCCCCAATAAAAACAAGAAAAACTTTCAATATAGATCAATTTAAAAATAAAAATAAAAAGATATTTAATTGCACTCATGTGAACCCAGGATTTTGAGTGTAGGATAAATAGCTAGAGTCAGTGCTGTGCTGTATTCTCTCCTCAACTTCCAGGTCAGTTGTCAAACTGAATGGTTGTGATGGTCAAACCCATGCCATCAGTGTGCTTCAAGCAAGAGCCCACTTAGAGTCTGTTGGGTGGGTATCTCTTTCTAAGTTTTTAGTCACCAAGGCAATGCATTTTGGGTGTGTGTTACAGCTCTTTTAATAAGCCTACTGGGGTGTATACTAGGGGTGTTGAATATAATCGTAGCATTAATGCATCATAATTCAGCAGTCCATGATGCAGCATCCGTGCATAATCAATTGCGGATGACATCATCCCGACTTGCCCTGCCCCTCCTGGGAGAGCGCTCCCAGTGTACTCTACTTACAGGTGTTAAAATAACTGTGTCTTATTGAATACCATCTTACAGTACATTAAGTGCCCCACTGTGCATGCTTTTAAAAAAATATGTAGCTATATACTGAATTTCTCAGAGTACCCCTTGGTGCTCATGTGACTGCCTGGTCCACCTCTCTTCTGATCTGACAGATACAGTCAGCGGGTGGGACTGAGAATCCCATGCTGACATCAGCCAGGACGAGAGAGGAGAGAGGCGAGAGGTGGGCTGGGCAGTCACATGAGCGCCAAGTGGCACTCTGAGAGATGCGGTATATAGCTACATATTTTTTAAAAAGCATGTACAGTGGGGCACTTAATGTACTGTAAGACGGGATTCAATAAGACACAGTTATTTTAACACCTGTAAGTTGAGTACATATGAGTTTGTACTCTACTTACAACTCATACTGGCTCCATGCTGAGAGTTCAGCTCAGCTTCCCCATTCGCACATCCCACTGTGTTAACTCCTAGTGTGCTGGAATGTGCAAATGACATCCCCAACCCTGGACTCCAGGAGGAGACCATCACACCCCCAATCCTGCCATGTACACATGATGACCATCTTAACATCCTCCCTTTGATTCTTCCATCCTTCCCCTCACCACCACCATTTTTATCTTTGAACTCTTCCATCCTTCTGTTCCTATCCATGGATTTCTCAATCTCCATCACCAGACTCTTCCATCCTTCTGTTCCTATCCATGGATTCCTCCATCTCTATCCCCAGACTCTTCCATCCTTCTGTTCCTATCCATGGATTTCTCCATCTCCATCTCCAGACTCTTCCATCCTTCTGTTCCTATCCGTGAATTCCTTCAGCTCCATCCCCAGACACTTCCATCCGTCTGTTCCTATCCATTGATTCCTCCATCTCCATCCCCAGACTCTTCCATCCTCCAATTCCTATCTCCAGACTCCTCTGGCCTTCCATTCTCTATCCATGGATTCATCTATCCACAGACTCTTCCATTCTTCCTTTCTTATTCATGGATTCTTCCATCCTTCAGTTCCTACACCTCCCGCATATCCTGGACTCTTCCATATCCTTGCCCTATGCAGGGAGTGTCCTCCTTTTCTTTTTTTTTTTTTTTTAAGCAGGTAAAATTAAAAAATTGAGTTCCTCTAAATGCTTGATTTTTTTTCTTTTATGGAAATCATCGTCAGTAATCGTGATGCATTGAGATGCATCGCGGAATCAAATCAAATCATTGACCAGATAATCATAATCAAATTGTGAGACCAGTGAAGATGCACACCTATAGTGCATACAGGATCTTCCTAAATAACTTAATATTATTGGAGTGGGGTGGACTTTTTAAGTTTTTAAGGGGCAAATTCATTTTTTATATGTGAAAAAGACACAATCTACAAAAGCAATTTAAAGGTTAATTAATTCATTATTGTGTATGCTTACAAAAAACTATATTAGCAAACAAAAGATGAAAAAGACAAAGCATAGCTTTCACGTGTATAGCAGATATTTTGCAATACTGTATTGCATACATTTAACTATGTGCTATATGCTAAACAACTATATATTAGCAAACGATGGAGGAAAAAGACAAAAGAAAAAAAAAGTATGGTATAAATGTTTATAATACACAACCTTATACATGAACATTAAAAACTGACACATAACTGATGAATGACTGTATGTAAGTTCATTAGAAAAACAATGTATAGACTCTGTACTTGGATATATAAAGTGGTTGTAAATTCCATGTAAAATCATATTGAAAAAAATGTTTGACAGAATTATAAGTTCTATTTTATATGGTTCTTGTACTAGATGGGGATCCACTAACACTAAATTTGTAGCACAGTTGAATGCCCTGTAGGTGATGATATAAGTTTACAAAACAGGAAAACCCTCTACAGAGGGGCAGGAGCTGGAGCATGTTACACCCTAAATATTGGTGTAGCATGTAGCATGCGCCAAAAAGTGAACTTAGCCTTTGATATCTTTACCATTCGGAGTTTAAAAAAACATTTCTTTCTATGAAGGACAGAGTGACATGCAAGACATTTTCTTGTTACACTAATAAGTTCCTTTAATGCTGTGAAAGATTAACCAATATTTTTGCTATTTCTTTTAGTCACTATAATCTTACTGGGTTCAATACAGATTTTTAACATTTCTTACTTTCCTAAACATGGGTCTAGGTTTTTTTTTGTGGGGACTTTCTGAAGGTTGTGGTCCTCTAATAGCATGGGTTAATGTTTACAGATTATCCTATTATTAACCTGATGTTTGTTATTTGTGACGTTATGCAAGCTGCCATAATGGACGGCCAATACTTGTCGCCTCGCATGTGATCACTTGGAGGCAACTAGATTGTCTAGCTGGTTCTGGCCCGGACTTTCTGCTCTACCCAACGCCCTCTCCACCTGCATTTAATGAGCAAGAAGAGAACAGAGGAGAGCTTGATCCTGGATCTCAGTGAAGGAAAGCTCAGAGAGCTCTGCATGCTATTTTGGATTCAAAAACAAGGTTTGCTTCGTGCTCATGTGTTGTGGTTGTCATGGCCAGCCCACAACATAAAGTGAGGAATCACGATTGTTAAGTTCAGCACCGGACAGCAAGGTTTTGTTTTCTGTTTTTATTTGTTTGATCCTGCAAACCTTTTACAAAAAACCTGGGAACCCGCCAGATTTTAAAGAAGTTGTCCTGCCTGCTGAGTATTTTTCCTCCGAAAAGCGAACCCCATGAGCTAATCTCCCAAATGTGGTGGAATCAGCAGGCAACTTTCCAACACGGAGGAGATGCTGCAGAGAGAGACCAACCTCCCATTAACACAAACCTCTGCAGCACAGTGGGAAGAAAGTTGCAGACAACATGAGGCCCAGCAGGAGATCAACAGCCAGCAGGTGGAGGCTCTCGTAGAGTTAAAGAAGAGGTCCGCACATCCTGTGCCAACGGAACAAAAGTTGATGCACGCCAGTTACCATCTGCAGAAGATGACACCTGCGGATGATGTGAAGGTGTACCTCACCACTTTCGAGAGAGTCTCTGGAAGGAAAAGGACAATGGTTGGGACTTCTAGCACCTTTTCTGACAGTTGAGCCCCAAAAGGCCTATTTTGATTTAGAGCCCGATAAGACCCAGGACCATGAGTCTCTAAAAATGGAAATACTCGCACGCCTGTGTGTCACCATGGCAGTCCAGGCTCAATGGGTGCATCAGTGGAGCCATCTCACTCCCAAATTTTTGACTTGATCCATCTCACGATCTAGTGGTTGCAGCCAGAGCTTTTGCCAGGCTCTCAGATCATGGAGTGTGTGGTCATGGACCGGTATCTGCATGCGCTCCCTGCTACTTTGAGGAAGTGGGTCAGCCATGGGGACCACAAGATGGCAAACCAACTGGTCGACCTTGTGGAGAGATACAGTGCTGCTGAGGTCTTGTTGCACCTGTCTGCGCCCCACTCCAATGTACCTAGGGGTGAAAGATCACCCGGCGGACCCGGTAAGACTGTTCCAGGGGTCAAGGGCTCGGGGAAGTTTGATAAGACTGCTGTGGTAAGAGAGACTATGGGCTCTAGACCTGGAGACTAACCAAAGAATCCAGGAAGATCTTGGGGACCCTTCAGAGGACTGGGTATAGAGCACATACAGTCCTACAGATGTCATGCATTGGGACATATTGCTGTCAATTGTCCCTTGAATGATGAATCCATGCAATGTGATAATGCTTATATGAAAAGACGTATGTCTCTTTCTGCACAGGTTGCATGTATAGCATCATGTTGAAGTCACATAGAGAAGCAAATGTGTATGATTGCTATTGACGGGAAACCCGTCACTGCGCTGCTTGACTTTGGTAGTGTGATAACGTTGGTCAAAAGCAGCTGTGTAAATCCGGCAAGGTTACACCCTAGCACTGTCGGGTCATTTGCATCCATGAGGACACTCGTGACTACCAGACGGCGCTGTTCGAGATTGACACCCCTTTCGGCAGAGTGATCCATTTAGTGGGAGTGGTACCTTCCCTGCTTCATGAAGCCCTAGTGAGGAGGGATTTTCCCCATTTTTAGTGGTTGTGGGAGGGCACAGAGAGCCTGGAGGAAAGAGCTCCCCCTGCTGAGGAGGCATGGGAGTTCTCACCAGATCCTTTTTTCCAAATGGAGAGAGAGATTGGTGTCAGGACCGAGGAAGAAGGAGACCCTTTTCCTGTAATGGCTGGGGAGCCTGAGGAGCTGGAAGATAGCTTCCAGCTGGTGGCTAATGATCCTGAAAATGTCTTTGACCCTGACTGTGAGAGTGAACAGAATGTAGTACCTGACTTAGAGGTCCGGAGAGAGGACTTCTGTATAGAGCAACTATGGGATGTCACTTTCCTTAGAGTCAGAGGAAACATGAAGGTAAAGGATGGGGAACCTTTGGATCCTAATTGGGGGGTGTCTTTTCCCTACATGACTCTTACAAATAATTTGTTGTATCAGGTGGTAAAACACAGGGGGAAGACGAAGTAGAACAGCTAGTGGTTCCCAAACCCTTCTGCAGGATGGTGCTGGATCTGGCTCATGGTAATGGGGGGACATCTGGGTATGGAGAAAACCAGGAAGAGAATAACCCAGAGATTCTTCTGGCCTGGGTTGTATGCAGACGTCAAAGAATACTGTGAATCATGCCTTGAGTGTCAAATGACAGACCCTTAACCCCATTTTCGTAGTCTCCTTATCCCACTTCCCATAATTGAAGTGCCATTTGAGCAAATTGGCATGCATCTCGTGGGACCAGTAGTAAAATCTGCCCAGAGACACCAGCACATCCTGGTGATCCTGGAATATGTGACCCGTTATCTGGAAGCCATACCCTTGCGGAACACCTCCGCTAAGTCTATCGCCAAGGAGCTGGTCCAGGTGTTTAGTCGGGTGGGGATCCCTAAAGAGATCTTGACGGTTCAGGGTACCCCGTTCATGTCCAGAGTGACTAGAGAATTGTGCAAGTTGTACAAAATCTACCATCTCCCTACCTCTGTTAACCACCCCCAAACTGACGGTCTGGTGGAAAGATTTAACAAGACCCTCAAGAGTATGTTGAAAAATGAGAAATTGTTTTTTTTTTCTGTTGCCATACCTCATGTTTGCCATATGGGAGGTTCCGCAGGTGTCTACTGGGTATTCCCCCCTTTGAACTCCTGTTAGCAGGGGGCTGCTAGATTTTGCAAAAGACACGTGGGAAGGAGAGGCCACCCCATATAGAAGCTTCATAGAGCACATCTCCATGATGCATGATCGAATTGCGGTGGTCCTGCCCCTGGTTTGAGAGCATATGGAGCAAGCCCAGGAAGCCCAGAGAAGGGTTTATAATCGGGGTGCCAAAACCTGGACTTTCAACCCAGAGTTCTGGTGCTAGTTCCCACGGTTGAAAGTAAATTCCTAGAAAAATGGCAGGGTCCCTTTCAGATTAGGGAAAGAGTAGAGGAAGTGAACTACAGAGTTTACCAGCCAGGGAAAAGAAAACCGGAGCAGGTTTAGAGGCAGAGAGAGATTATTTTCAGTGCCCACTCCTCAAAAGGACAGGCTACCCCTGAACCCGGACGCTCCCAATTCTTGTCACTGACGCCACAAAATGACGCAAAGGAATTTATAAGTAAAAATAGAGACTTTTTCTCTCCCTTACCCGCACTGACCACCGTAATACAACATGACATAATCACGGAACCAGGGGTCCTCGTAAATTTAAAACCCTACCCGATACCGTAGGATAGATGGGAGGCGGTGGCGAAGGAAATTGGACGTGATATAGGAGTCCCACAGTGCCTGGTCGAGCCCCATATTGCTGGTCTCAAAGCCTGATGGCACTATCAGGTTCTGTAATGATTTCAGGAAGCTGAATGATGTGCCTAAGTTTAACGCATACCCGATGCCGCGGGTTGACAAATTTGTGGACAGGTTGGGAGGTGCACAGTACATAACAACCCTAGCCCTAACTAAGGGCTACTGGCAGATCCCCCTAAGGGAGCCAGCGAAACAAAAAATGGCCTTCTCTACCCCCAAGGGGTCATTTCAATACAAGCGAATGCCGCTTGGTCTGCATGGGGCCCCTGCATCCTTCCAGAGGATGATGGACAAAACTTTGAGGCCGCATCGACCCTATGCAGCAGCCTATCTGGATGATGTGGTCATCCACAGCCCCAATTATGAATCGCATCTCCCCTGGGTGCAGGCAGTGGTAGATTTGCTGAGGGTAGCAGGTTTAACAGCCAACCTGAAAAAGTGTGCCATAGGTCTGGAGGAGGCCAAATACCTTGGGTATGTTATTGGTCAGATCTGATCAAGCCCCATACCAATAAGAACAAGGCCATTCAAAAGTGGCCCCAACCGGTAAACAAGAAACAGGTTTGTGCCTTCCTGGGGATTATAGGGTATTACCGACGCTTCGTCCCCGACTTTGCTACCATTGCCGCCCCTCTGACCGATCTGACGAAGAGTAGAGCGTCAAGAATGGTTAAGTGGAATCCCGAAGCCGAGAAGGCTTTCCAGAAGTTGAAACAAGCCCTTTGTGTACAGCCGGTACTCGTGACCCCGGACTTCACAAAGGACTTTGTGGTTGAAGCCAACGCCTCTGACGTGGGACTAGGTGCTGTTCTGTCCCAAATCATAGACGGGGAGGAACACCCTGGCGTATACTTTAACAGGAAGCTTAAATGGCATGAAAGGAATTATGCCATTGTGGAGAAGGAGTGCCTGGCTATCAAATGGGCCTTAGAGGCCCTAAAATACTACCTGCTGGGAAGGTCATTCAGGCTAGTCACCGACCATGCCCCCCTTAAGTGGATGTGTAACAACCGGGAGAAAAATAGCCAGGTGACTAGGTGGATCCTGGCCCTATATCCGTTTAAGTTCTCAGTGGAACACAGGGCTGGAAGGCTCCAAAATAACGCTGATGATCTTTCCCAGGCCCACTACATGGTTGGGACAGTTGCTCCACCCCAGGGCCTTGAGCAGAGGGGGGATATGTGACGTTATTCGAGGCGCCATAATGAACGGGCAATACTTGTCGCCTCACATGCGATCACTTGGAGGAGACTAGAGAGAGTCCGACACAGGTTTTTCCAGCCTTCTTGCAGAGCTGGTTCTGGCCTGGACTTTCTGCTCCACCCAAAGCCCTCTCCACCTGCATTTAATGAGCAGGAAGAGAACAGAGGAGAGCTTGATCCTGGGTCTCAGTGGAGGAAAGCTGAGAGAGCTCTGTGTGCTTTTTTGGACTCAAAAGCAAGGTTTGCTTTGTGATCATGTTTTGTGGGTGTCGTGGCCAGCCCCACACCATTTAATGAGGAATCACGATTGTTAAGTTTAGCGCCAGACGGCAAGGTTTTGTTTTTGTTTTTATTTGTTTGATCCTGCAAACCTTTTACAATAAACCTGGCAAGCCAGATTTTAAAGAATTTGTCCTACCTGCTGAGTATTTTTCCTCCCAAAAGCAATCCCAACGAGCCAATCTCCCACATATTGTATTTTGAGTAAATTTCCCCAGTCTTTAAATCTAGTTCTTTTGCAGCCTTATAGCTTAATTCAATTTTTTGTATGCTTCATTGATGTATGCTTCACTACATCCCCTTTCTAGAAATTTCACATGTAGTATGCCAGTTTGTTCTATGTAATGCGCATCATTAGTGCAATCTCTGATATTGGCTGTAGAGTTGGGCGAATAGTTTGAGCCTTTTCACCCGTTCGGCAAACACCCAAATTTGCGGGGTGCATGCCGGGTTTGCCCACTGAGCGCCCCAAAGCTTTGCCCAGTTAAAGCATAGTGAATAGCTGGTTGTTAAGGAGAGGGCCTGGAACCTGGCTACTGAGTCCTTAACAATGGATGAGTCATCAGCTGTCAGCGGGCTTCCCAGCTGACAGCTGAATGAAAAAAGAAAAGAAAAAAAATTGCTGGCAATAGAAAAAAGTGAAAAAAATGATGTGGGGTCCCCCCGATCCATACTAGACCCTTCAGGCTCTGCTCCCCCCACCCCAAAGCACCGTACTTTGGGATGTCACCGACCCAGCATGCATCGATTGGTGAGGTCACAAGGGGGAGGTGCCACCAGGTGATGTCACCGGGTGACCCCGTCTCTTGCCTATTTAAGAACTTTCTAATGGCAGAGCAGGCATTCGGCGGTTAGCCTTTGTCACGGGCGCAATGGGTTATTTTTTTCATGTCCGGCAATGCAGCAGGCATTGTGATTGACAATGGATCTACAAAAACTGCCTCCTGTACCCCATACTCATTCACATAGGGAGGGGGCGGTATCTGGGTGCCCCCTTGTTAAAGGGGGCTTCCAGATTCTGATAGGCTTCCTGCCTGCAGACCCTCACAACCACAGCCCAGGGTTGTCAGGAAGAGGCCCTTGTCCCAATCAACATGGGGACAAGATATGGTTTGGGGGGTGCTTGCTCATCCCCCCTTTCCTGACTTGCCAGGCTGCATGCTTGGATAAGGGTCTGGTATGGATTTTGAGGGGGGATGCACATCATTCTTTCAAATTTTGGCATGGGGTTCCCCTTAAAATCCATACCAAACCCGAAGGGCCAGGCATGCATTGAGGGGGCCCCCATGCCATTTTTTAAAAACATTTTTTACTGCCGGCAATGGTATTGTATTGCTGGCAATTTCAATATAATTTTTTTCTTTATAAATGTCGGTTCTGCTGCAGCAAGTTCTATACACAGTACAGATGTGCCACTTTACGGGCATTATATTTTAAGGAATTTTTCATTTTTATTGTTTCACTTTAAGAATCATTAAAATCACTGCTCCTGTAAAAACAATCTTTTTTAAAAAAAATTTGCATTGATAGATATCCCCCATGGCAGTACCCGGGCCCCAATCCCTTTTTGTGACCAAAGACTTGCATATAAGCCTTCAAAATGGAGACTTTTGATTTCCCAAGTTCAGGTCCATATACTTTAATAGGGTTCAGCATTCGGGTCCAAACTTTTGCAATGTTCAAGAGTTCTGGCATGAACCGAACCAGGGGGTGTTTGGCCCAATTCTAATTGGCTGTAAGGGATATTATGTTTATAGCTGGGATGGTGGCAACTTTGATGGAGTAGGTATGAGTTGCCAGCTCTGTGTTTGAAATGTGTTTTAAAAATGATGTTACCAGCAGCACCAAAATATAATGTCAAGTCCAGAAACACCAGGGATTGCAGGTCTGCTAATAAGCACTGTATAATAGAAAACTTTGTTCTGTCGCATCAATATATTAAATATGGTTTATATACCGAATGTACAACTATATAAGCAAGTACAGAGTCTAAGCATTAATCTTCTAGTGATTTTACATGCAATCCTTCATCTATTATGTATCGTTTTGTAATGTTTACGCACATAAGGTTGTGCATTATAAACATTTTTACCTTAGGCTAAGTATTTCCTTTTGTCTTTTTTCTCTTTTGTTAGCAAATGTATTTTTTTTTAGCATACAGTTATTCAGCATATGAATAAACTGTTGCAATCCAGTATTGCAAAATATCTGCTATGCATTTCACATGAAAGCTATGCTTCAGCATGAATATTTTCTCTGTTGTATACCTATGTATAAATTCTCTTATATACTGTATGTCCTTTACCCTCCATGTAGCCCCCCCCCCCCCATAGAGGGGCCTATATGGATATTTCAAGATAGAAATAACAAACACAGATTTCCAAGTATAATATTCTTGTATCTTAATATTGGTTTCTCTATGTGGGTGATTAAATACAGGACCTTTCATCACAGGGTTACATTGTATACAGTTCAAACCTGGGTATGAACCAGTATATGATGGTAATGGGCAGGAGCAAAACTCAGTTACATTTGGATAATTGTTCTCAAGAAAAGGCAAAGCTTTTTAAAGCAGTAGTTAACTCTCTATTTGAACTTGTACCTATAGGTAAGCTTATAATCAGGCCTACTTGTAGCAACAATGAATATCTCCTAAATTTGCACCACTTAGGATCTCACATCAGCAATAGCACATGCACATTGACATTCTTCATTCTGGGCACACAGTGTGCTGCGGAATGCAGAGCATCATGCAGCTCCCACGTGCATGCACGGGAGTGACATCATTATGGCCCGGCCATTCAAATGGCCTAGCCCGCCAACCTGAAAGGAAGACTAGGTGAAGATAGAAGCTCTGGCAGCAGTGAAAATGTACCACTGGAGGGCTTTGTTTAAAAGGTACGCTTGTCATAATATGCTAGTATGCAGCAGTGTTATGGCATAAACCTGCAGGGGACCCAGATTTTTTTTTTTTCTAGGCCAGTTTACTATTGTTTTAGCTATACTAAAGGTTTTGAATGAGAAAGGATGATATTGCTATACACAGGCCTGTACTGGCCATCGGGACTACTGGGAGTTTCCCGGTGGGCCGATGGCTCAGTGGGCCGGCCTCATCCTCACAGGGGTCCCCGCGATCCACCCGTCAATCACCGCCAGTCAGCTGACGCCTGACGGGTAGATCGGGGATTCCACTGCAGAGAAGCACAGAGAGTGGCTGTGTATGAAGTTCTCGTTCATGTGTCACGCTGCTCCCTAGTGGCCCAGCCCTCTCCTCTCTCCTTGTCCATTCCAATTGGCTTGTGACATCACCTGGGATTGGATGAGGAGAGAGGAGGGGGCGGGGCCGCCAGGGAGCAGCGTGACACATGAATGAGAACTTCATACACAGCCGCTCCCTGCGCTTCTCTGCAAGAAATTGAAAAGACGGGTAACACTTAACTGATGTGCCCCCATGTGCCCTGATGTACCCTGATGTGCCCCCATGTGCCCTGATGTGCCCCCATGTGCTGATGTGCCCTGATGTACCCCCATGTACCCTGATGTGCCCCCATGTACCCTGATGTGCACTAATATGCCCTGATGTGCCTCCATGTGCCCTGATGTGCTCCATGTGCCATGATGTCCCCTAATGTGCCATGATGTGCCCTAATGTGCCCGATGTGCCCTAATGTGCCCTGATGTGCCCCCATGTGCTGATGTGCCTTGATGTACCCCCATGTGCCCTGATGTGCCCCCATGTGCCCTGATGTACACTGATATGCCCCCATGTGCCCTGATGTGCCCCCATGTGCCCTGATGTGCCCCCATGTACCTCCATGTGCCCTGATGTAGCTCCATGTGCCATGATGTGCCATAATGTGCCATGATGTGCCCTGATGGGCCCTAATGTGCTCCATGTGCCCTGATGTGCTGTGCCCTGATGTGATGTGTGCTGTGCCCTGATGTGCGCTGTACCCCGATGAGCGCTGTGCTCTGTACCCTGATGTGTCCTGTGCCCTTTGCCCTGATGTGCACTGTACCCTGATGTGCCCTGGGCCGGTCTGGATGAAGTCCAGGGCCAAATTTCTGTCCCAGTCCAGCCCTGGCTATACAAATAGTGACCAAGAATAGGAATCAGTACAAGATCTAAGCTGTAAAATACGTTTCTGTTCTCTTTTTACCAAATATCTGGGATGACCTAAACTTCATTTTCATCTCATCCAAGCAAGTCTCCCTATTTTCTGACTCACTAACTATTAGTGACTCTTACAAATTGACTTTTAGGGATAGATCCAAAGACATTAAGAGGATGAAAGCTTCTGTAATGTGGTAACTGATTATGATCTGTGGGCTTGATTCAAACCCAGAGATTACACAATATAAAACATTGCAAACACCTCATTGGTGAAACGATAACAACATATACAATCCAATTGAAAGAACCTATTCAGATAAACAAATGCTTTCTCATGTCTATAAAGGTGTTTGCATATGGGGAAAATGTGTGAGCCAATCAATGCCCCCCTGAGATATAGATAATACTGTTCTTCAAAAAGGATTCAGTTACATACAGTACACAGTGCTGGGTTCCACTAACAATTTCCTTTACTAAATGCTGTATTTACTCTAAGTGCTGTATGAACTGTATGTAGCTTCTTCTACATACAGTACACAGTGCTGGGTTCTGGCTGTGAGACAGAGACTTACAGTCCCACATGCGGAACAAAACAGAGTTAGGCTGAGCAGTGGTCAGCTATTCATAGGCAGCTTTATATTCTTTGAATGAATATAAAGCTTTCTCTGATTGGCTGAGTCAGAGATCATGATCCACCTTATTCAAACAGAGGAAGATTTTTATTTTCTCAAAGAAGACAAAGCTGTCTCTGAATGTGTATGCACCACTCATTCCATCTCTGATTTGCTCCAGGTGTGAGATGGGAAGTCTCTGTCTCACAGCCAGAACACTGCGTACTGTATGTAAATGAAGCTGCATTCAGTTCATACATCACTTAGTGCCAATGCAGCATATAGTAAAGGAAATTGTTAGTTTGGACCATCTTGGTCCATACAAACTTTATAAAGTGACAGGAAACCTGGAGATCAACTTTGAAACCACCAAAAAAAAAAAAAAAAATAATAGAGGAGGGATTAATTAGGTAGCTGGCCCTGGCCAATATGTGGGCACATGCCCACCATAAGCAGGCAATGGCTGCAAAGCAGCAGGCAGTCACAGCCCAACAAGAGACTAATTGTTGGCACTATAGTATGCATCGACCCAGCAACCTGGAAGGCTCCACGATAGTTCTGATATACAGAGTGATCCACAGAAGGTTGTGCAGTGGCTCTACAAAAGATGACTGCCACAGAGAGAACTGAAATGTATCTGACTTTTTGAGTGGATTGCTGCCAGCGAAGGGCTGCCTGATACAGACTGTGCAGAGATACTGGCCCATATTCTCATTGCTTATCCCCAGCAGACATACTTTGATTTGGCCCCAGAATCAGGAGGGGACTATGAGCAGTTGAAAGTTGAGATATTGGCCAGCTTGGGTGTACCTTTTGCTTGCCACGTCCAGGCCTTGTGCTTTGATGAGGCTAATTCTGCCTGTGCACCACTGTATAGCGTTATGTACCTGATTGACCACTTCAATACAGGGCACTTTCATCCACTTCCAGCCCAGGCTAATATTCAGCTTTCACTCTGTCGCACTTTGAATGACAATTGCGTGGTCATGCAACATTGTACCCATATGGATTTTTTATATATTTTTTTCACATAAATAGAGCTTTCTTTTGGTGATGTTTGATAACCACTATTTTTTTCATTTATTGTGCTATAAGTGAAAATAGTCAGAAATTTTGAAAAAAAAAAAAAACCCAATATTTTTTACTTTCTGCTTTAAAACATATCCAATAAACAAAAAATCAAAAATCAAATGTTTTCATAAATTTCAACCAATATGTACTCTGCTGCATATGTTTGGTAAAAAAATCCCAATCAGCGTATATTGATTGGCTTGTACAAACATTATATAGTGTCTACAAACTAAGGTGTATATATATTGATATATATTGATTTTTTTTATACTAGTAATGGTGGCGATCAGGGACTTCCAGTGACCAGTATGAGAGAGTGAGAGTGTCCCGGTTATATTTAAAGTGACACACAGACTTTACCGATGTTTGCAGAACAGATGTTTCGTTAGTCCCGGTTATATTTACAGGGAGTGCAGAATTATTAGGCAAGTTGTATTTTTGAGGAATAATTTTATTATTGAACAACAACCATGTTCTCAATGATTCCAAAAACTCATTAATATCAAAGCTGAATATTTTTGGAAGTAGTTTTTAGTTTGTTTTTAGTTGTAGCTATTTTAGGAGGATATCTGTGTGTGCAGGTGACTATTACTGTGCATAATTATTAGGCAACTTAACAAAAAACAAATATATACCCATTTCAATTATTTATTTTCAGCAGTGAAACCAATATAACATCTCAAAATTCACAAATATACATTTCTGACATTCAAAAACAAAACAAAAACAAATCAGTGACCAATATAGCCACCTTTCTTTGCAAGGACACTCAAAAGCCTGCCATCCATGGATTCTGTCAGTGTTTTGATCTGTTCACCATCAACATTGCGTGCAGCAGCAACCACAGCCTCCCAGACACTGTTCAGAGAGGTGTACTGTTTTCCCTCCTTGTAAATCTCACATTTCATGATGGACCACAGGTT
>BLSH010106370.1:0-17708 GCA_018402905.1 Glandirana rugosa
GACACCCCTTGGGACAGGGTGACACATTCAGTGGGGGTGGTACCCTCCCTGCTTCATGAAGCCCTAGTGGGGAGGGATTTTCCCCATTTTTGGAGGTTATGGGAAGGCACAGAGAGTCTGGAGGATAGAGCTCCCCCTGCTGAGGAAGCACGGGAACTCTCATCAGACCTTTTTTGCCAAATGGAAGGGGAGACTGGTGGCAGGACCGAGGAAGGAAGAGACCCTCTTCCTTTTTCCATAATGGTTGGGGAGCTGGAGGAGCCAGAAGCTCCCAGCTGGTGGCTAATGACCCAGAAAATGTCTATGACTTTGACCGTGAGAGTGAATAGAATGTGGTACCTGACTTAGAGTTCTGGAGAGAGGACTTATGTACAGAACAACTACGCAATGTCACCCTCTTTAGAGCCAGAGAAAATGTTAAAGTGGTAGACGGGGAACCCATGGTACCTAATTGGGGGGCGTTTTACCTACATGGCTCTGAAGAACCATTTGTTGCATCAGGTGGTGAAAAACCGGGAGGAGGAGGAAGAGCAACTAGTGGTTCTCAAGCCCTACTGCAGGATGATGTCAGACTTAGCCCATGGGCATATAATTGGGGGACATCTGCGTGTAGAGAAGACCAGGGAGAGAATAACCCAGAGGTTCTACTAGCCCAGGTTGCATGCAGATGTAAGAGAGTATTGTGAATCCTGCCCTGAGTGTGAACTCTCTGCGCCCTCGCCCCATTTTCATAGTCCACTTGTCCCACTGCCCATAATTGAAGTGCTGTTATAAAGAATTGGCATGGATCTAGTGGGACCAGTAGTAAAGTCTGCCCGGGGACACCAGCACATCCTGGTAATACTAGATTACACAACCCGCTATCCTGAAGCCATACCCATGCGGAACACCTCTGCTAAGACTAATGCCAGGGAGTTGGTCCAGGTGTTAAGTCGGGTCGGGATCCCTAGAGAGGTCTTAATGGATCAGGGCATCCCGTTTATGTTCCGTGTAACCAAGGAATTGTGCAGGATGTATAAAATCTCCCATCTCCGTACCTCAGTCTACCACCCCCAAAGGATGAACTTGTAGAGAGGTTTGATAAAATGCTCAAAAGCGTGTTGAAAAAGGTAGTGGAAAAAGATGGGAGAGATTGGGATATGTTGATGCTGTATCTCATGTTTGCCATATGAGAGGTTCCGCAGGTGTCTATGGGGTACTCCCCATTTGAACTCTTGTATGGCAGACATCCCCAGGGACTGTTATATGTCACCAAAGAAACGTGGGAAGGAGAGACCACCCCTCATAGGAGCATCATCGAGCATATTTCCTTGATGCAGGATCGAAACACAGCTTTCCTGCCCCGGTACGAGAACATATGGAGCGAGCCCAGGAGGCTCAAAGAAAGGTTTATAATCGGGGTGCTAAGACCCAAACTTTCAACCTTGGAGACAGGCAAAATGGCAGGGTCCCTTTGAGATTAAGGAAAGAGTAGGGAAAGTAAACTACAAAGTTTACCAGCCGGGGAAAAGGAAGCCGGAACAAATTTATCATGTTAACCTCTTAAAACCATGGAAGGACAGAGAGACTTTGTTGGCCGTACCACCTCCTCAAAAAGATAGGGTACCAATGACTCTGGATGTCCCCTTAACGGAATCCGTGTCACTAGCCCAACAAGAGGACGTAAAAGAGTTTGTGAAAAAAAATACAGACTTTTTCTCCCCTTTGCCTGGACTGACCACAGTGATTCAACATGACATAATTACAGAGCCAGGTGTTTGAGTAATTGTGAAGCCTTATAGAATACCTGAGGCTAGGCACGAGGCATTGGCAAAGGAGATACAGAACATGTTAGAGCTGGATGTGATAGAGGAGTCCCACAGCGACTGGTCGAGCCCCATAGTGCTGGTCCCAAAACCCGATGGCACTATTCAGTTCTGTAAAAAATGTAAAACTTGTCCAAGTTTGATGCGTACCCGATGCCTCAGGTCAACTAACTTTTTGGATCGTTTGGGAGGGGCCCAGTACAGAACAACCCTGGACTTAACTAAGGGCTACCGGCAGATATCCTTAACAGAGTCAGCCAAGGAAAAAATGGCCTTTTCTACTCTCGAGGGCTCCTTCCAGTACAAACAAATGTCATTTGGCCTGCATGGGGCTCCTTCATCATTCCAGAGGATGATGGACAAAACGTTGAGGCCACATCGCCCCTATGCAGCCGTCTACTTGGATGATGTGGTCATTCACAGTCCTGATTGGGAATCCCATTTGCCCCTAATGCAAGCGGTTGTAGAATCCCTTAGGAAAGCAGGTCTCACAGCCAACCCCAAAATGTGTGCCATTGGTCTAGAGAAGGCCAAATACCTTGGACACATTATTGGTCGGGGACTCGTTAAACCACAGACCAACAAACTAGAGGCAATCCAAAAGTGGCCACAACCCCTAACTAAAAAGCAGGTGGGGACATTCCTGGGGATCATGGGGTACTATAGGCATTTCATACCGGACTTTGTCACCATTGCCGCCCCCCTGACGGACCTGACAAGGGGTAGGGGGTCGGTCATGGTGAAGTGAAACCCTGAAGCCGAGAAGGCATTTCAGAAGTTGAAATAAGCCCTCTGTGTACAACCGGTGCTGGTGACTTCACCAAGGACTTTGTGGTGTAGAGCGACGCCTCTGATGTGGGTCTAGGGGCTGTACTGTGCCAGATCAGGGACGGGAAGGAGCACCCGGTTGTATACCTAAGTCGGTATAAACTAAACCAGCATGAGAAAAATTATGCCATAGTCGAGAAGGAATGTCTCGCTATTAAATGGGCCTTGAAGGCTCTAAGGTATTATTTATTGGGCCGGCCGTTTAGACTGGTCACTGACTATGCCCCCCTGAAGTGGATGTGTGACAACAGGGAAAAAAATAGTCAGGTGACAAGATGGTTTTTGGCCCTACAGCCCTACAGTGGAACATAGGGCGGGAAAGCTGCAAAATAATGCAAATGCCCTTTCCTGGGTCCACTGTATGGGTGTGACAGTTTCTTATCCGAAGGGGCTTGAGCAAAGGGCGGGGGATATGTGACATTATGTGAGACACGATAATGGACGGGTGATATTTGTTGCCTCGCATGTTTTCACTTAGAGTGGACTAATGAGAGTCCGACCCGGGTTTTGCTGGCCACCATGGCAGAGCTGGCTCCGGCGCGGAGTTTCTTGTCCACCCAATTCCCTCTTCAGCTGCATTAAATGACCGGGAAAAGATCTCAGTTGTGCTCTGGCATGGGACTCATTAAAATTACACTGAGAGAGCTACACATTGACAGCTGGTTGCTCTAAGGTCTGCAAGAGAAAAGGTTTGCAATTGTTTGTTTGGAGATTTTAGGGACAAGCCTGACATCGTATAGAGAGGTATCCTGCTTTGTAGTAGTTTAACGCTGGATGACAAGGTTTTGTTTTGCTTTGCTATTTTGTTCATTTTATGATTTGCAACATTTTACCAAATAAAACTGGCAACAGGCCAGATTTTAAGAAAGTTTGCCTTCAAACTGCGTTCTTCCCAGGAAAGGTGGTTCACACAAGCTAATCTCCCACAGCATCTATTGCTTACCTCCTTTTAATAATGCTAATTGTAGACTCTTTTACTTATCCTGAGCTAGGCCAACAGAGGAATGCAAAAATGCACCTGCCTTGAGTGTTAAAGGATAAGTTCACCGTTTGTAACATGTTACATGCTCCACTCATATTCAGAGTGTAACATGTGACATTTTACAATTGCCGCAGCCCCCGCACACCCTTACCCCGAGTCTCTGTTCTGACAGAGAGCAGCTGTCAGCTTGTAATTCTCAGTGAACAGCTCTGTTGAGTGCTGTGGTAGTTAATTCTCTCTTCCTGTCAGTGTGTATCTGCCTGCCTGTACGAGGTACAAGCAGACAGATACACTGACAAGTCTGCAAACCACCCACGATTTGCTGATCAAAAATAATAAATGCACATTATTTTACCTGCAAATACGATGTGCATTTATTTATTTTTTTTAAAAAAAGGTGAACTTATCCTAAGCAGTGGGGAGCTGATGGGGCACAGCTGGGTTCCTGGTCATATCATGCTCACCCTTTCCGTGTAATTTGGAGGTTTTGCAGCTGGGCTTTATTCCTTGTATCAGGAGCCTAAACAGTGCTCCTGTGTAAAAGAATCCTGCAAACACTGCTAGTGGTTGCATATTGAGAAGACGCCTCCAAATTCAGATGACTTCTTAATAGACTACCACTGACTGCCTGCTTGATAAACACATACGGTAGGTAAATTCCTGTGGTTATGCCTTTAATTGATGCGTGTGTGAGTGTGTGTGTGTGTGTGTGTGTGTGTGTGGATTTTGAACATTTTTCTTGTTAATTTAGGTGCCTAAAGGTTAACTTCACCTTTTAAAAACAAAATAATAAATGCACATTTTTTGCTTGTAAATTATAAATTATTTTTTTCTCTAAGGAGCCTGCAGAGCAGTGTACCCATAATCAGCAGATCATGTGTGCAATGCAAGGCTCCTGCAGACTCTCAGGATATTTATCTGTCCATACCTCCATTACAGACAGACAGATGAGAGAAAGGACAATGAAAACTTGGTAGATACATTAAAACTGTGAATTCCACGTTTTATAGAACTAAGATGTCCCAATCCTTACCTTGTAAACCCCATTCAAAGGATTGCATGTAACTGCAAACTTTTTAACACATCACTGCATGCACACTATTTAGCCATTATTTGAAATGGTGCTTATTTACATCTGCGCTTTGTCTGTATTTTGGATGCTTCAACACATAGGCGTGTGGAGGGTGTGTGCTGGATGTGCCTGGGCACACCCTAATCACCCCGCGTGGCACAGATTCCCCCTTCTGATATTTCACCAAAGCCCCCCAACAGCCCCACAACGGGGCTCCTAAAAAAATGTAAAAAAATAAATAAATGAAAATAAAAAAATACTGACACCATTCACTGCCTTACTGACACCCACCTCTTCCCTACTGACAAGTCCACTGCTCTACTGACACCATCCATGTTTTAATACATTTGGGATGCACACCCTAATGCAACAGGCTGCACACACCTATGCTTCAACACTTGACAAAAGTTTTTGTTGGCATTAGCAACAAATGGAAATTAGTAATTGTTGATATTGTATGTAAAAATATTTTCTTACATGCATGGGAAGGTATGAATCCAGCCTTAGTAATAAGTATCAGCACAACATTCACTTTTGCCATTTGTGGAACCACAGTATGTCACAGTTGGTGGATTTACTAAAAAAGCTGAGAATGTTCATTCTAAAATTGGAGAATATTTACTTCAAATATCCAGTCATATGAAAAGCATCTACACATAACTGGATATTCAAAGTAAATACCTTTTTACATGATTGGAAAAGTGAATATTCACACTATTTTTGACTGAAAATTCTCAACTCAACTTGTCATTCCACAGCAGCACGTCTAACAATAGTCTCTTGCATGAATATGTTTGTAGCTTACTACATGCCTATGTATATTAGGTCAAATCCAGGCCCAAACTAGGATGAAAAATAGGACTGGGCATTATAGACTGGACAGCCCTATTCCTTGGAGGGGGGGGGGTGGGGGTTGGTCCTTCACATGGGTGGTCGGTGAAGGGATATACTGAGAGTCAATATCCAGCAAAGAGACTGCCCCAATATCCAGCAAAGCGACTGCCCTAATATCCAGCAAAGAGAAAGATGCAATATCCTGCACAGAGAAAGCCCCAATATCCAGCAAAGAGACACACCCAATATCCAGCAAAGAGACACACCCAATACCAGCACAGAGACAGCACCAATATCAAGCACAAAGACAGCCCCAATATCCAGCAAAGAGACTGCCCCAATATCCAGTAAAGAGACTGCCCCAATATCCAGTAAAGAGAAAGCCCCAATATCAAGCACAGAGACAGTCCCAATATTCAGCAAAGAGACAGCCCCAATATCCAGCAAAGAGACAGACCCAATATCCAGCACATAGACACCTTCAATATCCAGCAAATAGACTGCCCCAATATCCAGCAAAGAGTCTGCCCCAATATCCATCAAAGAGACAGCCCCAATATCCAGCAAAGAGACACCCCCAATATAAAGCACAGACAGACTCAATATCCAGCACAGAGACAGCCCCAATATGCAGCACAGAGACTGTCCCAGTCCAGCAGAGAGACAGCCCCAATATCCAGCAAAGAGAGTGCCCACAATATCCAGCAAAGAGACAGCCCCAATGTCCAGCAAAGAGACTGCACCAATTTCCAGCACAGAGACAGCCCCAGTCCTGCAAAAAGACAGCCACAATATTCAGCACAGAGACTGCCCCAATATCAGGCAAAGAGATAGCTCCAATATACAGCAAAGATAAAGCCCCAATATCCAGCAAAGAGACACTCCCAATATCCAACAAAGAGAGAGACCCAATATCCAGCACAGAGAAAGACCCAATATCCAGCACAGAGAAAGACCCAATATCAAGAGCAGAGACAACCCCAGTATCCAGCAAAGAGCCTGCCCCTATATCCATCACAGAGACAACACCAAGATCCAGCACAGAGACAGCCACAATATCCAACAAAGAGACACCCCCAATATCCAGCACAGAAACAGCCCCAATATCCATCACAGAGACAGCCACAATATCCAGCAAATAGACTGCACAGAGACAGCCCCAATATTCAGCAAAGAAACACCTCCAATATCCAGCACAGAGACAGACTCAGAATCCAGCACAGAGGCAGCCCCACCAATATCCAGCACAGAGACAGCCCCAATATCCAGCAAAGAGACACCCCCAATATCCAGCACAGAGAAAGCCCCAATATCCAGCACAGAGACAGCCTCAATATCCAGCAAAGAGACTAACCCAATATCCAACACAGAGACAACCCCAATATCCATCAGAGAGACAGCCCCAATATCCAGCAAAGAGACTGCCACAATATCCAGCACAGAGACAGCCCCAATATTCAGTAAAAAGACACCCCCAATATCCAGCACATAGTCAGCCCCAATATCCAGCACAGAGACAGACCCAATATCCAGCACAGAAACAGCGCCAATATCCAGCAAAGAGTCACCTCCTATATCCAGCAAAGAGACAGCCCCATTATCCAGCAAAGAGAGAGCCCCAACATCCAGCACAGAGACAGACCCAATATCCAGCAAAGAGACACCACCAATATCCAGCACAGAGACACCACCAATATCCAACACAGAGACAGACCCAAAATCAAGCACAGAGACAGCCCCAATATTCAGCACAGAGACAGCACCAATATCCAGCAAAGAGACAGCCACAAAATCCAGCACAGATAGAGCCCCAACATCAAGCAAAGAGACAGCCACAATATGCAGCATATAGACACCCATAATATCCAGCAAATAGACTGCCCTAATATCCATCAAAGAGTCTGTCCCAATATCCAGCAAAGAGACAGCCCCAATATCCAGCAAAGAGACAGCCCCAATATCCAGCAAAGAGACAGTCCCAATATCCAGCAAAGAGACACCCCAAATATCTAGCAAAGAGACAGCCCCAGTTCAACAAAAAGACAGCCCCAATATCAAGCACAGAGACAGACTGAATATCCAGCACAGAGACAGCCCCAATATCCAGCACAGAGACAGCCCCAATATCCAGCACAGAGACATTCCCAATATCCATCACAGAGACAGCTCCAATATCCAGCAAAGAGACAGCCCCAATATCAAGCAAAGAGACAGCACAATATCAAGCAAAGGACAGCCCCAATATCCAGCACAGAGACACCCATAATATCCAGCAAAGAGATAGCTCCAATATCCAGCAAAGAGAAAGCCCTAATATCCAGCAAAGAGACACTCCCAATAACCAACACAGAGACAGACCCAATATCCAGCAACAGAGACATCCACAATATTCAGCAAAGAAACACCTCCAATATACAGCACAGAGACTGCCCCAATATCTAGCACAGAGACAGCCCCAATATCTAGCAAAAAGAATGCCACAATATCCAGCACAGAGACAGCCCCAATATTCAGCAAAGAAACACCTCCAATATCCAGCACAGAGACAGCCCCACCAATATCCAGCACAGAGACAGCCCCAATATCCAGCACAGAGACAGCCCCAATATCCAGCAAAAAGACACCACCAATATCCAGCACAGAGAAAGCCCCAATATCCAGCACAGAGACAGCCTCAATATCCAGCAAAGGGACTAACCCAATATCTAACACAGAGACAGCCCCAATATCCATCACAGAGACAGACCCAATATCCACCACAGAGACAGCCCCAATATCCAGCAAAGAGACACCTCCTATATCCAGCACAGAGACAGCCCCAATATCAAGCACAGAGAAAGCCCCAATATCCAGCACGGAGACAGCCCCAATATCCAGCAAAGACACACCACCAATATCCAGCACAGACACAGCCCCTATATCCAGCACAGAGACAGACCCAATATCCAGCACAGAGACAGCCACAATAACCAGCACAGAGACATCGCCAATATCCAGCAAAGAGACAGCCCCAATATCCAGCACAGACAGAGCCCCTACATCATGCAAAGAGACAGCCCCTATATCCAGCATAAAGACACCCATAATATCCAAAAAATAGATTGCTACAACATCCAGCAAAGAGTCTGTCCCAATATGCAGCAAATAGACAGCCCCAATATCCAGCAAAGAGACACCCATAAATATCCAGCAAAGAAACACCAACAATATCCAGCACAGAGAAACCCCCAATATCCAGCAGAGAGACAGCCCCAGTCCAGCGAAAAGACATCCCCAATATCCAGCACAGAGACTGCCCCAATATCCAGCAAAGAGATAGCGCCAATATCCATCAAACAGACAGCCCCAATATCCAGCATATAGACACCCCTAATATCCAGCGTATAGACTGCCCTAATATCCAGCAAAGAGACTGCCCCAATATCCAGCAAAGAGACAGCCCCAATATACAGCAAAGAGACACCCCCAATATCCAGTACAGAGACAGACCCAATATCCAGCAAATAGACTGCACCATTATCCAGTAAAGAAGCAGCCCCAATATCCAGCACAGAGACAGCCCCAATATCCAGAACAGAGACAGCGACAATATCCAGCAAAGAGACAGCACCAATATCCAACAAAGAGACAGACCCAATATCCAGCACAGAGACTGCCCCAGTCCAGCAAAGAGACAACCCCAATATCCAGCAATGAGAGTGCCCCCAATTTTCAGCAAAGAGACAGCCCCAATGTCCAGAAAATAGACTGCACCAATATCTAGCACAGAGAAAGCCCCAGTCCATCAAAGAGACAGCCTCAATATCCAGCACAGAGACTGCCCCAATATGCAGCACAGATACTGCCCCAGTCCAGCAAAGCGACAGCCCCAATATCCAGCAAAGAGAGTGCCCCCAATATCCATTAAAGTGACTGCCCCAATATCCAGCATGGAGACAGCCCCAATACCCAGCACAGAGAAAGCCCCAGTCCAGCAAAGAGACAGCCTCAATATACAGCACATAGACTACCCCAATATCCAGCAAAGAGATAGCTCCAATATCCAGCAAAGAGAAAGCCCTAATATCCAGCAAAGATAAACTCCCAATATCCAACACAGAGACAGACCCAATATCTAGCACAGACAGAGCCCCAACATCATGCAAAGAGACAGCCCCAATATCCAGCATATAGACAGCCATAATATCCAAAAAATAGATTGCTACAATATCCAGCAAAGAGTTTGTCCCAATATGCAGCAAAGAGACAGCCCCAATATCCAGCAAAGAGATAGCTCCAATATCCATCAAATAGACAGCCTCAATATCCAGCATAAAGACACCCCTAATATCCAGCGTATAGACTGCCCTAATATCCAGCAAAGAGTCTGTCCCAATATCCAGCAAAGTAACAGCCCCAATATCCAGCAAAGAGACACCCCCAATATCCAGCAAAGAGACAGCCCCAGTCCAGCAAAAAGACAGTCCCAATATCCAACACACAGACTGCCCTAATATCCAGCACAGAGGCAGCCTTAATATGCAGCACAGAGAAAGCCCCAGTCCAGCAAAGAGACAGCCTCAATATAAAGCACAGAGACTGCCCAATATGCAGCACAGAGACTACCCCAGTCCAGCAAAGAGACAGCCCCAATATCCATCAAAGAGAGTGCCCCCAATATCCAGCAAAGTGAGTGCCCCAATATCCAGCACGGAGACAGCCCCAATATCCAGCACAGAGAAAGCCCCAGGCCAGCAAAGAGACAGCCTCAATTTGCAGCACAGAGACTACCCCAATATCCAGCAAAGAGATAGCTCCAATATCCAGCAAAGAGAGAGCCCTAATATCCAGCAAAGAGACACTCCCAATATCCAACACAGAGACAGACCCAATATCCAGCACTGAGAAAGACCAAATATCCAGCACAGAGAAATCCACAATATTCAGCAAAGAAACACCTCCAATATACAGCACAGAGACTGCCCCAATATCCAGCACAGAGACAGCCCCAATATCCAGCACAGAGACAGCCCCGATATTCAGCAAAGAAACACCTCCAATATCCAGCACAGAGAGAGCCCCACCGATATCCAGCACAGAGACAGCCCCAATATCCAGCACAGAAACAGCTCCAATATCCAGCAAAGAGACACCACCAATATCCAGCACAGAGAAAGCCCCAATATCATGCACAGAGACAGACTCAATATCCAGCAAAGGGACTAACCCAATATCTAACACAGAGACAGCCCAAATATCCATCACAGAGAAGGCCCCAATATCCAGCAAAAAGTATGCCACAATATCCAGCACAGAGACAGCCCCAATATTCAGCAAAGGGACACCCCCAATATCCAGCACAGAGACAGCCCCAATATTCAGCAAAGAAATACCTCCAAAATCCAGCACAGAGACAGCCCCACCAATATCCAGCACAGAGACAGCACCAATATCCAGCACAGAGACAGCCCCAATATCCAGCAAAAAGACACCACCAATATCCAGCACAGAGAAAGCCCCAATATCCAGCATAGAGAAAGCCCCAATATCCAGCACAGAGACTGCCTCAATATCCAGCAAAGGGACTAACCCAATATCCAACACAGAGACAGCCCCAATATCCATCACAGAGACAGCCCCAATATCCATCACAGAGACAGCCCCAATATCCACCACATAGACTACCCCAATATCCAGCAAAGAGACAGCCCCAGTCCAGCAAAAAGACAGCCCCAATATCCAGAACACAGACTGCCCCAATATACAGCACAGAGGCAGCCTTAATATGCAGCACAGAGACTGCCCCAGTCCAGCAAAGAGACAGCCCCAATATCCAGTAAAGACACTGCACCAATATCCAGCAAAGAGACAGCCCCAATATCTGGCACAGAGACAGACCCAATATCCACCACAGAGACAGCCCCAATATCCAGCAAGGAGACACCTCCTATATCCAGCACAGAGACAGCCCCAATATCAAGCACAGAGACAGCCCCAATATCCAGCAAAGAGACAGCCCCAATATCCAGCAAAGACACACCACCAATATCCAGCACAGACACAGCCCCTATATCCAGCACAGAGACAGACCCAATATCCAGCACAGAGACAGCCACAATAACCAGCACAGAGACATCGCCAATATCCAGCAAAGAGACAGCCCCAATATCCAGCACAGACAGAGCCCCTACATCATGCAAAGAGACAGCCCCTATATCCAGCATAAAGACACCCATAATATCCAAAAAATAGATTGCTACAACATCCAGCAAAGAGTCTGTCCCAATATGCAGCAAATAGACAGCCCCAATATCCAGCAAAGAGACACCCATAAATATCCAGCAAAGAAACACCAACAATATCCAGCACAGAGAAACCCCCAATATCCAGCAGAGAGACAGCCCCAGTCCAGCGAAAAGACATCCCCAATATCCAGCACAGAGACTGCCCCAATATCCAGCAAAGAGATAGCGCCAATATCCATCAAACAGACAGCCCCAATATCCAGCATATAGACACCCCTAATATCCAGCGTATAGACTGCCCTAATATCCAGCAAAGAGACTGCCCCAATATCCAGCAAAGAGACAGCCCCAATATACAGCAAAGAGACACCCCCAATATCCAGTACAGAGACAGACCCAATATCCAGCAAATAGACTGCACCATTATCCAGTAAAGAAGCAGCCCCAATATCCAGCACAGAGACAGCCCCAATATCCAGAACAGAGACAGCGACAATATCCAGCAAAGAGACAGCACCAATATCCAACAAAGAGACAGACCCAATATCCAGCACAGAGACTGCCCCAGTCCAGCAAAGAGACAACCCCAATATCCAGCAATGAGAGTGCCCCCAATTTTCAGCAAAGAGACAGCCCCAATGTCCAGAAAATAGACTGCACCAATATCTAGCACAGAGAAAGCCCCAGTCCATCAAAGAGACAGCCTCAATATCCAGCACAGAGACTGCCCCAATATGCAGCACAGATACTGCCCCAGTCCAGCAAAGCGACAGCCCCAATATCCAGCAAAGAGAGTGCCCCCAATATCCATTAAAGTGACTGCCCCAATATCCAGCATGGAGACAGCCCCAATACCCAGCACAGAGAAAGCCCCAGTCCAGCAAAGAGACAGCCTCAATATACAGCACATAGACTACCCCAATATCCAGCAAAGAGATAGCTCCAATATCCAGCAAAGAGAAAGCCCTAATATCCAGCAAAGATAAACTCCCAATATCCAACACAGAGACAGACCCAATATCTAGCACAGACAGAGCCCCAACATCATGCAAAGAGACAGCCCCAATATCCAGCATATAGACAGCCATAATATCCAAAAAATAGATTGCTACAATATCCAGCAAAGAGTTTGTCCCAATATGCAGCAAAGAGACAGCCCCAATATCCAGCAAAGAGATAGCTCCAATATCCATCAAATAGACAGCCTCAATATCCAGCATAAAGACACCCCTAATATCCAGCGTATAGACTGCCCTAATATCCAGCAAAGAGTCTGTCCCAATATCCAGCAAAGTAACAGCCCCAATATCCAGCAAAGAGACACCCCCAATATCCAGCAAAGAGACAGCCCCAGTCCAGCAAAAAGACAGTCCCAATATCCAACACACAGACTGCCCTAATATCCAGCACAGAGGCAGCCTTAATATGCAGCACAGAGAAAGCCCCAGTCCAGCAAAGAGACAGCCTCAATATAAAGCACAGAGACTGCCCAATATGCAGCACAGAGACTACCCCAGTCCAGCAAAGAGACAGCCCCAATATCCATCAAAGAGAGTGCCCCCAATATCCAGCAAAGTGAGTGCCCCAATATCCAGCACGGAGACAGCCCCAATATCCAGCACAGAGAAAGCCCCAGGCCAGCAAAGAGACAGCCTCAATTTGCAGCACAGAGACTACCCCAATATCCAGCAAAGAGATAGCTCCAATATCCAGCAAAGAGAGAGCCCTAATATCCAGCAAAGAGACACTCCCAATATCCAACACAGAGACAGACCCAATATCCAGCACTGAGAAAGACCAAATATCCAGCACAGAGAAATCCACAATATTCAGCAAAGAAACACCTCCAATATACAGCACAGAGACTGCCCCAATATCCAGCACAGAGACAGCCCCAATATCCAGCACAGAGACAGCCCCGATATTCAGCAAAGAAACACCTCCAATATCCAGCACAGAGAGAGCCCCACCGATATCCAGCACAGAGACAGCCCCAATATCCAGCACAGAAACAGCTCCAATATCCAGCAAAGAGACACCACCAATATCCAGCACAGAGAAAGCCCCAATATCATGCACAGAGACAGACTCAATATCCAGCAAAGGGACTAACCCAATATCTAACACAGAGACAGCCCAAATATCCATCACAGAGAAGGCCCCAATATCCAGCAAAAAGTATGCCACAATATCCAGCACAGAGACAGCCCCAATATTCAGCAAAGGGACACCCCCAATATCCAGCACAGAGACAGCCCCAATATTCAGCAAAGAAATACCTCCAAAATCCAGCACAGAGACAGCCCCACCAATATCCAGCACAGAGACAGCACCAATATCCAGCACAGAGACAGCCCCAATATCCAGCAAAAAGACACCACCAATATCCAGCACAGAGAAAGCCCCAATATCCAGCATAGAGAAAGCCCCAATATCCAGCACAGAGACTGCCTCAATATCCAGCAAAGGGACTAACCCAATATCCAACACAGAGACAGCCCCAATATCCATCACAGAGACAGCCCCAATATCCATCACAGAGACAGCCCCAATATCCACCACATAGACTACCCCAATATCCAGCAAAGAGACAGCCCCAGTCCAGCAAAAAGACAGCCCCAATATCCAGAACACAGACTGCCCCAATATACAGCACAGAGGCAGCCTTAATATGCAGCACAGAGACTGCCCCAGTCCAGCAAAGAGACAGCCCCAATATCCAGTAAAGACACTGCACCAATATCCAGCAAAGAGACAGCCCCAATATCTGGCACAGAGACAGACCCAATATCCACCACAGAGACAGCCCCAATATCCAGCAAGGAGACACCTCCTATATCCAGCACAGAGACAGCCCCAATATCAAGCACAGAGACAGCCCCAATATCCAGCAAAGAGACAGCCCCAATATCCAGCAAAGACACACCACCAATATCCAGCACAGACACAGCCCCTATATCCAGCACAGAGACAGACCCAATATCCAGCACAGAGACAGCCACAATAACCAGCACAGAGACATCATCAATATACAGCAAAGAGACAGCCCCAATATCTAGCACAGACAGAGCCCCTACATCATGCAAAGAGACAGCCCCAATATCCAGCATATAGACACCCATAATATCCAAAAAATAGATTGCTACAATATCCAGCAAGGATTCTGTCCCAATATGCAGCAAACAGACAGCCCCAATATCCAGCAAAAAGACACCAACAATATCCAGCACAGAGAAACCCCCAATATCCATGAGAGAGAAAACCCCAGTACAGCAAAAAGACAGCCCCAATATCCAGCACAGAGACTGCCCCAATATCCAGCAAAGAGATAGCTCCAATATCCATCAAACAGACAGCCCCAATATCCAGCATATAGACACCCCTAATATCCAGCATATAGACTGCCCTAATATCCAGCAAAGAGACTGCCCTAATATCCAGCAAATAGTCTGTCCCAATATCCAGCAAAATAACAGCCCCAATATCCAGCAAAGAGACACCCCCAATATCCAGCAAAGAGACAGCCCCAGTCCAGCAAAAAGACAGCCCCAATATCCAACACACAGACTGCCCTAATATCCAGCACAGAGGCAGGCTTAATATGCAGCACAGAGAAAGCCCCAGTCCAGCAAAGAAACAGCCTCAATATAAAGCACAGAGACTGCCCCAATATGCAGCACAGAGACTACCCCAGTCCAGCAAAGAGACAGCCCCAATATCCATCAAAGAGAGTGCCCCCAATATTCAGCAAAGTGAGTGCCCCAATATCCAGCATGGAGACAGCCCCAATATCCATCACAGAGAAAGCACCAGGCCAGCAAAGAGACAGCCTCAATTTGCAGCACAGAGACTACCCCAATATCCAGCAAAGAGATAGCTCCAATATCCAGCAAAGAAAGAGCCCTAATATCCAGCAAAGAGACACTCCCAATATCCAACACAGAGACAGACCCAATATCCAGCACTGAGAAAGACCCAATATCCAGCACAGAGACATCCACAATATTCAGCAAAGAAACACCTCCAATATCCAGCACAGAGACAGCCCCAATATCCGGCACAGAGACAGCCCCAATATTCAGCAAAGAAACACCTCCAATATCCACCACAGAGAGAGCCCCACCGATATCCAGCACAGAGACAGCCCCAATATCCAGCACAGAAACAGCTCCAATATCCAGCAAAGAGACACCACCAATATCCAGCACAGAGAAAGCTCCAATATCATGCACAGAGACAGACTCAGTATCCAGCAAATGGACTAACCCAATATCTAACACAGAGACAGCCCAAATATCCATCACAGAGACAGCCCCAATATCCAGCAAAAAGAATGCCACAGTATCCAGCACAGAGACAGCCCCAATATTCAGCAAAGGGAGACCCCCAATATCCAGCACAGAGACAGCCCCAATATTCAGCAAAGAAATACCTCCAATATCCAGCACAGAGACAGCCCCACCAATATCCAGCACAGAGACAGCACCAATATAGAGCACAGAGACAGCCCCAATATCCAGCAAAAAGACACCACCAATATCCAGCACAGAGAAAGCCCCAATATCCAGCACAGAGACAGCCTCAATATCCAGCAAAGGGACTAACCCAATATCCAACACAGAGACTGCCCCAATATCCATCACAGAGACAGCCCCAATATCCAGCAAAGAGACACCTCCTATATCCAGCACAGAGACAGCCCCAATATCAAGCACAGAGACAGCCCCAATATCCAACAAAGAGGCAGCCCCAATATCCAGCAAAGAGACACCTCCTATATCCAGCACAGAGACAGCCCCAATATCAAGCACAGAGACAGCCCCAATATCCAGCAAAGAGGCAGCCCCAATATCCAGCAAAAACACACCACCAATATCCAGCACAGACACAGCCCCTATATTCAGCACAGAGACAGACCCGATATCCAGCACAGAGACAGCCACAATAACCAGCACAGAAACATCACCAATATCCAGCAAAGAGACAGCCCCAATATCTAGCACAGACAGAGCCCCAATATCATGCAAAGAGACAGCCCCAATATCCAGCATATAGACACCCATAATATCCAAAAAATAGATTGCTACAATATCCAGCAAAGAGTCTGTCCCAATATGCAGCAAACAGACAGCCCCAATATCCAGCAAAGAGACACCCATAAATATCCAGCAAAGAGACACCAACAATATCCAGCACAGAGAAACCCCCAATATCCAGCAGAGAGACAGCCCCAGTCCAGCAAAAAGACAGCCCCAATATCCAGCACAGAGACTGCCCCAATATCCAGCAAAGAGATATCTCCAATATCCATCAAACAGACAGCCCCAATATCCAGCATATAGACACCCCTAATATCCAGCATATAGACGGCCCTAATATCCAGCAAAGAGTCTGTCCCAATTAGTGTTGAGTGAACCCGGACTGTAACATTCGGGTACGTACCGAACTTTCGGGTGTCCGGGACCCGGACCCGGACATTTCAAAAAATGTTCGGGTTCGGTTCGGGGGTTCTGCTATTTTACTCCACGTGTTGAGAAGCTGCAGGGCAGCCAATCAACAAGCGTTTCACTGGTTTGCCCTTAGAAGCCATCACAGCCATGCCTACTAATGGCATGGCTGTGATTGGCCAGTGCATCATGTGACCCAGCCTCTTTATAAGCTGGAGTCACGTAGTGCTGCAGTCACATGCTCTTGGGTTAGCTGTAGGGAGAGGATGCTGACAGCGTGAAGGAGAGATTAGAGACATTTTAAGATCTGATCTTGCATCCTGAGATAGATTACTTTACTACTGCTGTGCTGTTGCTCTGAGGACAGATAGCAGAAATTAGAGATTTCACATACCGCTGCTTTGAGTTGCAGATCAAACTCTGCATAAAACAACGATCGCTACGGTCGTGCTCAACGATCAGATTGCTGGAGGAATTTGAGAGTTCAAATACTGCTGCTTTGAGTTGCAGATCAAA
>BLSH010106370.1:41772-57772 GCA_018402905.1 Glandirana rugosa
TAATCCCCGTCAGAGAAACGACCTATAACCCCCACAGAGAAACGACCTTTAACCCCGTCAGAGAAACGACTTATAATGGCCGTCAGAGAAACGACCTATAACCCCCACAGAGAAACGACCTATAACCCCGTCAAAGAAACGACCTATAACCCCGTCTGAGAAACGACCTATAACCCCGTCAGATAAACGACCTATAACCCCGTCAGATAAACGAACTATAACCCAGACAGAGACATGACCTATAACCCCGACAGAAAAACGACCTATCACCCCTACAGACAAACGACCTATAACACCGTCTGAGAAACGAACTATAACCCCGTGAGAGTAACGACCTATAACCAAGACAGAGAAAAGACCTATAACCACGTCAGATAAACGACTTATAATACCCACGGATATCCAGCAAAGAAACTGCCCCAATATCCAGCAAAGAGACACCCCCAATATCCAGCAAAGAGACTGCCGGTAATATTCAGCAAAGAGACTGCCCCAATTTCCAGCAAAGAGAAACCCCCAATATCCAGCAAAGAGACTGCCCCTAATATTCAGCAAAGAGACTGCCCCAATATCCAGCACAGAACCAGCCCCAATATCCATCAAAGACACTGCCCCAATATCCAAAACAGAGACAACCCCAATATCCATCACAGAGAAAGCCCCAATATCCAGCACAGAGGCACACCCAAAATCCAGCAAATAGAATGCCCCAAAATCCAGCAAAGAGACAGCCCCAATATCCAGCAGAGAGACTGCACCAATATCCAGCAAATAGTCTGCCCTAATATCAAGCACAGAGACAGCCCCAATATCCAGCAAAGAGAAACGACCAATATCCAGCACAGAGAAAGCCCCAATATCCAGAACAGAGGCAGAATCAATATCCTGCAAAGGGACTAACCCAATAGCCAACAAAGACACAGCCCCAATATCCATCACAGAGACTGCCCCAATATCCAGGAAAGAGACTGCCCCAATATCCAGCACAGAGGCAGACCAAATATCAAGAAAATGACAGCCCCAATATCAAGCACAGAGACCGACCCAATATCCAGCATATAGACACCCATAATATCAAGCAAATAGACTGCACCAATATCCAGCAAAGAGACAGCCCCTATATCCAGAACAGAGACAGCTCTAATATCCAGCACAGAGAAAGCCCCAATATCCAGAACAGAGAAAGCCCCAATATCCAGCAAAGAGACAGCCCCAATATCCAGCACAGAGACAGACCCAATATCAAGAAAAGGACAGCCCCAATATCAAGCACAGAGACCGACCTAATATCCAGCACAAAGACACCCATAATATCCAGCAAATAGACTGCACCAATATCCAGCAAAGAGACAGCACCAATATCCAGCAATGAGACTGCCCCAATATCCAGCAAAGAGTCTGTCCCAATATCCAGCAAAGAGACAGCCCAATATCCAGCACAGAGACAGACCCAATATCAAGAAAATGACAGCCCCAATATCAAACAAAGAGACCGACCCAATATCCAGCATATAGACACCCATAATATCCAGCAAATAGACTGCACCAATATCCAGCAAAGAGACAGCATCAATATCCAGCAATGAGACTGCCACAATATCCAGCAAAGAGTCTGCCCCAATATCCAGCAAAGAGACAGCCCCAATATCCAGCAAAGAGACAGCCCCAATATCCAGCACAGAGACAGACCCAATATCAAGAAAAGGACAGCCCCAATATCAAGCACAGAGACCGAAATAATATCCAGCACCTAGACACCCATAATATCCAGCAAATAGACTGCACCAATATCCAGCAAAGAGACAGCACCAATATCCAGCAATGAGACTGCCCCAATATCCAGCAAAGAGTCTGCCCCAATATCCAGCACAGAGACAGCCCCAATATCCAACAAAGAGACACCACCAATATCCAGCACAGAAAAAGCCCCAATATCCAGAACAGAGACAGCCTCAATATCCTGCAAAGGGTCTAACCCAATAGCCAACACATAGACAGCCCCAATATCCATCACAGAGACGGCCCCAATATCCAGGAAAGAGACTGCCACAATATCCAGCACAGAGAAACCCCCAATATTCAGCAAAGAGACACCTCCAATATCCAGCAGAGAGACAACCCCAATATCCAGCACAGAGACAGACCCAATATCAAGCATAGAGACAGCCCCAAAATCCAGCAAAGAGACACCCCTATATCCAGCACAGAGACAGCCCCAATATCCAGCAAAGAGACAGCACCAATATCCAGCACAGAGACAGCCCCAATATCCAGCAAAGAGACAGCCCCAATATCCAGCACAGAGACAGCCATAATATCCAGCACAGAGACAGCCCCAATATCCAGCACAGAGACAGCCCCAATATCCAGCACAGAGACAGCTCCAATATCCAGCACAGAGACAGCCCCAATATCCAGCACAGAGACAGACCCAATATCAAGAAAATGACAGCCCCAATATCAAGCACAGAGACCGACCCAATATCCAGCATATAGACACCCATAATATCCAGTATATAGACTGCACCAATATCCAGCAAAGACACAGCATCAATATCCAGCAATGAGACTGCCCCAATATCCAGCAAAGAGTCTTTCCCAATATCCAGCACAGAGACAGACCCAATATCCAGCAAATAGACTGCCCCAATATCCAGCAAAGAGTCTGCCCCAATATCCAGCAAAGAGATTGCCCCAATATCCAGCAAAGAGACACCCCCAATATCCAGCAAAGAGACAGCACCAATATCCAGCAAAGAGACTGCCCCAATACCCAGCAAAGAGTCTTCCCCAATATCCAGAACAGAGACAGACCCAATATCCAGCAAATAGACTGCCCCAATATCCAGAACAGAGACAGCTCCAATATCCAGCACAGAGAAAGCCCCAATATCCGGCACAGAGAAAGCACCAATATCCAGCAAAGAGACAGCCCCAATATCCAGCACAGAGACAGACCCAATATCAAGAAAAGGACAGCCCCAATATCAAGCACAGAGACCGACCTAATATACAGCACATAGACACCCATAATATCCAGCAAATAGACTGCACCAATATCCAGCAAAGAGACAGCACCAATATCCAGCAATGAGACTGCCCCAATATCCAGCAAAGAGTCTGCCCCAATATCCAGCACAGAGACAGCCCCAATATCCAGCAAAGAGACACCACCAATATCCAGCACAGAAAAAGCCCCAATATCCAGAACAGAGACAGCCTCAATATCCTGCAAAGGGACTAACCCAATAGCCGACACAGAGACAGCCCCAATATCCATCACAGAGATGGCCCCAATATCCAGGAAAGAGACTGCCACAATATCCAGCACAGAGACACCCCCAATATTCAGCAAAGAGACAACCCCAAAATCCAGCACAGAGACAGACCCAAATATCAAGCATAGAGACAGCCCCAAAATCCAGCAAAGAGACACCTCCTATATCCAGCACAGAGACAGCCCCAATATCCAGCAAAGAGACAGCACCAATATCCAGCACAGAGACAGCCCCAATATCCAGCAAAGAGACAGCCCCAATATCCAGCACAGAGACAGCCATAATATCCAGTACAGAGACAGCCCCAATATCCAGAAAAGAGACAGCCCCAATATCCAGCACAGAGACAGACCCAATATCAAGAAAATGACAGCCCCAATATCAAGCACAGAGACCGACCCAATATCCAGCATATAGACACCCATAATATCCAGCAAATAGACTGCACCAATATCCAGCAAAGAGACAGCATCAATATCCAGCAATGAGACTGCCCCAATATCCAGCAAAGAGTCTGCCCCAATATCCAGCACAGAGACAGACCCAATATCCAGCAAATAGACTGCCCCAATATCCAGCAAAGAGTCTGCCCCAATATCCAGCAAAGAGATTGCCCCAATATCCAGCAAAGAGACACCCCCAATATCCAGCAAAGAGACAGCACCAATATCCAGCACAGAGAAAGCCACAATATCCAGCAAAGAGACAGCCCCAATATCCAGCACAGAGACAGCCATAATATCCAGCACAGAGACAGCCCCAATATCCAGCACAGAGACAGCCCCAATATCCAGCACAGAGACAGCCCCAATATCAAGCACAGAGACAGCATCAATATCCAGCAATGAGACTGCCCCAATATCCAGCAAAGAGTCTGCCCCAATATCCAGCAAAGAGACAGCCCCAATATCCAGAACAGAGACAGCGCCAATATCCAGCACAGAGAAAGCCCCAATATCCAGCACAGAGAAAGCCCCAATATCCAGGAAAGAGACAGCCCCAATATGCAGCACAGAGACAGACCCAATATCAAGAAAAGGACAGCCCCAATATCAAGCACAGAGACCGACCTAATATCCAGAACATAGACACCCATAATATTCAGCAAATAGACTGCACCAATATCCAGAAAAGAGACAGCACCAATATCCAGCAATGAGACTGCCCCAATATCCAGCAAATAGACTGCCCCAATATCCAGCAAAGAGTCTGCCCCAATATCCAGCAAAGAAACTGCCCCAATATCCAGCAAAGAGACACACCCAATATCCAGCAAAGAGACTGCCGGTAATATTCAGCAAAGAGACTGCCCCAATTTCCAGCAAAGAGACACCCCCAATATCCAGCAAAGAGACTGACCCTAATATTCAGCAGAGAGACTGCCCCAATCTCCAGCAAAGAGACAGCCCCAATATCCAGAACAGAGACAGCGCCAATATCCAGCACAGAGACAGCCCCAATATCCAGCACAGAGCCAGCCCCAATATCCATCAAAGACACTGCCCCAATATCCAAAACAGAGACAACCCCAATATCCATCACAGAGACAGCCCCAATATCCAGCACAGAGGCAGACCCAATATCCAGCAAATAGGATGCCCCAATATCCAGCAAAGAGACAGCCCCAATATCCAGCAGAGAGAATGCACCAATATCCAGCAAAGAGTCTGCCCCAATATCCAGCACAGAGACAGCACCAATATTCAGCAAAGAAACACCTCCAATATCTAGCACGGAGACAGCCCTAGAATCCACCACAGAGACAGCCCCAAAAATATCCAGCACAGAGACAGCCCCAATATCCAGCAAAGAGAAACCACTAATATCCAGCACAGAGAAAGCCCCAATATCCAGAACAGAGACAGAATCAATATCCTGCAAAGGGACAAACCCAATAGCCAACAAAGAGAAAGCCCCAATATCCATCACAGAGGCTGCCCCAATATCCAGGAAAGAGACTGCCCAAATATCCAGCACAGAGACAGCCCCAATATTCAGCAAAGAGAAACCCCCAATATCCAGCACAGAGACAACCCCAATATCCAGCACAGAGAGAGACCCAATATCAAGCACAAAGAAAGACCCAATATCCAGCAAAGAGACACCTCCTATATCCAGCACAGAGACAGCCCCAATATCCAGCAAATAGACAGCCCTAATATCCAGCACAGAGACAGCCCCAATATCCAGCACAGAGACAGACCCAATATCAAGAAAAGGACAGCCCCAATATCAAGCACTGAGACTTACCCAATATCCAGCACATAGACACCCATAATATCCAGCAAATAGACTGCACCAATATCCAGCAAAGAGACAGCACCAATATCCAGCAATGAGACTGCCCCAATAGCCAGCAAAGAGTCTGCCCCAATATCCAGCAAAGAGACAGCCCCAATATCCAGCAAAGAGAAAGCCCCAATATCCAGCACAGAGACAGACCCAATATCCAGCAAATAGACTGCCCCAACATAAAACAAAGAGTCTGCCACAATATCCAGCAAAGAGACTACCCCAGTATCCAGCAAAGAGACCCTCCCAATATCCAGCAAAGAGACAGCCCCAATATCCAGCAAAGAGACAGCCCCAATATCCAGCACAGAGACAGACCCAATATCCAGCAAATAGACTGCCCCAATATCCAGCAAAGAGTCTGCCACAATATCCAGCAAAGAGACTGCCCCAGTATCCAGCAAAGAGACACTCTCAATATCCAGCAAAGAGACTGTCCAAATATCCAGCAAAGAGACTGCCCCAGAATCCAGTAAATAGACAGCCCCAATATCCAGCACAGAGACAGCCCCAATATCCAGCACAGAGACAGCACCAATTTCCAGCAAATAGACAGCACCAATATCAGGCAAAGAGACAGTCCCAATATCCAGCACATAGACATCTCCAATATCCAGCAAATAGACTGCTCCAATATCCAGCAAAGAGTCTGCCCAAATATCCATCAAAGAGACAGCCCCAATATCCAGCACAGAGACAGCCTCAATATTCAGCAAAGAGACACCCCCAATATCCAGCACAGAGGCAGCCCCAATATCCATCAAAGAGACAGCCCCAATATCCAGCACAGAGACATACCCAATATCAAGAAAAGGACAGCCCCAATATCAAGCACAGAGACCGATGCAATATCCAGCACATAGACACCCATAATATCCAGCAAATAGACTGCACCAATATCCAGCAAAGAGACAGCATCAATATCCAGCAATGAGACTGCCCCAATATCCAGCAAAGAGACAGCCCCAATATCCAGCACAGAGACAGACCCAATATCAAGAAAAGGACAGCCCCAATATCAAACACAGAGACCGAACCAATATCCAGCACATAGACACCCATAATATCCAGCAAATAGACTGCACCAATATCCAGAAAAGAGACAGCACCAATATCCAGCAATGAGACTGCCCCAATATCCAGCAAAGAGCCTGCCCCAATATCCAGCAAAGAGACAGCCCCACTATCCATCAAAGAGACAGCCCCAATATCCAGTACAGAGACTGCCCCAATATCCAGCAAATAGACTGCCCCAGTATCCAGCAAAGAGTCTGCCCCAATATACAACAAAGAGACTGCCCCAATATCCAGCAAAGAGACACCCCCAATATCCAGCAAAGAGACTGCATGTAATATTCAGCAAAGAGACTACCCCAATTTCCAGCAAAGAGACACCCCCAATATCCAGCACAGAGACAGCCCCAATATCCAGCACAGTGACAGACCCAATATCCAGCACAGAGACAGCCCCAATATCCAGCACAGAAAAAAACCCCAATATCCAGCAAAAAGACAGCCCCAAAATCCAGCACAGAGTCAGCCCCAATATCAAGAACATAGACAGCCCCAATGTCCAGCACAGAGACAGCCCCAATATCCAGCACAGAGACAGCACCAATTTCCAGCAAATAGACAGCACCAATATCAGGCAAAGAGACAGTCCCAATATCCAGCACATAGACATCTCCAATATCCAGCAAATAGACTGCTCCAATATCCAGCAAAGAATCTGCCCCAATATCCATCAAAGAGACAGCCCCAATATCCAGCACAGAGACAGCCTCAATATTCAGCAAAGAGACACCCCCAATATCCAGCACAGAGGCAGCCACAATATCCATCAAAGAGACAGCCCCAATATCCAGAACTGAGACAGCCTCAATATTCAGCAAAGAGACACCCCCAATATCCAGCACAGAGGCAGCCCCAATATCCATCAAAGAGACAGCCCCAATATCCAGCACAGAGACAGACCCAATATCAAGAAAAGGACAGCCCCAATATCAAACACAGAGACCAAACCAATATCCAGCACATAGACACCCATAATATCCAGCAAATAGACTGCACCAATATCCAGAAAAGAGACAGCACCAATATCCAGCAATGAGACTGCCCCAATATCCAGCAAAGAGCCTGTCCCAATATCCAGCAAAGAGACAGCCCCACTATCCATCAAAGAGACAGCCCCAATATCCAGTACAGAGACTGCCCCAATATCCAGCAAATAGACTGCCCCAGTATCCAGCAAAGAGTCTTCCCCAATATACAACAAAGAGACTGCCCCAATATCCAGCAAAGAGACACCCCCAATATCCAGCAAAGAGACTGCCGGTAATATTCAGCAAAGAGACTGCCCCAATTTCCAGCAAAGAGACACCCCCAATATCCAGCACAGAGACAGCCCCAATATCCAGCACAGAGACAGCCCCAATATCCAGCACAGAGACAGCCCCAATATCCAGCACAGAAAAAAAACCCAATATCCAGCAAAAAGACAGCCCCAAAATCCAGCACAGAGTCAGCCCCAATATCAAGAACATAGACAGCCCCAATATCCAGCACAGAGACAGACCCAATATCCTGCACAGAGACACCCATAATATCCAGCAAATAGACTGCACCAATATCCAGCAAAGAGAAAGCACCAATATCAAGCAGAGATACTGCCCCAATATCCAGCAAAGAGTCTGCAACAATACCCAGCAAAGAGACAGCTCCAATATCCAGCAAAGAGACAGCCCCAATATCCAGCACAGAGACAGACCCAATGTCCAGCAAATAGAATGCCCCTATATCCAGCAAAGAGGCAGCCCCAATATCCAGCAAAGAGACTGCCCCAATATCCAGCAAAGAGTCTGCCCCAATATCCAGCAAAGAGACTGACCCAACATCCAGCAAAGAGACACCCCTAATATTCAGCAAAGAGACTGCCCCAATATCCAGCAAAGAGACTGCCCCAGTATCCAGTAAAGAGACAGGCCCAATATTCAGCACAGAGACAGCTCCAATATCCAGCACAGAGACAGCCCCAATATCCAGCAAAGACACTGCCCCAATATCCAAGACAGAGACAACCCCAATATTCATCACAGAGACAGTCCCAATATCCAGCACAGAGACAGACCCAATATCCAGCAAATATAATGCCCCAATATCCAGCAAAGAGACAGCCCCAATATCCAGCAAAGAGACTGTCCCAATATTCAGCAAAGAGTCTGCCCCAATATCCAGCACAGAGAGAGCACCAATATTCAGCAAAGAAACACCTCCAATATCCAGCACAGAGACAGTCCCAGAATCCAGCACAGAGACAGACCCAACAATATCCAGCACAGACAGCCCCAATATCCAGCACAGAGACAGCCCCAATATCCAGCAAAGAGACACCACCAATATCCAGCACAGAGAAAGCTCCAATATCCAACACAGAGACAGCCCCAATATCCATCACAGAGACTGAACCAATATCCAGCAGAGTCTGCCACAATATCCAACACAGAGAAAGCACCAATATTCAGCAAAGAAACACCTCCATTATCCAGCACAGAGACAGTCCCAGAATCCAGCACAGAGACAGCCCCAACAATATCCAGCACAGACATCCCCAATATCCAGCACAGAGACAGCCCCAATATCCAGCAAAGAGACACCACCAATATCCAACACAGGGGGAGACCCAATATCCAGCACAGAGAAAGACTCCATATCCAGCAAAGAGACTTCCCCAAAATCCAGCACAGAGACAGCCCCAATATCCAGCACAGAGACTTCCCCAATACTCAGCGCAGAGACAGCCCCAATATCCAGCAAAAAGACTATCCCAACATAAAGCATAGATACAGCCCCAATATCCAGCACAGAGACAGCCCAAATACCCAGCAAAAAGACACCCCCAAAATCCAGGACAGAAACCGCCCCAATATCAATCACAGAGACAGCCCCAATATCAAGCAAAGAGACTGCTCCAATATCGAGCAAAGAGAGAGCTCCAATATCAAGCAAATATAGAGCCACAATATCCAGCAAAGAGACACCCCCAATATCCAACACAGAGACAGAGCCAATATCCAGCACAGAGACAGCCCCAATATCCAGCACAGAGACTGCCCCAGTCCAGTAAAGAGACAGCCCCAATATCCAGAATAGAGACTGCACCAATATCCAGCAAACAGACTACCCCAATATCCAGCACAGAGAAAACCCCAGTCCAGCAAAGAGACATCCTCAATATCCAGCAAGGCGACTGCTGCATATTGGAGCTATCTCTTTGCTGGATATTTGGGCAGTCGCCTTGCTGGATATTGAGGATGTCTCTTTAGTGGACTGGGGCTTTCTCTGTGCTGGATATTGGGGTAGTCTGTTTGCTGGATATTGGTGCAGTCTCTAAGCTGGATATTGGGGCTGTTTCTTTGCTGGACTGGGGCAGTCTCTGTGCTGGATATTGGGGCTGTCTCTGTGCTGGATATTGGGTCTGCCTCTGTGTTGGATATTGGGGGTGTCTCTTTGCTGGATATTCCAGCAAAGAGACAGCCCCAATATCCAGCAAAGAGACACCCCCAATATCCAACACAGAGACAGACCCAATATCCAGCACAGAGAAAGACCCAATATCCAGCAAAGAGACAGCCCCAATATCCAGCACAGAGCCCCCCCAGTATCCAGCACAGAGACAGCCCCAATATCCAGCAAAGAGACACTCCCAATATCCAGCACAGAGACAACCCTTATATCCACCAATGAGACACCCCCCAATATAAAGCACAGAGACAGACCCGATATCCAGCAAAGAGACAGCTCCAATATCCAGCAAAGAGACTCCCCCAATATCCAACACAGAGAGAGATCCAATATGCAGCACAGAGAAAGACCCAATATCCAGCAAATAGACTGCACCAGTATCCAGCATGGAGTCAGACGAAATATCGAGCACAGAGACAGCCCTAATATCCAGCACAGAGACAGCCCCAATATCCAGGAAAGAGACAGACCCAATATCCAGCACAGAGACAGCCCCAATTTACAGCACAGAGACATGCCCAATATCCAGCACAGAGACACTCATAATATCCAGCAAATAGTCTGCCCCAATATCTAGCAAAGAGACAGCCCCAGTATCCAGCAAAGAGAAACCCCCAATATCAAGCAATTAGACAGACCCAATATCCAGCACAGAGACAGCCCCAATATCAAGCACAGAGACTGCCCCAGTCCAGCAAAGAGACAGCCCCAATATCCAGCATAGAGACTGCACCAATATCCAGCAAAGAGGCTGCCCCAATATCCAGGAAAGAGACTACCCCAATATCCAGCACAGATAAAGCCCCAGTCCAGCAAAGAGACAGCCTCAATATTGAGCAAGGCGACTGCCATAATATCTAGCAAAGAGTTAGCCCCAAAATCCAGCAAAGAGACAGCCCCAATACCCAGCAAAGAGACACCCCTAATATCCAACACAGAGACAGACCCAATTTCCAGCAAAGAGACACCAACACTATCCAGCACAGAGACAGTCCTAATATCCAACAAAGGGATACTCCCAATATCCAGCACAGAGACAGACCCAATATCCAGCACAAACACAGCACCCAGAGACAGCTCCAATACCCAGCAAAGAGACATCCCCAATATCCATCACAGAGACAGACCCAATATCCAGCACAGAGAAAGACCCAATATCCAGCAAAGTGACTGCCAAAGTATCCAGAACAGAGTCATACCCAATATCCTGTAAAGAGACAGCCTCAATATCCAGCACAGCGAGAGACCAAATATCCAGCACAGGGACACCCATAATATCTATCAAATAGACTGCCCCAATATCCAGCAAAGAGACAGCCCCAATATCCAGCAAAGAGACACCCCCAATATCCAACACAGAGAGAGACCCAATATGCAGCACAGAGAAAGACCCAATATCCAGCAAATAGACTGCCACAGTATCCAGCATGGAGTCAGATTAAATATCGAGCACAGAGACAGCCCTAATATCCAGCAAAGAGACAGCCCCAATATCCAGGAAAGAGACAGCCCCAATATCCAGCAAAGAGACAGCCCCAATATACAGCACAGAGACATGCCCAATATCCAGCACAGAGACACCCATAATATCCAGCAAATAGACTGTCCCAATATCCAGCAAAGAGTCTGCAACAATATCTAGCAAAGAGAAAGCCCCAGTATTCAGCAAAGAGAAACCCCCAATATCAAGCAAAGAGACAGACCCAATATCCAGCACAGAGACAGCCCCAATATCAAGCACAGAGACTGCCCCAGTCCAGCAAAGAGACAGCCCCAATATCCAGCATAGAGACTGCACCAATATCCAGGAAAGAGACTTCCCCAATATCAAGCACAGACAAAGCCCCAGTCCAGCAAAGAGACAACCTCAATATACAGCAAGGTGACTGCCATAATATCCAGCAAAGCGTTAGCCCCAAAATCCAGCAAAGAGACAGCCCCAATATCCAGCAAAGAGACACCCCTAATATCCAACACAGAGACAGACCCAATATCCAGCACAGAGAAAGACCCAATATCCAGCAAAGTGACTGCCAAAGTATCCAGAACAGAGTCAGACCCAATATCCTGTAAAGAGACAGCCTCAATATCCAGCACAGCGAGAGACCAAATATCCAGCACAGGAACACCCATAATATCTAGCAAATAGACTGCCCCAATATCCAGCAAAGAGACAGCCCCAATATCCAGCAAAGAGACACCCCCAATATCCAACACAGAGAGAGACCCAATATGCAGCACAGAGAAAGACCCAATATCCAGCAAATAGACTGCCACAGTATCCAGCATGGAGTCAGATTAAATATCGAGCACAAAGACAGCCCTAATATCCAGCAAAGAGACAGCCCCAATATCCAGGAAAGTGACAGCCCCAATATCCAGCAAAGAGACTGCCCCAATATACAGCACAGAGACATGCCCAATATCCAGCACAGAGACACCCATAATATCCAGCAAATAGACTGTCCCAATATCCAGCAAAGAGTCTGCCCCAATATCTAGCAAAGAGAAAGCCCCAGTATTCAGCAAAGAGAAACCCCCAATATCAAGCAAAGAGACAGACTCAATATCCAGCACAGAGACAGCCCCAATATCAAGCACAGATACTGCCCCAGTCCAGCAAAGAGACAGCCCCAATATCCAGCATAGAGACTGCACCAATATCCAGGAAAGAGACTTCCCCAATATCAAGCACAGAGAAAGCCCCAGTCCAGCAAAAACACAACCTCAATATCCAGCAAGGCGACTGCCATAATATCCAGCAAAGCGTTAGCCCCAAAATCCAGCAAAGAGACATCCCCAATATCCAGCAAAGAGACACCCCTAATATCCAACACAGAGACAGACCCAATATCCAGCACAGAGAAAGACCCAATATCCAGCAAAGTGACTGCCAAAGTATCCAGAAAGGAGTCAGACCCAATATCCTAAAAAGAGACAGTCCCAATATCCAGCACAGCGACAGACCAAATATCCAGCACAGGGACACCCATAATATCTAGCAAATAGACTGCCCCAATATCCAGCAAAGAGACAGCCCCAATATCCAGCAAAGAGAAACCCCCAATATCCAGCACAGAGACAGACCCAATATCCAGTACAGAGACCGCCCCAATATCCAGCACAGAGACTGTCCCAGTCCAGCAAAAAGACAGCCCCAATATCCAGCATAGAGACTGCGCCGATATTCAGCATAGAGACTACCCCAATATCCAGCACAGAGAAAGCCCCAGTTCAGCAAAGAGACAGCCTCAATATCCAGCAAAGTGACTGCCCCATTATCCAGCACAGCGACAGACCAAATATCCAGCACAGGGACACCCATAATATAGAGGAAATAGACTGCACCAATATCCAGCAAAGAGTCTGCCCCAATATCCAGCAAAGAGACAGCCCCAATATCAAGCAAAGAGAAACCCCCAATATCCTGCACAGAGACAGACCCAATATCCAGCACAGAGACTGCCCCAATCCTGCAGAGAGACAGCCCCAATATCCAGCATAGGGTCTGCGCCAAAATCCAGCAAGGCGAATACCACAATATCCAGCAAAGAGACTGCCCCAATATCCAATACAGAGACAGCCCCAATATTCAGCAAAGAAACACTCCCAATATCCAGCACACGGACAGCCCTTATATCCAGCACAGAAGCAGCAAAAATATCCAGCACAGAGACACCCCCAATATCCAGCGCAGAGACAGCCCCAATATCCAGCAAAGAATCTGCCCAAATATCCAGCACAGAGACAGTCCAATATCCAGCAAATAGACACCACCAATATTCAGCAAAGAGACAGCCCAAATATCCAGCACAGAGAAAGACCCAATATCCAGCACAGAGACAGCCCCAATATCCAGCAAAGAGACAGCCCCAATATTCACCTCCAATATCCATCAAAGAGACTGTCACAGTACCCAGCACAGAGACAGCCACTATATCCAGCACAGAGACAGCCCCAATATCCAGAAAAGAGACAGCCCCAATATCCAGCACAGAGACTGCCCCAATATCGAGAACAGAGACAACCCAAACATCGAGCACAGAGACAGCCCCAATATCCAGCACAGAGAAAGCCCCGCTATCCAGAACAGAGACACCCCAATATCCAGCACAGAGTCACCCCCCAATATCCAGCACAGAGACTGCCCCAATATCCAGCAAAGAGTCTGCCACAATATCAAGCACAGAGACAGACCAAATATCCAGCAAAGAGCCAGACCAGCCAAAGAGCCAGCCCCAATATCCAGCACAGAGGCAGCCACAATATCCAGGAAAGAGACAGCCCAATATCCAGCACAGAGACTGCCCCAATATCCAGAGCAGAGACAACCCCAATATTGAGTACAGAGACAGCCCCAATAATCAGCACATAGACAGGCACTATATCCAGCACAGAGACAGCCCCAATATCCAGCAAAGAGTCTGCCCCAATATCAAGCACAGAGACAGTCCCAATATCCAGCTCAGAGACACCCCCAATATCCAGCAAAGAGACAGCACCAATATCCAGCACAGAGACTGCCCCAATATCCAGAACAGAGACAACCCCAATATCGAGCACAGAGACAGCCCCAATATCCAGCACAAAGACAGCCCAAATATCCATCACAGAGACAGCCCCAATATCCAGCAAAGAGACTACCCCAATATCCAGCACAGAGACAGCCCCAATATCCAGCAAAGAGACAGCCCCAATATCCAGCACAGAGACTGCCCCAATATCAGAACAGAGACAACCCCAATATCGAGCACAGAGAAAGCCCCAATATCCAGCACAGAGACAGCACCGAGAAACCGCCCCAATACCCAGCAAAGAGACACCCCTAATATCCAAAACAGAGATAGACCTAATATCCAGCACAGAGAAAGACCCAATATCCAGCAAAGAGACTGCCGCAGTATCCAGAATGGAGTCAGACCCAATATCCAGCACAGAGACAGCCCCAATATCCAGGACAGAGACAGCCCCAATATCCAGCAAAGAGAAAGCCCCAATATCCAAAACAGAGACAGATCCAATATCCAGCACAGAGACAGCCCCAATATCCATTACAGAGACTGCCCCAGTCCAGCAAAGAGACAGCCCCAATATCCAGCACAGAGTCTGTGCCAATATCCAACATAGAGACTACCCCAATATCCAGCACATAGAAAGCCCTAGTCCAGCAAAGAGATAGCCTCAGTATATCCAGCAAGGCGACTGCCACAATATCCAGCAAGGCGACTGCCACAATATCCAGCAAAGAGATAGCTCCAATATCCAGCAAAGAGACAACTACAATATCCAGCAAAGAGACACCCGTAGTGTTGAGCGAACCCGGACTGTAACGTTCGGGTCCGTACCGAACTTTCGGGTGTCCGTGGCACGGACCCGGACCCGGACATTTCAAAAATCGTTCGGGTTCGGTCCGGGGTTCTGCTATTTTATTCCACGTGTTGAGAAGCTGCAGGGCAGCCAATCAACAAGCGTTTCACTGGTTTGCCCTTAGAAGCCATCACAGCCATGCCTACTAATGGCATGGCTGTGATTGGCCAGTGCATCATGTGACCCAGCCTCTTTATAAGCTGGAGTCACAGTGCTGCAGTCACATGCTCCTTGGGTTAGTATAGGGAAAGGTAGCTGACGGCGTGAGGGACAGATTTTAGCCATTTTAAGACCTGATCCTGCATCCTGAGATAGATTACTTTACTACTGCTGTCTGTGCTGTTGCTCTGAGGACAGATAGCAGAAATTAGAGATTTCACATACCGCTGCTTTGAGTTGCAGATCAAGCTCTGCATAGAACAACAATCGCTACGATCGTGCTCTACGATCAGATTGTTGGGGGAATTTGAGATTTCAAATACCGCTGCTTAGAGTTGGAGATTTGCAGATTAAACTCTGTCCAACGAAACGATTGTACGTTC
>BLSH010106370.1:79650-114541 GCA_018402905.1 Glandirana rugosa
TGAACAGGATGAGAATGGGGGTAAAACGAAGGAAAACGTCGGAAGATCGGGAAAGGTACTGAAAAAATGTCGTTAAAAACACGGGTTTTCAAGCCCAGTGGTAACTGAAGTTACCCCAAGTCACAGGCCCCAGTTCAAACCTAGCTCAAGCCACGGCTTGGGCTTGCAAAAGTGTTCCAAGCCGGCTTGGGCTACTTGAGCTTGTAGGTCCAAAGGCGACTTGAGATACTGAAAACGTTCGGGTTCGGCACCGAACTCGATCCAAACTTGACCCCGGACACTGAACCCCATTGAAGTCAATGGTGACCCGAACTTTTGGGCACAAAAATTGCTGTAAAAAAGTCATGGAAAGGGCTAGAAGGCTGCAAAAGGAAGCAAAATGGGGGTAAGAGTAGGACAAGTGCCCTGCAAACAAATGTGTATAGGGAAATAACTTAAAATGGCATAAAAAAAAAGGAGGAGGAGGTGGATGTGGAGTAGGAGCCTGGAGGTTGAGGAGGCGGTGACCGTGGTGGTGTAGGTGGAAGTGGTGGTGGAGGAGGAGGAGGTAAACAACACTGTTTTTTGTTTGTTTGTTTTTTTCTTAGAATTGGGGTAGCCCCCAAAATATTGAGACATATTAAAAAAAAAAAAGGATACCAATGGCTGTGTGAGGCCGGTCTAAATGTCTATTCTGCACAAGGTACAGACAAGTTTTGTATGATCCATGCCTGGTTCATTTTAATAAAGGTTAGCTTGTCCACGTTGGCTGTGCACAGGCGGCTGCGCTTGTCTGTGATAACGCCCCCTGCCTTGCTAAACACACGTTCAGACAATACACTGGCTGCAGGGTAGGCCAGCACCTCCAAGGCATTAAGGGCAAGCTCAGGCCATGTGCCCAATTTGGAGACCCAGAAGTTGAATGGAGCAGACTCATCAGTCAGTATGTGTAGGCGTGTGCACACATACTGTTCCACCATGTTGCCGAAATGCTGCCTCCTGCTAAGACGTTGCCTATCAGCTGGTGGTGCTGTTTGTGGTGGCGTGCTGCTGACAAAGCTTTTCCACATGTCGGCCATGCTGTCCCTGCCTTCTAAGGTGCTGGCGGTGCCACAGCTGCGTTGGCGACCTCTTCCTCCTCCTCCTCTGCCTTCGCCTTTTGCTTCCACTGAGCCCCCGGAGTCATTTGGGAATGCCCTCAGTAGCGCGTCTACCAGAGTGCCCTTGTAGTCGCGCATCTTCCAATCACGGTCCAGTGAGGGAATTAAGGACGTTGTCCTTGTAACGGGGATCCAGCAGGTTGGCCACCCAGTAATCAGCACAAGTTAAAATGTGGGCAACTCGGCTGTCCTGGAGCAGGCACTGCAGCATGTAGTCGCTAATGTGTGCCAGGCTGCCCAGAGGCAAAGACAAGCTGTCCTCTGTCGGAGGTGTATCATCTGTGTCCTCCGTATCCCCCCAGCCACGCTCCAGTGAAGCCCACAAGCTCATCCTCCTCATCCTCCAGAACTGTCCCCTGGCTTGAAAATTTTTGACCTGGCCTATGCTGGTGCAGGAACCCACCCTCCGAGTCACTTGTAAATGACTGGCATGATAACTGTGAAAATGACCCCTCTTCCTCCTCCTCCTGTGTCACATCCTCTTCCATCATCGCCCGAAGTGTTTTTTCAAGGAGACATAGAAGTGGCATAGTAATGCTGAGAACAGCGTCATCAGCACAGGCCATGTTGGTGGAGTACTCGAAACACCGCAATATGTTACACAGGTCTTGCATGGAGGCCCCCTCTTTGGTGGTGAAGTGGTGCTGTTCCGCAGAGCGACTGACCCGTGTGTGCTGCAGCTGAAACTCCACTATTGCCTGCTGCTGCTCGCACAGTCTCTCCAGCATGTGCAAGGTGGAATACCACCTTGTGGGGACGTCGCATATGAGGCGGTGAGCTGGAAGGCCGAAGTTCCGCTGCAGCGCAGACAGGCGAGCAGCAGCAGGGTTAGAACGCCGAAGGCGCGCACAGACGGCCCGCACTTTCTGCAGCAGCTCTGACATATCCGGGTAGTTTTTTTACAAATTCCTGCACCACCAAATTCAGCACATGCGCCTGCCAAGGGATGTGCATCAAACCGACTAGGCCCAGAGCTGCTACGAGATTTGGCCCATTATCGCACACCACCAGGCCAGGCTTGAGGCTCAGTGGCAACAACCACTCATTGGTCTGTTGTTCAATGCCCATCCACAGCTCCTGCGCAGTGAGGGGTTTATCCCCCAAACATATCAGTTTTAAAACAGCCTGCTGTCGTTTCCCCCTGGATGTGCTGATGTTGGTGGCTAAGGTGTTACTCTGACCGGATGAGGAGATGGTAGAGGAGGAGGAAGCAGAGTAGGAGGAGGCAGAGTAGGAGGAGGAGGCAACAGGAGGCAAAGAGAAATGCCCTGCAATCCTCAGTGGCGGAAGGACATGCGCCAAACGGCAAGCCGCCTCAGGCCCACCCGCCACTACATTTGCCAAGTGTGCAGTTAGCGAGATATAGCGTCCCTTCCCGTGCTTACTGGTCCATGTATCAGTGGTTATGTGGACCTTGCCACAGATGGCGTTACGCAGTGCACACTTGATCTCGTCCCCGACTTGTTTGTGCAGGGAAGGGATGGCTCGCCTGGAAAAGTAGTGGCGGCTGGGAACCACGTACTGTGGGACAGCCACCACCATCAGGTTTTTAAAACTGTCCGTGTCCACCAGACTGAATGACAGCATTTCAAAGGCCAGGAATTTTGAAATGCTGGCATTCAGGGCCAGGGATCGTGGGTGGGTAGGGGGGTACTTCCTCTTTCTCTCCAGTGTTTGGGAGATGGACAGCTGTAAGCTTCCATGGGACCGTGTGGAAATGCTTGGGGACGTTGGCGGACATGGTGGCGTTGCTGTCACATGCTCTGTTTGCTGGGTGGCAGGTGACACTGACACTGTAGAGGTGGAGGAAGAGGCCGAGGCAGCAGCAGAAGAGGAAGCAGGAGGAGGCCGAGACCTTTCTTGGATTTTGAGGTACTTATTCCACTGCAGCAAGTGCTTTGAATTTAGATGCCTGGTCATGCAGGTTGTGCTCAGGCTTAGAACATTTATGCCTCACTTCAGACTCTCATTGCACAGCGTGCAAACCACTCCTGTCTTGTCATCAGCACATTGTCTGAAGAACTGCCACGTCAGGGAACTCCTTTGAGCTGCCTATGGTGTGCTAGGTCCCAAGGTGCGGTGGGTAGTAGCAGGTGTACTGTCTAGGGGACGCTCGCTCTGCTTTTGCAACCTGCTTCCTTTTTTGCTGTGCTGGTGCCTCTGTGCGGCCACCACCCCTTCCTCCAAACTGCACACGTCACTCGCATGACCTTCATTCCATGTGGGGTCTATGACCTTATCATCCTTCTCAACACCATCTTCCACCCACCCTTCACCACTGCCCTCCTTGTCAGTCTGCACACTGTGGAAAGCTGCAGCAGTTGGCACCTGTGTTTCGCCATCATCAGAGACGTGCTGCGCTGGTGTTTCCATGTCCTCATCCTGCAACAGAAGTGGATGGGCATCGGTGCACTCAATGCCTTCCACTTCTGGGGCAGGGCTTAGTGGATGGCTCACGGAAAGCATACCAGGAGAGTCATCAAAAAGCATAAGAGACTGTTGCATGACTTGGGGCTCAGACTGCTTGGCTGATTTACAAGGTGCTCTGGTAAAAGACAGATGACCATGGGGTTCAGGTGCCAACTCTGAGCTTTCATCAAGGGACCGAGAGGGAGACAATATGAAGGAATGGGAGGCATTGTCAGCCACCCAATCTATTATCGTCTGTACTTGTTCTGACCTCACCATTCATTGAGCGCCATTCGGGCCACCATATAACGTTGAAGGTTCTGTCGGCTACCTGAGGAAGTTGTTTCACTTGTGCGTGTAGCTGGCACAGATCGACCACGTCCTCTCCTTGCAACAGGAGCTTCAGCAACACCACCAACACCAGCAGCACCATGACCATGTCCCTTATTTGACGCTCTCCTCATTCTGGACACAAATGTGCTATGTAGCACTATTTATTAATACTAAAAAAAAGAATAATAAATTATTATTCTTTTTTTTAAAAAAAAAAAGAAAATTTTAGATGCACTTTTTTTTTTTTTTTGTCCTTAAATATTTATTTGATTTTGATCATAACAAAAGAGAAAAAGAAAAGTACAAGATATTGGTATACACTGGATGGAGATACAGACAACTGGTACATTATACGTTTTGTCAATAGTTACAAGTGAGTTTATTAGTTAGATGCACTTTTTATCTGTGTGCAAAAGCACCACTCACACCAGCAGCAAGAACCTCTCCACCGTTCACACCAGCAGCAGGAACCTCTCCCTACACCAGTATGAGATGATTTTAGAATGATAATCTGTCTTTCAAAGCACCAAGAGGAACCTGTCGCTACTGCAGTATGAGATGATTTTAGAACAATAATCTCCCCCTAATAGCACCGACAGGAACCTCTCCCTAATACAGTAGTAGATGGTTTTATAATGATAAACTCTCCCTCAGAGCACCAACAGGAACCTCTCCTTAATGCAGTAGGAGATGGTTTTATAAAGATAAACTCTCCCTCAGAGCACCAACAGGAACCTCTCCCTAATGCAGTAGGAGATGGTTTTAGAACGATAAACTCTCCCTCAGAGCACAAACAGGAACTTCTCTCTAATGCAGTAGGAGATGGTTTTAGAACGATAGACTCTCCCTCAGAGAACAAACAGGAACATCTTCCTAATGCAGTAGTAGACGGTTTTAGAACGATAGTCTCTCCCTCAGAGTACCAACAGGAAACTCTCCCTAATGCAGTAGATGGTTTTAGAACGATAAACTCTCTCTCAGAGCACCAACAGGAACCTCTCCCTAATGCAGTAGAAGACAGTTTTAGAACGATAAACTCTCCCTCAGAGAACCAGGAGGAACCTCTCCCTAATGCAGTAGTAGATGGTTTCAGAACCATAAAGTCTCCCTCAGAGCACCAACAGGAACCTCTCCCTAATGCAGTAGGAGATGGTTTTATAACAATAAACTCTCCCTCAGAGCAACAACAGGAACCTCTACCTAATGCAGTAGGAGTGGGTTTTAGAACGATAATCTCTCCCTAAGAGCACCAATAGGAACCGCTCCCTAATGCAGTAGTAACCGATTTTATTATAATAAACCGAATTATAAAACCGATTTTATAATGATAAACTCTCCCTCAGAGCACCAATAGGAAACTCTCCCTAATACAGTAGGAGACAGATTTATAATGATAAACTCTCCCTCAGAGCATCAACAGGAACTTCTCCCTAACGCAGTAGGAGACGGTTTTATAATGATAAACTCCCCCTCAGAGCACCAACAGGAACCTCTCCCTAATGCATTAGGAGTTGGTATTATAATGATAAACTCTCCCTCAGAGCACAACAGGAACCTCTCCCTAATGAAGTGGGAGATGGTTTTATAATGATAAACTCTTCCTCAGAGTACCAACAGGAACCTCTCCCTAATGCAGTAGTCGATGGTTTTAGAACGATAAATTCTCCCTTAGAGCACCAACAGGAACCTCTCCCTAATGAAGTAGGAGATGGTTTTATAATGATAAACTCTTCCTCAGAGTACCAACAGGAACCTCTCCCTCTTGCAGTAGTCGATGGTTTTAGAACGATAAACTCTCCCTTAGAGCACCAACCGGAACCTCTCCCTAATGCAGTAGTAGACGGTTTTAGAACAATTAACTCTACCTCAGAGCACCAACAGGAACATATCCCTAATGCAGTAGTAGACGGTTTTAGAATGATAAACTCTACATCAGAGCACTAACAGGAACTTCTAACTAATGCAGTAGTACATGGTTTTAGAACGATAAACTCTCCCTTAGAGCACCAACAGGAACCTCTCCCTAATGCAGTAGGAGATGGTTTTAGAACGATAAACTCTCCCTCAGAGCACAAACAGGAACTTCTCTCTAATGCAGAAGGAGATGGTTTTAGAACGATAAACTCTCCCTCAGAGAACCAACAGGAACATCTTCCTAATGCAGTAGTAGACGGTTTTAGAAGGATAGTCTCTCCCTCAGAGTACCAACAGGAAACTCTCCCTAATGCAGTAGATGGTTTTAGAACGATAAACTCTCTCTCAGGGAACATCTCCCTAATGCAGTAGAAGACAGTTTTAGAACGATAAACTCTCCCTCAGAGAACCAGGAGGAACCTCTCCCTAATGCAGTAGTAGATGGTTTCAGAACCATAAAGTCTCCCTCAGAGCACCAACAGGAACCTCTACCTAATGCAGTAGGAGTGGGTTTTAGAATGATAATCTCTCCCTAAGAGCACCAACAGGAACCGCTCCCTAATGCAGTAGTAGACAGTTTTAGAACGATAAACTCTCCCTCAGAGCACCAACAAAAACCTCTCCCTATTGCAGTAGAAGATGGTTTTAGAACGATAAACTCTCCCTCAGAGCATCAACAGGAACCTCTCTTTAATGCAGTAGGAGATGGTTTTATAACGCTAAACTCTCCCTCAGAGCACCAACAGGAACCTCTCCCTAATGCAGTAGTAGATGGTTTTAGAACGATCAACTCTCCCCCAGAGTACCAACAGGAACCTCTCCCTAATGCAATAGTAGATGGTTTTAGAACACTAATCTCTCCCTCAGAGCACCAACAGTAACCTCTCCCTAATGCAGTAGTAGACAGTTTTAGAACGATAATCTCTCCCTCAGAGCATTAACATGAACCTCTCCCTAATGCAGTAGTAACCGATTTTATTATAATAAACCGAATTATAAAACCGATTTTATAATGATAAACTCTCCCTCAGAGCACCAATAGGAACCTCTCCCTAATACAGTAGGAGATGGTTTTATAACGATAAACTCTCTCTCAGAGCACCAACAGGAACTTCTCCCTAACGCAGTAGGAGACGGTTTTATAATGATAAACTCTCCATCAGAGCACCAACACGAACCTCTCCCTAATGCATTAGGAGATGGTATTATAATGATAAACTCTCCCTAATGAAGTGGGAGATGGTTTTATAATGATAAACTCTTCCTGAGAGTACCAACAGGAACCTCTCCCAAATGCAGTAGTCGATGGTTTTAGAACGATAAACTCTCCCTTAGAGCACCAACCGGAACCTCTCCCTAATGCAGTAGTAGACGGTTTTAGAACGATAAACTCTACATCAGAGCACCAACAGGAACTTCTAACTAATGCAGTAGCAGATGGTTTTAGAACGATAAACTCTCCCTCAGAGCACCACCAGGAACCTCTCCCTAATGCAGTAGTAGATGGTTTTAGAATGATAAACTCTCCCTTAAAGCACCAACCGGAACCTCTCCCTAATGCAGTAGTAGACGATTTTATAATGATAAACTCTCCCTCAGAGCACCAACAGCAACCTCTCCCTAATGCAGTAGTAGATGGTTTTATAACGATAATCTCTCCCTCAGGGCATTAACAGGAACCTATCCCTAATGCAGTAGTAGATGGTTTAAGAAAGATAAACTCTCCCTCAGAGCACCAACAGGAACCTCTCCCTAATTTAGTAGTAGAAGGTTTTAGAATGATATACTCTCCCTCAGAGCACCAACCGGAACCTCTCCCTATTGCAGTAGTAGACGATTTTATAATGATAAACTCTCCCTCAGAGCACCAATAGGAACATCTCCCTAATGCAGTAGGAGATGGTTTTATAATGATAAACTCTCTCTCAGAGCACCAATAGGAATTTCTCCCTAACGCAGTAGGAGACGGTTTTATAATGATAAACTCTCCCTCAGAGCACCGACAGGAACCTCTCCCTAATGCAGTAGGAGATGGTATTATAATGATAAACTTTCCCTCAGAGCACAACAGGAACCTCTCCCTAATGAAGTAGGAGAGGGTTTTATAATGATAAACTCTTCCTCAGAACACCAACAGGAACCTCTCCCTAATGCCGTGGTAGATGTTTTTAAGATAATAAACTCTCCCTCTGAGCACCAACAGGAACCTCTCTCTAATACAATAGTAGACGGTTTTAGTATGCTAAACTCTCCCTCAGAGCACTAAACAGGAACCTTTCCCTAATGCAGTAGTAGATGGTTTTAGAACGATAAACTGTACATCAGAGCACCAACAGGAACCTCTCACTAATGCAGTAGCAGATGGTTTTAGAACGATAAACTCTCACTCAGAGCACCAATAGGAACCTCTCCCTAATGCAGAAGTAGACGGTTTTAGAACGATAAACTCTCCCTCAGAGCACCAACAGGAACCTCTCCCTAATGCAATAGTAGATTGTTTTATAACGATAATCTCTCCCTCAGAGCAACAACAGGAACCTCTCCCTACTGCAGTAGTGGACGGTTTTAGAATGATAAACTCACCCTCAGAGCACCAACAGGAACCTCTCCCTAATGCATTAGTAGATGGTTTTAGAATAATAAACTCTCCCTCAGAGCACCAACAGGAACCTCTCTCTAATGCAGTAGTCGACGGTTTTAGGATGATAATCTCTCCCTCAGAGCACCAACCGGAACCTCTCCCTAATGCAGTAGAAGACGGTTTTAGGAACGATAATCTCTCCCTCAGAGCAACAACAGGAAACTCTCCCTGATGCAGTAGTAGATGGTTTTAGAACGATAAACTCTCCCCCAGAGCACCAATAGGAACCTCTTCCTAATGCAGAAGTAGACGGTTTTCGAACGATAAACTCTCCCTCAGAGCACCAACAGGAACCTCTCCTTAATGCAGTAGGAGATGGTATTATAATGATAAACTTTCCCTCAGAGCACAACAGGAACCTCTCCCTAATGAAGTAGGAGATGGTTTTATAATGATAAACTCTTCCTCAGAGCACCAACAGGAACCTCTCCCTAATGCCGTGGTAAATGTTTTTAAGATAATAAACTCTCCCTCTGAGCACCAACAGGAACCTCTCTCTAATGCAATAGTACACGGTTTTAGTACGCTAAACTCTCCTTCAGAGCCCTAAACAGGAACCTTTCCCTAATGCAGTAGTAGACAGTTTTAGAACGATAAACTCTACATCAGAGCACCAACAGGAACCTCTCACTAATGCAGTAGCAGATGGTTTTAGAACGATAAACTCTTACTCAGAGCACCAATAGGAACCTCTCCCTAATGCAGAAGTAGACGGTTTTAGAACGATAAACTCTCCCTCAGAACACCAACAGGAACCTCTCCCTAATGCAGTAGTAGATGGTTTTAGAACGATCAACTCTCCCCCAGATCACCAACAGGAACCTCTCCCTAATGCAATAGTGGATGGTTTTAGAACGATAATCTCTCCCTCAGAGCAACAACAGGAACTTCTCCCTACTGCAGTAGTGGACGGTTTTAGAACAATAAACTCACCCTCAGAGCACCAACAGGAACCTCTCTCTAATGCAGTAGTCGACGGTTTTAGAATGATAATCTCTCCCTCAGAGCACCAACCGGAACCTCTCCCTAATGCAGTAGAAGACGGTTTTAGGAACGATAATCTCTCCCTCAGAGCAACAACAGGAAACTCTGCCTGATGCAGTAGTAGATGGTTTTAGAATGATAAACTCTCCCTCAGAGCACCAATAGGAACCTCTCCCTAATGCAGAAGTAGACGGTTTTCGAACGATAAACTCTCCCTCAGAGCACCAACAGGAACCTCTCCCTAATGCAGTAGTAGATGGTTTTAGAACGATCAACTCTCCCCCAGAGCACCAACAGGAACCTCTCCCTAATGCAATAGTAGATGGTTTTAGAATGATAATCTCTCCCTCAGAGCACCAACAGTAACCTCTCCCTAATGCGGTAGTAGACGGTTTTAGAACGATAATCTCTCCCTCAGAGCACCAACATGAACCTCTCCCTAATGCAGTAGTAACTGATTTTATTATAATAAACCGAATTATAAAACCGATTTTATAATGATAAACTCTCCCTCAGAGCACCAATAGGAAACTCTCCCTAATATAGTAGGAGACGGTTTTATAATGATAAACTCTCCCTCAGAGCACCAACAGGAACTTTTCCCTAACGCAGTAGGAGACGGTTTTATAATGATAAACTCTCACTCAGAGCACCAACAGGAACCTCTCCCTAATGCTTTAGGAGATGGTATTATAATGATAAACTCTCCCTCAGAGCACAACAGGAACCTCTCCCTAATGAAGTGGGAGATGGTTTTATAATGATAAACTCTTCCTCAGAGTACCAACAGGAACCTCTCCCTCTTGCAGTAGTCGATGGTTTTAGAACGATAAACTCTCCCTTAGAGCACCAACCGGAGCCTCTCCCTAATGCAGTAGTAGACAGTTTTAGAATGATAAACTCTACATCAGAGCACTAACAGGAACTTCTAACTAATGCAGTAGTAGATGGTTTTAGAAAGATAAACTCTCCCTCAGAGCACCAACAGCAACCTCTCCCTAATGCAGTAGTAGATGGTTTTATAACGATAATCTCTCCCTCAGAGCATCAACAGGAACCTCTCCCTAATGCAGTAGTAGATGGTTTTAGAAAGATAAACTCTCCCTCAGAGCACCAACAGGAACCTCTCCCTAATGAAGTAGTAGATGGTTTTAGAACGATAAACTCTACCTCAGAGCACCAACAGGAACCTCTCCCTAATGCAGTAGTAGAAGGTTTTAGAATGATAAACTCTCCCTCAGAGCACTAACCGGAACCTCACCCTAATGCAGTAGTAGAAGGTTTTATAATGATAAACTCTCCCTCAGAGCACCAAAAGGAACATCTCCCTAATGCAGCAGGATATGGTTTTATAACGATAAACTCTCTCTCAGAGCACCAACAGGAATTTCTCCCTAACGCAGTAGGAGACGGTTTTATGATAAACTCTCCCTCAGAGCACCAACAGAAACCTCTCCATAATGCAGTAGGAGATGGTATTATAATGATAAACTTTCTCTCAGAGCACAACAGGAACCTCTCCCTAATGAAGTAGGAGATGGTTTTATAATGATAAACTCTTCCTCAGAGCACCAACAGGAACCTCTCCCTAATGCAGTAGTCGATGGTTTTAGAACGATAAACTCTCCCTTAGAGCACCAACAGGAACCTTTCCCTAATGCAGTGGTAGATGTTTTTAAGATTATAAACTCTCCCTCAGAGCACCAACAGGAACCTCTCCCTAATGCAGTAGTAGATGGTTTTGGAACGATAAACTCTCCCTCAGAGCACCAACAGGAACCTCTCCCTAATGCAGTAGTAGACGGTTTTATATCGATAATCTCTCACTCAGAGCACCAACAGGAACCTCTCCCTAATGCAGTAGTAAATGGTTTTAGAACGATAAACTCTCCCTCAGAGCACCAACAGGAACCTTTCCCTAATTCAGTATTAGATGGTTTTATAATGATCAACTCTCCCTCAGAGCACAAACCGGGACCTCTCCCTAATGCAGTAGTAGACGATTTTATAACGATAAACTCTCCCTCAGAGCACCAATATTAACCTCTTCCTAATACAGTAGGAGATGGTTTTATAACGATAAACTCTCTCTCAGAGCACCAACAGGAACTTCTCCCTAATGCAGTAGGAGATGGTTTTATAATGATAAACTCTCCCTCAGAGAACAAACAGGAACCTCTCCCTAATGCATTAGGAGATGGTATTTTAATGATAAACTCTCCCTCAGAGCATAACAGGCACCTCTCCCTAATGAAGTAGGAGATGGTTTTATAATGATAAACTCTTCCTCAGAGTACCAACAGGAACCTCTCCCTAATGCAGTAGTCGATGGTTTTAGAACGATAAACTCTCCCTTAGAGCACCAACAGGAACTTCTCACTAATGCAGTAGTAGACGGTTTTAGAACGATAAACTCTCCCTCAGAGCACCAACCGGTACCTCTCCCTAATGCAGTGGGAGATGTTTTTAAGATAATAAACTCTCCCTCTGAGCACCAACAGGAACCTCTCCCTAATGCAATAGTAGATGGTTTTAGTATGCCAAACTCTCCCTCAGAGCACCAACAGGAACCTTTTCCTAATGCAGTAGTAGACGGTTTTAGAATGATAAACTCTACATCAGAGCACCAACAGGAACCTCTTACTAATGCAGCAGCAGATGGTTTTAGAACGATAAACTCTCCCTCAGAGCAAAAACAGGAACCTCTCCCTACTGCAGTAGTGGGCGGTTTTAGAACGATAAACTCACCCTCAGAGCACCAACAGGAACCTCTCCCTAATCCAGAAATAGATGGTTTTACAATGATAAACTCATCTCAGAGCCCTAACAGGAACCTTCCTCTAATGCAGTAGTAGACGGTTTTAGAATGATAATCTCTCCCTTAGAGCACCAACAGGAACCTCTGCTTAATGCCGTAGTAGATGGTTTTATAAAGATAAACTCTCCCTCAAAGCACCAACAGGAACCTCTCCCTGATGCAGTAGAAAACGGTTTTAGGAACGATAATCTCTGCCTCAGAGCAACAAAAGGAACCTCTCCCTAATGCAGTAGTAGATGGTTTTAGAACGATAAACTCTCCCTCAGAGCACCAATAGGAACCTCTCCCTAATGCAGTAGTAGACGGTTTTAGAACGATAAACTCTCCCTCAGAGCACCAACAGGAACCTCTCCCTAATGCAGTAGAAGATGGTTTTAGAACGATAAACTCTCCCTCAGAGCACCAACAGGAACCTCTCCCTAATGCAGTAGTAGACAGTTTTAGTACGCTAAACTCTCCCTCAGAGCAATAAACAGGAACATTTCCCTAATGCCGTAGTAGACGGTTTTAGAACGATAAACTCTACATCAGAGCACCAACAGGAACCTCTCCTTAATGCCTTAGTAGATGGTTTTAGAAGGATTAACTCTCCCTCAGAGCACCAACAGGAACCTCTCCCTAATGCAGTAGAAGATGGTTTTATAACAATAATCTCTCCCTCAGAGCACCAACAGGAACTTCTCCCTAATGAAGTAGGAGATGGTTTTATAATGATAAACTCTTCCTCAGAGCACCAAAAAGATCCTCTCCCTAATGCAGTAGTCAATGGTTTTATAACGATAAACTCTCCCTCAGAGCACCAACAGAAACCTCTCCCTAATGCAGTAGAAGACGGCTTTAGGAATGATAATCTCTCCCTCAGAGCAACAACAGGAACCTCTCCCTAATGCAGTAGTAGATGGTTTTAGAACGATAAACTCTCCCTCAGAGCACCAACAGTAACCTCTCCCTAATGCAGTAGTAGACGGTTTTAGAATGATAAACTCTCCCTCAGAGCACCAACAGGAACCTTTCACTAATGCAGTAGTAGACGGTTTTAGAACGATAAACTACATTAGAGCAAAAACAGGAACTTCTCACTAATGCAGTAGCAGATGGTTTTAGAATGATAAACTCTCTCTCAGAGCACCAACAGGAACCTCTCCCTAATGCAGTAGAAGATGGCTTTATAACGATAAACTTTCCTTGAGAGCACCAACAGGAACTTCTCCCTAATGAAGTAGGAGATGGTTTTATAACGATAAACTCTTCCTCAGAGCACCAACAGGAACCTCTCCCTAATGCAGTAGTCGATGGTTTTAGAACGATAAACTCTCCCTCAGAGCACCAACAGGAACCTCTCCCTAATGCAGTAGTAGACGGTTTTAGTACGCTAAACTCTCCCTCAGAGCAATAAACAGGAACCTTTCCCTAATGCAGTAGTAGACGGTTTTAGAACGATAAACTCTACATCAGAGCACCAACAGGAACTTCTCACTAATGCAGTAGCAGATGGTTTTGGAGTGATAAACTCTCCCTCAGACCAACAACAGGAACCTCTCCCTACTGCAGTAGTGGACGGTTTTAGAACGATAAACTCACCCTCAGAGCACCAACAGGAACCTCTCCCTAAAGCAGTAGTAGATGGTTTTAGAATGATAAACTCTCCCTCAGAGCACCAACAGGAACCTCTCTCTAATGCAGTAGTAGACGGTTTCAGAATGATAATCTCTCCCTCAGAGCACCAACAGGAACCTCTCTCTAATGCAGTAGTAGACGGTTTCAGAATGATAATCTCTCCCTCAGAGCACCAACAGGAACCTCTCCTTAATGCCGTAGTAGATGGTTTTAGAACGATAAACTCTCCCTCAGAGCACCAACAGGAACCTCTTCCTAATGCAGTAGAAGACGGTTGTAGGAACGATAATCTCTTCCTCAGAGCAACAACAGGAACCTCCTACTAATGCAGTAGTAGATGGTTTTAGAGCGATAAACTCTCTCTCAGAGCACCAATAGGAACCTCTCCCTAATGCAGTAGTAGACGGTTTTAGAACAATAAACTCTCCCTCAGAGCACCAACAGGAACCTTTCACTAATGCAGTAGTAAACGGTTTTAGAACGATAAACTCTACATCAGAGCACCAACAGGAACCTCTCAATAATGCTGTAGCAGATGGTTTTAGAACGATCAACTCTCTCTCAGAACACCAACAGCAACCTCTCCCTAATGCAGTAGAAGAAGGCTTTATAACGATAAACTTTCCCTCAGAGCAGCAACAGGAATTTCTCCCTAATGAAGTAGGAGATGGTTTTATAATGATAAACTCTTCCTCAGAGCACCAAAAAGATCCTCTCCCTAATGCAGTAGTCAATGGTTTTATAACGATAGACTCTCCCTCAGAGCACCAACAGGAACCTCTCCCTAATGCAGTAGTAGACGGTCTTAGAACAATTAACTCTCCCTCAAAGCACCAACAGAAACCTCTCCCTAATGTAGTGGTAGATGGTTTTAAAACAATAAACTCTCCCTACTGCAGTAGAAGATGGTTTTATAACGATAAACTCTCCCTCAGAGCACCAACAGGAACCTCTCCCTAATGCAGTAGAAGACGGTTTTAGGAACGATAATCTCTCCCTCAGAGCAACAACAGGAACCTCTCCCTAATGCAGTAGTAGATGGCTTTAGAGCGATAAACTCTCACTCAGAGCACCAATAGGATCCTCTCCCTAATGCAGTAGTAGATGGTTTTAGAACGATAAACTCTCCCTCAGAGCACCAACAGGAACCTCTCCCTAATGCATTAGTAGACGGTTTTAGAATGATAAACCCTCCCTCAGAGTACCAACAGGAACCTTTTACTAATGCAGTTGTAGACGGTTTTAGAACGATAAACTCTACATTAGAGCACCAACTGGAAATTCTCCCTAATGCATTAGACGATGGTTTTAGAATGATAAACTCTCCCTCAGAGCACCAACAGGAACCTCTCCCTAAAGCAGTAGTAGACGGTTTTAGTAGGCTAAACTCTCCCTCAGAGCAATAAACAGGAACCTTTCCCTAATGTAGTAGTAGACGGTTTTAGAATGATAAACTCTACATCAGAGCACCAACAGGAACCTCTCACTAATGCAGTAGCAGATGGTTTTAGAGCGATAAACTCACCCTCAGAGCACCAACAGGAACCTCTCCCTAAAGCAGTAGTAGATGGTTTTAGAATGATAAACTCTCCCTCAGAGCACCAACAGGAACCTCTCTCTAATGCAGTAGTAGACGGTTTCAGAATGATAATCTCTCCCTCAGAGCACCAACAGGAACCTCTCTCTAATGCAGTAGTAGACGGTTTCAGAATGATAATCTCTCCCTCAGAGCACCAACAGGAACCTCTCCTTAATGCCGTAGTAGATGGTTTTAGAACGATAAACTCTCCCTCAGAGCACCAACAGGAACCTCTTCCTAATGCAGTAGAAGACGGTTGTAGGAACGATAATCTCTTCCTCAGAGCAACAACAGGAACCTCCTACTAATGCAGTAGTAGATGGTTTTAGAGCGATAAACTCTCTCTCAGAGCACCAATAGGAACCTCTCCCTAATGCAGTAGTAGACGGTTTTAGAACAATAAACTCTCCCTCAGAGCACCAACAGGAACCTTTCACTAATGCAGTAGTAAACGGTTTTAGAACGATAAACTCTACATCAGAGCACCAACAGGAACCTCTCAATAATGCTGTAGCAGATGGTTTTAGAACGATCAACTCTCTCTCAGAACACCAACAGCAACCTCTCCCTAATGCAGTAGAAGAAGGCTTTATAACGATAAACTTTCCCTCAGAGCAGCAACAGGAATTTCTCCCTAATGAAGTAGGAGATGGTTTTATAATGATAAACTCTTCCTCAGAGCACCAAAAAGATCCTCTCCCTAATGCAGTAGTCAATGGTTTTATAACGATAGACTCTCCCTCAGAGCACCAACAGGAACCTCTCCCTAATGCAGTAGTAGACGGTCTTAGAACAATTAACTCTCCCTCAAAGCACCAACAGAAACCTCTCCCTAATGTAGTGGTAGATGGTTTTAAAACAATAAACTCTCCCTACTGCAGTAGAAGATGGTTTTATAACGATAAACTCTCCCTCAGAGCACCAACAGGAACCTCTCCCTAATGCAGTAGAAGACGGTTTTAGGAACGATAATCTCTCCCTCAGAGCAACAACAGGAACCTCTCCCTAATGCAGTAGTAGATGGCTTTAGAGCGATAAACTCTCACTCAGAGCACCAATAGGATCCTCTCCCTAATGCAGTAGTAGATGGTTTTAGAACGATAAACTCTCCCTCAGAGCACCAACAGGAACCTCTCCCTAATGCATTAGTAGACGGTTTTAGAATGATAAACCCTCCCTCAGAGTACCAACAGGAACCTTTTACTAATGCAGTTGTAGACGGTTTTAGAACGATAAACTCTACATTAGAGCACCAACTGGAAATTCTCCCTAATGCATTAGACGATGGTTTTAGAATGATAAACTCTCCCTCAGAGCACCAACAGGAACCTCTCCCTAAAGCAGTAGTAGACGGTTTTAGTAGGCTAAACTCTCCCTCAGAGCAATAAACAGGAACCTTTCCCTAATGTAGTAGTAGACGGTTTTAGAATGATAAACTCTACATCAGAGCACCAACAGGAACCTCTCACTAATGCAGTAGCAGATGGTTTTAGAGCGATAAACTCACCCTCAGAGCACCAACAGGAACCTCTCCCTAAAGCAGTAGTAGATGGTTTTAGAATGATAAACTCTCCCTCAGAGCACCAACAGGAACCTCTCTCTAATGCAGTAGTAGACGGTTTTAGAATGATAATCTCTCCCTCAGAGCACCAACAGGAACCTCTCACTAATGCAGTAGAAGACGGCTGTAGGAACGATAATCTCTTCCTCAGCAACAACAGGAACCTCCCCCTAATGCAGTAGTAGGTGGTTTTAGAGCGATAAACTCTCTCTCAGAGCACCAATAGGAACCTCTCCCTAATGCAGTAGTAGACGGTTTTAGAACGATAAACTCTCCTTCAGAGCACTAACAGGAACCTCTCCCTAATGCAGTAGTAGATGGTTTTAGAATGATAAACTCCCCCTCAGAGCACCAACAGGAACCTTTCACTAATGTAGTAGTAGACGGTCTTAGAACAATAAACTCTCCCTCAGAGCACCAACAGAAACCTCTCCCTAATGGAGTGGTAGATGGTTTTAAAACAATAAACTCTCCCTCAGAGCACCAACAGGAAACTCTCCCTAATGCAGTAGAAGATGGTTTTATAACGATAAACTCTCCCTCAGAGCACCAACAGGAACCTCTCCCTAATGCAGAAGAAGACGGTTTTAGGAACAATAATCTCTCCCTCAGAGCAACAACAGGAACCTCTCCCTAATGCAGTAGTAGATGGTTTTAGAGCGATAAACTCTCACTCAGAGCACCAATAGGATCCTCTCCCTAATGCATTAGTAGACGGTTTTAGAATGATAAACCCTCCCTCAGAGTACCAACAGGAACCTTTTACTAATGCAGTAGTAGACGGTTTTAGAAGGATAAACTCTACATCAGAGTACCAACAGGAACCTCTCCCTAATGCAGTAGAAGATGGCTTTATAACGATAAACTTTCCCTCAGAGCACCAGAATAGGATCCTCTCCCTAATGCATTAGTAGACGGTTTTAGAATGATAAACCCTCCCTCAGAGTACCAACAGGAACCTTTTACTAATGCAGTAGTAGACGGTTTTAGAAGGATAAACTCTACATCAGAGTACCAACAGGAACCTCTCCCTAATGCAGTAGAAGATGGCTTTATAACGATAAACTTTCCCTCAGAGCACCAGAATAGGATCCTCTCCCTAATGCATTAGTAGACGGTTTTAGAATGATAAACCCTCCCTCAGAGTACCAACAGGAATTTCTCCCTAATGAAGTAGGAGATGGTTTTATAGCGATAAACTCTTCCTCAGAGCACCAACAGGAACCTCTCCCTAATGCAGTAGTCGATGGTTTTAGAACGATAAACTCTCCCTCAGAGCACCAACAGGAACTTCTCCCTAATGCAGTAGTAGACGATTTTAGAACAATAAACTCTCCCTCAGAGCAACAACAGGAACCTCTCCCTGCTACAGTAGTGGACGGTTTTAGAATGATAAACTCTCCCTCAGAGCACCAAAAGGAACCTCTCTCTAATGCAGTGGTAGACGCTGTTAGAATGATAATCTCTCCCTCAGAGCACGAACAGGAACCTCTCCCTAATGCAGTAGAAGATGGTTTTATAACGATAAACTCTCCCTCAGAGCACCAACAGGAACCTCTCCCTAATGCAGTAGGATATGGTTTTATAACGATAAACTCTCCCTCAGAGCACAAACAGGAACCTCTCCCTAATGCAGTAGTAGACGGTTTTAGGAACGATAATCTCTCCCTCAGAGCAACAACAGGAACCTCTTATTAATGCAGTAGTAGATGGTTTTAGAACGATAAACTCTCCCTCAGAGCACCAACAGGAACCTCTCCCTAATGAATTAGAAGATGGTTTTAGAACGATAATCTCTCTCTCAGAGCAAGAAAAGGAACCTCTCCCTAATGCAGTAGTAGACAGCTTTAGAATGATAAACTCCCCCTCAGAGCACCAACAGGAACCTCTCCTTAATGCAGAAGTAGATGATTTTAGAACGATCAACTCTCCCTCAGAGCACCAACAGGAAGCTCTCCCTAATGCAGTAGGAGATTGTTTTATAACGATAAACTCTACCTCAGAGCACCAACAGGAACCTCTCTTTATTGCAGTAGGAGATGGTTTTAGAATGCTAAACTCTCCCTCAGAGCACCAACAGGAACCTCTCCCTAATGCAGTAGTAGATGGTTTTTTGAACGATTACCTCTCCCCCAGCGCACAACAAGAACCTCTACCTAATGCGATAGTAGATGGTTTTAGAACGATTATCTCTCCCTCAGAGCAGCAACATAAACCTTTCCCTAATGCAGTAGTATACGATTTCATAATTATAAACTCTCCCTCATAGCACCAATAGGAATCTCTCCTTAATGCAGTAGGAGATGCTTTTATAACAATAAACTTTCCCTCAGAGCACCAACAGGAACCTCTCCCTAATGAAGTTGGAGATGGTTTTATATTGATAAACTCTCCCTCAGAGCACCAACAGTAACTTCTCCCTAATGCAGTAGGAGACAGTTTTATATTGATAAACTCTCCCTCAGAGCACCAACAGGAACCTCTCCTTAATGCAGTAGAAGATGGTTTTATAACGATAAACTTTCCCTCAGAGCACCAACAGGAACCTCTCCCTAATGCAGTAGTCAATGGTTTTAGAACGATAAACACTCCCTCAGAGCACCAACAGGAACCTCTCCTTAATGCCGTAGTAGATGGTTTTATAACGATAAACTCTCCCTCAGAGCACCAACAGGAACCTCTCCCTAATGCAGCGGTAGATGGTTTTAAAATGATAAACTCTCCCTCAGAGCACCAACAGGAACCTCTCCCTAATGCAGTAGTCAATGGTTTTAGAATGATAATCTCTCCCTCGGAGCACCAACAGGAACCTCTCCTTAATGCCGTAGTAGATGGTTTTATAACGATAAACTCTCCCTCAGAGCACCAACAGGAACCTCTCCCTAATGCAGCGGTAGATGGTTTTAAAATGATAAACTCTCCCTCAGAGCACCAACAGGAACCTCTCCCTAATGCAGTAGTCAATGGTTTTAGAATGATAATCTCTCCCTCGGAGCACCAACAGGAACCTCTCCTTAATGCCGTAGTAGATGGTTTTATAACGATAAACTCTCCCTCAGAGCACCAACAGGAACCTCTCCCTAATGCAGCGGTAGATGGTTTTAAAATGATAAACTCTCCCTCAGAGCACCAACAGGAATCTCTCCCTAATGCAGTAGAAGACGGTTTTAGGAACGATAATCTCTCCCTCAAAGCAACAACAGGAACCTCTCCCTAATGAAGTAGTAGATGGTTTTAGAGCGATAAACTCTCGCTCAGAGCACCAACAGTAACCTCTCCCTAATGCATTAGTAGACGTTTTTAGAATGATAAACCCTCCCTCAGATTACCAACAGGAACCTTTTACTAATGCAGTAGTAGACGGTTTTAGAAGGATAAACTCTAAATCAGAGTACCAACAGGAACCTCTCCCTAATGCAGTAGAAGATGGCTTTATAACGATAAACTTTCCCTCAGAGCACCAACAGGAACTTCTCCGTAATGAAGTAGGAGATGGTTTTATAACGATAAACTCTTCCTCAGAGCACCAACAGGAACCTCTCCCTAATGCAGTAGTCGATGGTTTTAGAACGATAAATTCTCCCTCAGAGCACCAACAGGAACTTCTCCCTAATGCAGTAGTAGACGATTTTAGAACAATAAACTCTCCCTCAGAGCACCAACAGAAACCTCTCCCTAATGCAGTGGTAGATGGTTTTAAAACAATAAACTCTCCCTCAGAGCAGCAACAGGATTCTCTGCCTAATGCAGTAATAGACGGTTTTAGTATGCTAAACTCTACTTCAGAGGACCAACAGGAACCTCTCACTAATGCAGTAGCAGTTGGTTTTAGAACGATAAACTCTCCCTCAGAGCAACAACAGGAACCTCTCCCTGCTACAGTAGTGGACGGTTTTAGAACGATAAACTCACCCTCAGAGCACCAACAGGAACCTCTCCCTAATGCAGTAGTAGATGGTTTTAGAATGACAAACTCTCCCTCAGAGCACCAACAGGAACCTCTCTCTAATGCAGTGGTAGACGGTTTTAGAATGATAATCTCTCCCTCAGAGTACCAACAGGAACCTCTCCTTAATGCCGTAGTAAATGGTTTTAGAATGATAAACTCTCCCTCAGAGCACGAACAGGAACCTCTCCCTAATGCAGTAGAAGATGGTTTTATAACGATAAACTCTCTCTCAGAGCACCAACAGGAACCTCTCCCTAATGCAGTAGGATATGGTTTTATAACGATAAACTCTCCCTCAGAGCACAAACAGGAACCTCTCCCTAATGCAGTAGTAGACGGTTTTAGGAACGATAATCTCTCCCTCAGAGCGACAACAGGAACCACTTATTAATGCAGTAGTAGATGGTTTTAGAACGATAAACTCTCCCTCAGAGCACCAATAGGAACCTCTCCCAAATGCAGTAATAGACGGTTTTAGAACGATAAACTCTCCCTCAGAGCACCAACAGGAACCTCTCCCTAATGCAGTAGTAGACGGTTTTAGAACGATAAACTCTCCCTCAGAGCACCAACAGGAACCTTTCACTAATGCAGTAGTAGATGGTTTTAGAACGATAAACTCTCCCTCAGAGCACCAACAGGAACCTCTCCCTAATGAATTAGAAGATGGTTTTAGAACGATAATCTCTCTCTCAGAGCACCAACAGGATTCTCTCCCTAATGCAGTAGTAGACAGTTTTAGAATGATAAACTCCCACTCAGAGCACCAACAGGAACCTCTCCTTAATGCAGAAGTAGATGATTTTAGAACAATCAACTCTCCCTCAGAGCACCAACAGGAAGCTCTCCCTAATGCAGTAGGAGATTGTTTTATAACGATAAACTCTCCCTCAGAGAACCAACAGGAACCTCTCTTTATTGCAGTAGCAGATGGTTTTAGAACGCTAAACTCTCCCTCAAAGCACCAACAGGAACCTCTCCCTAATGCAGTAGTAGATGGTTTTTTGAACGATTAACTCTACCCCCCAGCGCACAACAGGAACCTCTACCTAATGCAATAGTAGATGGTTTTAGAACGATAATCTCTCCCTCAGAGCAGCAACATAAACCTCTCATTAATGCAGTAGTATACGATTTCATAATGATAAACACTCCCTCATAGCACCAATAGGAATCTCTCCTTAATGCAATAGGAGATGGTTTTATAACGATAAACTCTCCCTCAGAGCACCAACAGGAACCTCTCCCTAATGCAGGAGTAGATGGTTTTAGAATGATAATCTCTCCCTCGGAGCACCAACAGGAACCTCTCCTTAATGCCGTAGTATATTGGTTTTATAACGATAAACTCTCCCTCAGAGCACCAACAGGAACCTCTCCTTAATGCAGTAGTCGATGGTTTTAGAACGATAAACTCTCCCTCAGAGCACCAACAGTAACTTCTCCCTAATGCAGTAGGAGACAGTTTTATATTGATAAACTCTCCCTCAGAGCACCAACAGGAACCTCTCCTTAATGAAGTAGGAGATGGTTTTATAACGATAAACTTTCCCTCAGAGCACCAACAGGAACCTCTCCCTAATGAAGTTGGAGATGGTTTTATAACGATAAACTCTTCCTCAGAGCACCAACAGGAACCTCTACCTAATGCAGTAGAAGATGGTTTCATAACGATAAACTTTATCTCAGAGCACCAACAGGCACTTCTACCTAATGAAGTAGGAGATGGTTTTATAATGATAAACTCTTCCTCAGAGCACCAACAGGAACCTCTCCCTAATGCAGAAGACGATGGTTTTAGAACGATAAACTCTCCCTCAGAGAACCAACAGGAACCTCTCCCTAATGCAGTAGTAGACGGTTTTAGAACGATAAACTTTCCCTCAGAGCACCGACAGGAACCTCTCCCTAATGCAGTAGTAGATGGTTTTAGAATGATAAACCCTCCCTCAGAGTACCAACAGGAACCTTTTACTAATGCAGTAGTAGACGGTTTTAGAACGATAAACTCTACATTAGAGCAAAAACAGGAACTTCTCACTAATGCAGTAGCAGATGGTTTTAGAATGATAAACTCTCCTTCAGAGTACCAACAGGAACCTCTCCCTAATGCAGTAGAAGATGACTTTATAACGATAAACTTTCCCTCAGAGCACCAACAGGAACTTCTCCCTAATGAAGTAGGAGATGGTTTTATAATGATAAACTCTTCCTCAGAGCACCAACAGGAACCTCTCCCTAATGCAGTAGTCAATGGTTTTAGAACGATAAACTCTCCCTCAGAGCACCAACAGAAACCTCTCCCTAATGCAGTGGTAGATGGTTTTAAAACAATAAACTCTCCCTCAGAGCACCAACAGGAAACCTCCCCCTAATGCAGTAATAGACGGTTTTAGTACGCTAAACTCTACTTCAGAGGACCAACAGGAACCTCTCACTAATGCAGTAGCAGATGGTTTTAGAACGATAAACTCTCCCTCAGAGCAACAACAGGAACCTCTCCCTGCTACAGTAGTGGACGGTTTTAGAACGATAAACTCACCCTCAGCGCACCAACAGGAACCTCTCCCTAATGCAGTAGTAGATGTTTTTAGAATGATAAACACTCCCTCAGAGCACCAATAGGAACCTCTCCTTAATGCCGTAGTAGATGGTTTTATTACGATAAACTCTCCCTCAGAGCACCAACAGGAACCTCTCACTAATGCAGTAGAAGATGGTTTTATAACGATAAACTCTCCCTCAGAACACCAACAGGAACCTCTCCCTAATGCAGTAGAAGATGGTTGTAGGAACGATAATCACTTCCTCAGAGCAACAACAGGAACCTCTCCCTAATGCAGTAGTAGATGGTTTTAGAGCGATAAACTCTCTCTCAGAGCAACAAGAGGAACCTATCCCTAATGCAGTAGTAGAAGGTTTTAGTACGCTAAACTCTACATCAGAGGACCAACAGGAACCTCTCACTAATGCAGTAGCAGATGGTTTTAGAACGATAAACTCTCCCTCAGAGCAACAACAGGAACCTCTCCCTGCTACAGTAGTGGACGTTTTTAGAACGATAAACTCACCCTCAGAGCACCAACAGGAACCTCTCCCTAATGCAGTAGTAGGTGGTTTTAGAATGATAAACTCTCCCTCAGAGTACCAACAGGAACCTCTCTCTAATGCAGTAGTAGACGGTTTTAGAATAAAAATCTCTCCCTCAGAGCACCAACAGGAACCTCTACTTAATGCCGTAGTAGATGGTTTTATAACGATAAACTCTCCCTCAGAGCACCAACAGGAACCTCTCCCTAATGCAGTAGAAGATGGTTTTATAACGATAAACTCTCCCTCAGAGCACCAACAGGAACCTCTCCTTAATGCAGTAGAAGACGGTTGTAGGAACGATAATCTCTTCCTCAGAGCAACAACAGGAACCTCTCCCTAATGCAGTAGTAGATGGTTTTAGAGCGAAAAATTCTCTCTCAGAGCACCAATAGGAACCGCTCCCTAAGGCAGTAGTAGACGGTTTTATAACGATAAACTCTCCCTCAGAGCACCAACAGGAACCTCTCCCTAATGCAGTAGTGGGCGGTTTTAGAATGATAAACTCTCCCTCAGAGCACCAACAGGAACCTTTCACTAATGCAGTAGTAGACGGTTTTAGAACGATAAACTCTACATCAGAGCACCAACAGGAACCACTCACTAATGCAGTAGCAGATGGTTTTAGAACGATCAACTCTCTCTCAGAACACCAACAGGAACCTATCCCTAATGCAGTAGAAGATGGCTTTATAACAATAAACTTTCCCTCAGAGCACCAACAGGAACTTCTCCCTAATGAAGTAGGAGATGGTTTTATAACGATAAACTCTTCCTCAGAGCACCAACAGGAACCTCTCCCTACTGCAGTAGTGGACGGTTTTAGAACGATAAACTCACCCTCAGAGCACCAACAGGAACCTCTCCCTAAAGCGGTAGTAGATGGTTTTAGAATGATAAACTCTCCCTCAGAGCACCAACAGGAACCTCTTTCTAATGCAGTAGTAGACGGTTTTAGAATGATAATCTCTCCCTCAGAGCACCAACAGGAACCTCTCCTTAATGCCGTAGTGTATGGTTTTATAACGATAAACTCTCCCTCAGAGCACCAACAGGAACCTCTCCCTAATGCAGTAGAAGACGGTTGTAGGAACGATAATCTCTTCTTCAGAGCAACAACAGGAACCTCTCCCTAATGCAGTAGTAGATGGTTTTAGAGCGATAAACTCTCTCTCAGAGCACCAATAGGAACCTCTCCCTAATGCAGTAGTAGACGCTTTTAGAACGATAAACGCTCCCTCAGAGCACCAACAGGAACCTCTCCCTAATGCAGTAGTTGACGGTTTTAGAATGATAAACTCTCCCTCAGAGCACCAACAGGAACCTTTCACTAATGCAGTAGTAGACGGTTTTAGAACGATAAACTCTACATCAGAGCACCAACAGGAACCTCTCACTAATGCAGTAGCAGATGGTTTTAGTACGCTAAACTAAGATGTTTTAGAACGATAATCTCTCCCTCAGAGCAACAACTGGAACCTCTTCCTGCTGCAGTAGTGGACAGTTTTAGAACGATAAACTCACCCTCAGAGCACCAACAGGAACCTCTCCCTCATGCAGTAGTAGATGGTTTTTGAATGATAAGCTCTCCCTCAGAGCATTAACAGGAACCTCTCTCTAATGCAGTGGTAGACGGTTTTAGAATGATAATCTCTCCCACAGAGTACCAACAGGAACCTCTCCTTAATGCCGTAGTAAATGGTTTTAGAATGATAAACTCTCCCTCAGAGCACGAACAGGAACCTCTCCCTAATGCAGTAGAAGATGGTTTTATAACAATAAACTCTCTCTCAGAGCACCAACAGGAACCTCTCCCTAATGCAGTAGGAGATGGTTTTATAACGATAAACTCTCCCTCAGAGCACAAACAGGAACGTCTCCCTAATGCAGTAGTAGACGGTTTTAGGAACGATAATCTCTCCCTCAGAGCAAGAACAGGAACCTCTTATTAATGCAGTAGTAGATGGTTTTAGAATGATAAACTCTCCCTCAGAGCACCAACAGGAACCTTTCACTAATGTAGTAGTAGACGGTTTTAGAACGATAAACTCTCCCTCAGAGCACCAACAGGAACCTCTCCATAATGCAGAAGTAGATGATTTTAGAACGATCAACGATCCCTCAGAGCACCAACAGGAAGCTCTCCCTAATGCAGTAGGAGATTGTTTTATAACGATAAACTCTCCCTCAGAGCACCAACAGGAACCTCTCTTTATTGCAGTAGGAGATGGTTTTAGAACGCTAAACTCTCCCTCAGAGCACCAACAGGAACCTCTCCCTAATGCAGTAGTAGATGGTTTTTAGAACAATTAACTCTCCCCCAGTGCACAACAGAAACCTCTACCTAATGCAATAGTAGATGGTTTTAGAACGATAATCTCTCCCTCAGAGCACCAACATAAACCTCTCCCTAATGCAGTAGTAGACGATTTCATAATGATAAACTCTCCCTCAGAGCACCAATAGGAACCTCTCCCTAATGCAGTAGGAGATGGTTTTATAACGAAAAACTCTCTCTCAGAGCACCAACAGTAACTTCTCCCAAATGCAGTAGGAGACGGTTTTATATTGATAAACTCTCCCTCAGAGCACCAACAGGAACCTCTCCTTAATGCAGTAGGAGATGGTTTTATAACGATAAACTTTCCCTCAGAGCACCAACAGGAACCTCTCCCTAATGAAGTTGGAGATGGTTTTATAACGATAAACTCTTCCTCAGAGCACCAACAGGAACCTCTCCCTAATGCAGTAGTCGATGGTTTTAGAACGATAAACTCTCCCTCAGAGCACCAACAGGAACCTCTCCTTAATGCAGTAGTAGACGGTTTTAGAATGATAATCTCTCCCTCGGAGGACCAACAGGAACCTTTCCTTAATGCTGTAGTAGATGGTTTTATAGCGATAAACTCTCCCTCAGAGCACCAACAGGAACCTCACCCTAATGCAGTAGAAGATGGTTTCATAACGATAAACTTTACCTTAGAGCACCAACAGGAACTTCTACCTAATGAAGTAGGAGATGGTTTTATAATGATAAACTCTTCCTCAGAGCACCCACAGGAACCTCTCCCTAATGCAGAAGACGATGGTTTTAGAACGATAAACTCTCCCTCAGAGAACCAACAGGAACCTCTCCTGAATGCTGTAGTAGACGGTTTTAGAACGATAAACTTTCCCTCAGAGCACCAACAGGAACCTCGCCCTAATGCAGTAGTAGACGGTTTTAGTACGCTAAACTCTCCCTCAGAGCACCAACAGGAACCTTTCACTAATGCAGTAGTAGACGGTTTTAGAACGATTAACTCTCCCTCAGAGCACCAACAGGAACCTCTCCCTAATGAATTAGAAGATGGTTTTAGAAAGATAATCTCTCCCTCAGACCACCAACAGGAACCTCTCCCTAATGCAGAAGTAGATGATTTTAGAATGATCAACTCTCCCTCAGAGCACCAACAGGAACCTCTCCCTAATGCAGTAGAAGACGGTTGTAGGAACGATAATCTCTTCCTCAGAGCAACAACAGGAACCTCTCCCTAATGCAGTAGTAGATGGTTTTAGAGCGATAAACTCTCTCTCAGAGCACCAATAGGAACCTCTCTCTAATGCAGTAGTAGACGGTTTTAGAACGATAATCTCTCCCTCAGAGCACCAACAGGAACCTGTCCCTAATGCAGTCGTAGATGGTTTTAGAATGATAATCTCTCCTTTAGAGCACCAACAGGAACCTAACCCTAATGCAGTAGTAGATGGTCTTAGAATGATAATCTCTCCCTCAGAGAAGCAACAGAAACCTCTCCCTAATGAGTAGGAGATGGTTTTATAATGATAAACTCTCCCTCAGAGCAGAAACAGGAACCTCTCCCTAATGCAGTAGGAGATGGTTTTATAACGATAAACTCTCTCTTAGAGCACCAACAGGAACCTCAACCTAATGCAGTGGTATATGGTTTTAAAACAATAAACTCTCCCTAATGCAGTAGTAGACAGTTTTAGAAAGGCTAAACTCTCCCTCAAGGTACCAACAGGAACCTTTCCCTAATGCAGTAGTAGACAGTTTTGGAACGATTAACAGTAGTAGATGGTCTTAGAATGATAATCTCTCCCTCAGAGAAGCAACAGAAACCTCTCCCTAATGAGTAGGAGATGGTTTTATAATGATAAACTCTCCCTCAGAGCACCAACAGGAACCTCTCACTAATGCAGTGGTTTTAGAACGATAAACTCTAATTCAGAGCAACAACAGGAACCTCTCCCTACTGCAGTAGTGGATGGTTTTAGAACGATAAACTCACCCTCAGAGCACCAACAGGAACCTCTCCTTAATGCCGTAGTAGATGGTTTTATAACGATAAACTTTCCGTCAGAGCACCAACAGGAACCTCTCCCTAATGCAGTAGTAGACGGTTTTAGGAACGATAATCTCTCCCTCAGAGCACCAACAGGAACCTCTCCCTAAAGCAGTAGTAGATGGTTTTAGAATGATAAACTCTCCCTCAGAGCACCAACAGGAACCTCTCCCTAATGCAGTAGTAGACGGTTTTAGAACGATAAACTCTCCCTCAGAGCACCAACAGGAACCTCTCCCTAATGCATTAGTAGACGGTTTTTGAATGATAATCTCTCCCTCAGAGCACCAACAGGAACCTTTCACTAATGCAGTAGTAGACGATTTTAGAACAATAAACTCTACATCAGAGCACCAACAGGAACCTCTCACTAATGCAGTGGCAGATGGTTTTAGAACGATAAACTCTCCCTCAGAGAGCTAACAGGAACCTCTCCCTAATGCAGTAGTAGATGGTTTTAGAACGATAAACTCTCTTTCAGAGCACCAACAGGAACCTCTCCCTAATGCAGTAGTAGATGGTTTTAGAATGATAAACTCTCCCTCAGAGCACTAACAGGAACCTTTCACAAATGCAGTAGTAGACGGTTTTAGAACGATAAACTCTACATCAGAGCACCAACAGGAACCTCTCACTAATGCAGGAGCAGATGGTTTTAGAACGATAAACTCTCCCTCAGAGCACCAACAGAAACCTCTCCCTAATGCAGTAGTGGACGGTTTTAGAATGTTAAACTCTCCCTCAGAGCAACAACAGGAATGTCTCCCTAATGCAGTAGTAGACGGTTTTATAAAGATAAACTCTCACTCAGAGCACCAACAGGAATTTCTCCCTAATGCAGTAGGAGATGGTTTTATAATGATGAACTCTCCCTCAGAGCACCAACAGGAAGCTGTCCCCAATGAAGTAGGAGAAGGTTTTATAACGATAAACTCTCCCTCAGAGCTCCAACAGGAACCTGTCCCTAATGCAGTAGTAGACGGTTTTAGAATGATAATCTCTCCTCAGAGCACCAATAGGAAGCTCTCCTTAATGCAGAACGAGATGGTTTTAGTACGATATACTCTCCCTCAGAACACCAACAGGAACCTCTCCCTAATGCAGTAGTAGACGGTTTTATAACGAAAAACTCTCCCAGAAAGCACTCACTTTAACCTCTCCCTAATGCAGTAGTAGACAGTTTTATAACGATAAACTCTCCCTCAGAGCACCAACAGGAAGCTGTCCCTAATGAAGTAGGAGATGGTTTTATAATGATAAACTCTCCCTTAGAGCACCAACAGGAACCTCTCTCTAATGCAGTAGGAGATGGTTTTAGAACGATAAACTCTCCCTTTAGAGCACCAACAGGAACCTCTACCTAATGCAGTAGGAAATGGTTTTAGAACGATAAACTCTCCCTAATGCGGTAGTAGACGGTTTTAGAATGATAATCTCTCCCTCAGAGTACAAACAGGATCCTCTACCTAATGCAGTAGTAGATGGTTTCATAACGATAAACTCTCCCTCAGAGCACCAACAGGAACATCTCCCTAATGCAGTAGGAGATGGTTTTAGAACGATAAACTCTCCCTCAGAGCTCCAACAGGAACCTGTCCCTAATGCATTAGTAGATGGTTTTAGAATGATAATCTCTCCCTCAGAGCACCAACAGGAACCTCTCCCTAATGCAGTAATAGATGGTTTTATTACGATAAACTCTCCCTCAGATCACCAAGAGGAACCTCTCCCTAATGCAGTAGTAGAAGGTTTTAGAACTATAAACTCTCCCTCAGAGAACCAACAAGAACCTCTCCCTAATGCCGTAGTAGATGGTTTTAGAACGATAAACTCTCCCTCAGAGCACCAACAGGAACCTCTCCCTAATGCAGTAGTAGATGGTTTTAGAATGATAATCTCTCCCTCAGAGCACCAAAAGGAATTTGTCCCTAATGCAGTAGTAGATGGTTTTAGAATGATAATCTCTATCTCTGAGCACCAACAGGAACCTGCCCCTAATGCAGTAGAAGATGGTTTTAGAATGATAATCTCTCCCTCAGAGCACCAACAGGAACCTGTCCCTAATGCAGTAGTAGATGGTTTTAGAATGATAATCTCTCCCTCAGAGCACCAACAGGAACCTCTCTCTAATGCAATAGTAGATGGCTTTAGAATGATAATCTCTCCCTCAGAGCACCAACAGGATCCTGTCCCTAATGCAGTAGTAGCTGGTTTTAGAATGATAATCTCTCCCTCAGAGCACCAACAGAAACCTAACACTAATGCAGTAGTAGATGGTTTTAGAATGATAATCTCTCTCTCAGAGCACCAACAGGAACCTCTCCCTAATGCAATAGTAGATGGTTTTAGAATGATAATCTCTCCATCAGAGTTCTAACAGGAACATATCCCTAATGCACTATAAGATGGTTCTGAACGCTAATGTCTCCCTCGCAGCACAGACAGGAACTTCTCCCTAATGCACTATAAGAAGTTTCTGAATGCTAATGTCTCCTTCGCAGCACAGACAGGAACATCTCCCTAATGCACTATAAGATGGTTCTGAATGCTAATGTCTCCCTCACAGCACTGCAATGCAGGTCTCTCTAATGCAGTCTGAGATGGTTGTGAACACTAATCTTTCCTTCACAGCACCGCCATGAAGCTCTCCCTAGTCTATTCTGAGACGATCTGACACGCGGCGCTACGTGACTCCAGCCTCATATAGAGGCTGGGTCACATGATGCACTGGCCAATCACAACCATGCCATTAGTAGATATGGTTGCGATTGCTTCTAAGGGCAAACTATTGAAAAGCTTGTTGATTGTCTGCCCAGCAGCTATAGAAAAGGTGCCAAAAATACCCGGATACCGAACCCGATCCCAGACATTTTTTTTAATGTCTGGGATTGGGTTCGGGGCACGGACACCCCAAAGTCTGGTACGGACCCTAACTTTATTGTCAGGGTTCGCTCAGTTCTATATATAACCATACAATCCCATATACAATCCTTCACCCACAGTTGATCCAGAGGAAGGCAAAAAATCCCAGCAAAGCATGATCCAATTTGCTATAGCGAAGGAAAAAAAAGCCTTCCTGATCCCCCGAGAGGCAAGCGGATTCACCCTGGATAAACTTTACCTAAAAATATTTATTTACATTAAAGAAAGAATCCAGGCCTTTTTAAAGCAATCTTCTGTGCTTGCCAAAATCACCTCTGGAGGGAGTCTATTCCACATTTTCACAGCCCAACTGTGATGAAATCTTTCCGTATTTGGAGATGAAATCTTTTTTCATCTAGATGTTAAGAGTGCCCCCTTGTCCTTTGCGATGACCTTAAAGTAAATAATTCAACACCAAGTTCACTTTATGGACCACTTATGTATTTGTACATGTTGATAATATCCTTAACCTCCTCTTTTCAAGAGAGAATAAATTCAGTTTCTCTATTCTTTCCTCATAGCTGAGCTCCTCCATGCCTCTTATTATTTGGTTGCCCTTCTCTGCACTTTCTCCAGTTCCCTGATGTCCTTTTTGAGAACTGGTGCCCAAAACTGAACTGCATATTCTGGATAAAGTCTTAATAATGATTTGTACAGGGGCAAAATATATATGTCTCTATCTCTGGAGTCCATACCTCTCTTAATACAAGAAATTATTTTGCTTGCTTTGGAAACTGCAGCTTGGCATTGCATGCCATTATGATCTACCAAAACCCCCAGATTCTTCTCCACTATGGATTCCCCCAGTTGTACTCCCCCTAGTATGCATACATATTCTTAGCCCCCAAATGCACAACTTTACATTTATCAATATATATATATATATTTTAAACATATGTTTATTGATTTTACATACTTTAGATAAGAAACAATTGACAATAGTAGCTGTGTCACAGATAAAGATTAGACAAGGTAGAGGTATGAAGTCAGGGGCATAACTTAGGACAAACATTTTGCCTTCAAGAAATCACATTATTCCTTTCAGACATAAATCGCATGGTATGGGATAGCTATGACACAAGGTAATAATCATTGATCCCTAGTGTGCCATCTGGGTGGAACTCAAGTTTCTACTTTAGAATATTGAAAGTGCTCGAGCATAACAAAAGCTAGAGGAGCGGAGGCTGCGTACAAATAACTATATATACTCAATTATAAAAGAGGAGCAATGATATGCATCAATTAGAGTTTGGTTAGTGGAATGACGGGGGGGGGCAGGGCTCTTTGTAGACCCCAAGTCCTGTGGCTCATGTATTTTCAGTTTGCCCAGAGTCCCCTCGAGATTTGCTCTCAAGTATCACTCCGAAAAGCGGAAAGAGTACATGTGTTGGTCGATTTCATCGGTAGTGAAAGAGTATTCCATGTATTTCCTCCATCTGGCAAAAATTTGTTTGGATGGTTTAAAGTTTTGCATGGCAGTATCCAGTTTCTCAAGAAGGAAGAGGCTGTGCAGCGACTGTTTCACCATGCCTAGTTGAGGCGGAGTGGGTTGGATCCATTTCAGCATTATGGCTCTCTTTGCTGCCAAAAGGCAGATGTGTGCCCATTGCGAAATGTTGTCCTTGGATGAGGAGGAGGCAGGGTCCGGGTCAGGATTGTAGCTAAAGTGGCAGAGCATGGGATCTTTGGGCAAGTCTAATCATTGAATTCTCTTAAAGTAACTCAGTATTCCATCCCAGAAGGTAGAGACCTGTCCACAGCTCCAGAGCCTGTGGTATAATGTTGGTCTTGGTTCAGAACACCATGGGCAGGAGGAACAGGAGGGATCTGAGCCCCCATGTCGGAATGCGAGGTAGGCCCGGTGGGCAATCTTGAATTGTGTTTCTCGCCAGACTTCTGAGATCATAAGGGAGCCTACCTTTTGGTACCCTGCAAGTATTTGCGACGGAGTTTCATTATTATCCAGGGCTTTAATCCAAGGCTGGAAGGGACACAGGGAGTATTTGGAAGCTTGGTATTTGATGATGTGAGAGTAAATGTCAGAGATAGAGTACTGATTGTTTTCCAGCAAGCGGTCTATGAAGGAGCGCAAGCATGGGTGCTGTGCAGGATTGAAACAGGATTAGAGATAGGACTTTAGTTGGTGGTATTGAAAAGACTGGAGGGGAGGTAGGGCAAAGATGTCAGCCAATTCAGAGAAGGGTTTGAGAGCACTTGTTCTGCATGTTTCAGTCCCTTTGTGAGCCAGTGTTGAAATACCTTGCTGTCAAGTGAGGGAAGGAACATGGGGTTACTCTGAATCGGCAGATGTCACGACACGCTGGAGGGTAGGCCCAGTAGTTTCCTCACCTCCCTCCAGGTAATAACTGATTATTGATTTTATAACACTAATAAGGCTCTATGCAGCTACAATACACTTAGTGAATGGCGCTTGGACATGATTTTATAACACTAATAAGGCTCTATGCGGCTACAATACACTTAGTGAATGGAGCTTGGACATGATTTTATAACACTAATATGGCTCTATGCGGCTAGAATACACTTAGTGAATGGAGCTTGCAGATGATTTTAGAAGAATAATCTTTCAATTAAAGCAACAGCTGGAACCTTTCCCTGTACAAGTTGTAGATGATTTTAGAAGAATAATCTTTCCCTTAAAGCAACAGCTGGAACCTTTCCCTGTATAAGTTGTAGATGGTTTTAGAAGAATAATCTTTCCCTTAAAGCAACAGACTCTACCTAGTCCAGTCAGATCGTTCTGTGCAGCAGGGTGAGGTCTGCAATCTGTCCCTCAAAGCAGCAGTACTAGTATCTCTCCCTAGTCCACAATCAGATTGTTCAGTAATGCAGGATGAGATGTTCTGCAATTTGTCCCTCACAGAGCCAGCAGCATCCTCTCCCTAAACTATCCTGAGAGCATATGACATCCCATATAGAGGCTGGGTCACATGGTGCACTGGCCAATCACAGCCATGCCATTAGTAGGCATGGCTGTGATTGTTTCTCAGGGAAAACCAGTGAAACACTTGTTGATTGGCTGCCTTTGGCAGCTGTTCAACACGTGGAATAAAATACCAGAACCCTGGACCCGAACCCAGACTTTTTTTGAAAAGTCCAGGTTTGGGTCCTGGTCCTGGACACCCCAAAGTTCGGTACGGACCCGAACTTTACAGTCAGTGTTCGCTCAACACTTAAGATTAGAGTTGAGTGAACCCGGACTGTAAAGTTCGGGTCCGTACCGAACTTTGGGGTGTCCGGGACCCGGACCCGGACTTTTCAAAAAAAGTCCGGGTTCGGGTCCGGTGTTCTGGTAATTTTAATGAAAAATCTTAAAAATGCTGTAAAAAAGCCCAGGAAGGTCCTAGAGGTCTGCAAAAGGAAGGAAAATGTGGGTAAGGGTGGGACAAGTGCCCTACAAAGAAATGGGGACAGGGAAATAACTTTAAATATTTTTAAAAAAATAAAAACATAAAAATGCAAAAATGGAGATCATCTTCAAAATGGGTCTGAAAAGTATTAATTAACATTAGAGGCCATAGAACTGTTCTAAAATCATCTTCAAACTATGTCCAAAAAGTATAAATAA
>BLSH010106370.1:134899-144901 GCA_018402905.1 Glandirana rugosa
ATGTTTTGCCCTTTTCTTTTCTCCTTTTTTTAACTCTTTTGGGGTTTCTCTTTTATTTGGTTTAATATTATCCATAATTTTATATTATACCTTTATTTCCTAATACCCTTTGTCCCTCAAGAGGTGTGGAGGGGGTCGGGGTTCCCTTCGGATGTATCAGGGTTGGATAGGGGATTATGCCCTGCGTGAGTCACTCACTCTCACACCTTCACTTCAAGCAGGTCCTACTGGTCCATAGGGATTTCAAGAGGCGAGATGGTATTTCCCGGCGACAATACAAAAGGTACCTAGAACCCCCTGGGCTACCTTTTGCATTTAAACTCGGTCCCTCAACACCACTATAGAAAAACACTGATTGCCCATTTGCTCAATGCTGTATTCCGGACCTGTGGAAGTGCAGTACCGCATCAACTGTAAAACACTGGTTTTCTAGAACTGATGAAATCAGATCCATGGAAAACATAACAGCGGCCCTTTATGGTAGAGCGGAGAACTTTAGGGATACCTGGTCATCCTGGACGAACTTCACTTCCACACTCTCACTCACTGAGTGCGTCCCGTATTAGGGGATAGGTTGGGACTATGTAGGCTTCCCTTGGGGCTGGGGGAGGTGTGGAGAACTCCCTGTTTCCCATAATCCTTTATTTCCATATTATATTTTAATACCTATTATAATTTGGTTTATTTTCTCTTTGGGGTTTTCTCAATTTTTTTCCTCTTTTCTTTTCCCGTTTTGTATTTATTTGGTTGTTTTATCCCTTTTTAAGTAGATAACCCTCCTGACCCTCTAGTGTTTAGGTCGGGAGAGGGTTTTCTTTATCTTTATTATGTGAGGAATGTAATTCATATTAAAAAGTCATAAAATCTCATATTTACACTAAAATGCAATAAAAATTGCTTCTAAAAATGGAGAGCATTAATAATAAAGTAAGAAATACCACAATGATGTGACTGAGTAAGCGATTTTTATGAGTGTTAAGCTGAAATTGGTCTCCTGAGGAAGTTTACTGAAGTGGTATGAAAAAAAAAAGCGCCTATGTCATAGGCTCTTTACCAGGATCAGAGATGCAGTGTATAAGACTGACACACCACACTAACGATCACCACACTGCGAGAACCTGCGGGTGCGCGCTAGTGGCTTATCCTGCCAGACGTCATATGATGCCCAGTCAGGATAATGAAACCACTTTCCGGCCATCATTCTGCTATATGGGCAGGGCCGTCTTTAATTTGATTCGACCCTGGGAAAACATTTTCTTGCCCCCCCCATGCAACTTCACTCTCCACCTGCTCTGAGACATACAATAAATAGCAGCTAGACTCAAAATTAGTTTACTGAATCAGATCAAGCAGTGATTGTGATTGGTTGCTAGAGGTTACAGCACACATTACTGCTCACTGATTAGTTGCTAAAGGTTACAGCACATGATTTCTGCTCGTTGAATGGTTGCTAGAGATGACTGTACATCAATACTGCCTACTGATTGGTTGCAAGAGGTTACTGCACATCATTACTGCTCACTGATTGGTTGTTAGAGGTTACAGCACATGATCTCCTCACTGCCTGCACACCATGGACTGGAGAACACAAAGTCGCTTTCCTGACACCTCAGAAACATGCTGCCCTTTAGCAGATACACAGCAGTGCCATCAATTGTTAATGGCACCCTCACACATCTGCTCACAAGTGCTTTGACACCGTGTGATTTTGAAAAAGGGTTAGGGACTTTCTTCGGCATTTATAGCACATAGAGCAGCCCATTGAAATGAACGGGTTGCCCTACATGCGACCAACATCTTTATCCACCCTGTCAGTGTACATTTGCCTTCTAAAACCCCAACCCTCCCCCATCCTCTCCACTCAAACCCCCCCCCCCCCTTTAACTCTACCTACCTCCTCTGCTCATCTTTTCACCCATCTTCCTTACCTCTATACATCCCCTCCTTGCTCATCTGTGCACCCCAAACTGTAATTCATTCTCTGCCTATCTCTGCACACCCCACACTTCCCTCCCTCCCACCAATTGGCTTACCTTTGCAGAACAGGCTGATGTTAACCTTAATGACACAGTTGCAGGACTTTCAAGCATGCCCCTTTGTCTCCCCAGTGGGCAGCATTCAGTATAGGTGATGGTGGATATGACTTCAGGGGGGTATGATATACATATAAATGCCACCGGCCACCACTATTTACATATGAATGCTGCTGCTATTTACACATCAATGCTGGTTATTTACATGTAAACATAGGGTTGCAGGTGAGTCATCTGTACACAACAATAGGGAAGAGCTGGGCAGCATTAGTAGCAGCACATCACACTGAGATATCAGGACACAGCACAGTATTAAAACTTCAAGGGACAAGGGAATTGAAACCAGTATAGTTGGCAAGTATGAGGCAGCGGCTTTGGGCCCCACAATAATGACAGGGCCCAGGGCAGCTTCCCCTTTTGCCCTGCCTTAAAGACGGCCCTGTATATGGGGGCGGGAAGTGGTTAATTATATTGTGTGCAATATTTTTGATTCCTGCTGTCCCCACTTTGATTTATTTCACTTAATTAATTCACAATTGATTCATTAGCGCAGGATTTTTTTTCACAAGGATACAGATAGCACACACTGATTGACTGCTGCACAAACATGGCATATAGGCAAACAAAATACATACAACATATGAAATGTGCATAACAATTCTTTAATGGCATATATCTTGATGAAATAAACACCAAAAATGTATACACATCTATCTTTTTTTTCAATAGGTTTTTATTGGGTTTTAAAACAAAACAGAAGATGGTACACACCACAGAGATAATGGAGAATGTATATAACAGATATTAAATTACAATACAAAGCAATATGATACAACATTGGTTCAGAAGCAAGTAAACATTTGTTGGTCCAGGCTGACCATGAGTGATCAAATTTGGAGCAGATAAGCGAGTTGATTGCTAATAGGCATTCATAAGTGTAGATGAGATTGACAGTGCTAATTACCTCAGATAGATTTGGGGATTCTTGGGATTTCTATTTCTTAACAATGGTTTTCCTTGCTGCTAAGAGGATGTGGGTTACCACTGGTCTTAGGGACTTTTGGTAGTTGTCTATGTTTGGAGGGGTGAAAACTCCTGTTGTGGAGGATATCAGGCAAAATATTTGCTTCTAGAAACTAGTTAGGTTAGGGCATACCCATAGAATGTGAAGCAGACTCCCTGTTTTTCCGCAGTTACGCCAGCAGTTAGGAGTCATGTTTGGGGAACATTTTGCTATTATGAGGGGCATATAACACCACGGCTGCAAGATTTTTAACATAATTTACCAGTGGTGTTTACAATGTGAGAATCTGTAGACTGACTGAACGACCATTTGCCACTGTTTCGGGGGTGTAGGATTTATTAAGCTATTTCTCCCCTTTTGGATGGAAGAATGTTTGCTGAATGAAATTTTGTTTTGTATTAGATTATAAATCATAGAGATGCCTTTTTGTAAAGGCTCTTGTGAGGTAAGGAATTTCCAAGCATTAACAGGTATATGTAGGTTAGGTAGAGGATGTTTGGACATAAAGTGTAGGATGTGGAGGTATGTGTATTGTATGTATTGGATGGGAGAATGTTTGCTGAATGAGATTTTGTCTTGTATTAGATTATAAAGCATAGGGGGGCGTGGCTTGGCCCGAGCAACGACAGAGCTTTCAGGAGCTCCAGGACCCTGAGAACCCATCCATGGGAATCCGCAATATCCAGTGACCGGTGAGACCAAACGATACCCCATCCGTGTCCCAGTCAACCTCCTGTACAACCTCCTGACAAAGCTGGCTTGACCAGCGAAACACATAGACAGTGTGCTGTCCACCACACACGCTACGACGATGTTCTGACTATCCGCCTGGGTCCCAGAGTGAGGAGGTCCCTTGGGAGCAGTAGCCGACTGGCGTCTGGAGGAGTGTGACAGCACCAGCTGGGCCAGCGTGGATCACTACAATACAGAGACAAGACGTTGTGTTGAAACACGAGGCAAATTGCAGGAGATTTGAATGCGGCTTGGACACAGGTGAGATGCTTGACTGCTCCCTGATTCTCAACTCTCCCCTTTCACAGTACCGTTAGTGTACACACACGTCTTTTTCAATACATCGGCATTGCTCCCTGACCCTGTGCATGGTGGGTCTGTCTGTAGCCCACCAAATGGTTTTGCCATCATCAGACAGATCACTATATTGGACCTATTCTGCTGTACCTGATCGATCTGTCTGTAGCCTACCATTCGGTTTTGCCATCATCAGACTGACTGTACACCAGACACATTCCAATGTGTACTCCACAGTCATTATCTGCACATTTGGCTTGACCTCCAGGCTGACAGATGCTTGCCCACACACAGACGTTATGGATTGATCTGTTTCTGAAAAAACTGAAGCAGTTTTTTATACATCTCCATATTGTCTATGCTACCACGGGCGCCCTGTTGATATATATATATATTTTCTGCCAGCCACGGTGACACTATATACCCCTAACAATTACCTGCATGGGCTGATATGGGATTATATATTCTGTTATGGCGGTCTATGTCATGAGCATCATTGATGTGTGGGGTGGTCTATCCTTTTAATTCTCTTGTGACAACATTGTCAAGGGTGGTAGTTCACAGACCAATGCTCTAACTTTGATTTTCATACTTTACTCATTTTTGTATATCTAATAAAGCCTTGCTTCTATTCATATAGCTATTTGTCATTGATACTTTCACACCAGACCCCGGTGGCTCCTCTGATGGTTCTTTTGAAGACAGCCCTCTCTGCAGCCTTCTGTGTTGGTGATGTAGTTTCTTGCTTAGCCATTGAGCCCCAAGTGACTTGCATCCCTGGGTAGGTGTGGTGCTTCAATGCCCATTATCTGGTCCTTTTTTATGTTTATATAGCCTCCTCTACAGCCCAGAGCACTTTCTGGGAGCCGGGAACGCCGTGCATGAAGCAGATTAGGGCTGTTATATTGCCCGCTCATCAAGGCCTACACGCCATTCGGGGCCACCATCCAGCCTCAGAGATCGCCCTCTGCCTGATCACACTGTCAATCACCCCGGGAATTGCCAGAGAGGTGGTCCTAGAAAAATGAGGCCTGCTGACTGTCCGGGCGGCATGATTTACACGAGTCCGGCGCTTCGGTGCGGCCTGTGGCCGAGTAACCAACAAAGCTTACACAGACCTCCCAGACAAATTGATCGATAACACACCACCTGCAGCATTTCCATTGTCTCCCACACACCATATAGAAGAAAACCCCATCACAGGGAGCCCAGCCAAAGTGAGAATGCGGATAGATGCGACATTACTACCAACTCAAACGACTGATCAAGCACTCAATTCATTAAACGCTAACAACTCACTGAGCTCCTCAATGGCGGCCTTCCCAACCACAGGACAACCAGTCCTGGATACCACACTCAAAGACATGCTCATCTCCCTACAATCCTCTTTGATGACAGACTCATCTTCCGTATTTAAAAAAACTTTGACTGAAATCAATCACATAGACAAGAGACATTGAGTCTTCTGCATTGAAGATGGGGTTGAAGCATGCGTCTCAACTGTCAATGATATAACAGACACAGTAAACAACGTAAAAGAGGAGCAATCGTGGATGAGAGCAAAGATAGCAGACTTAAGCCTCGTACACACGGGACGACGATCGTATACAACAGGTCGTATGAACTACCGTTGTATGCGAAATTGATCATTCGTATTCGTGATTAGAACAGCCGACATATGACGGTCGTACGACGGTCATACGACTGTTGTATCGTGTGTACAGAGCAGTTGGTACAAGTTGTATTGGGAAAAACACGCATGCTCTGAAGTCAGGAACGGCCGGATGCTAATTACATGCACCTGAACGTTCTTTCCGTGGTCGTACGATCGTGTAGTGCAGTCAGTAAGCAAGTTACATTATCCAACATACGATTTGAGATGATCGTACGTACGATCGTCGTCCCGTGTGTACGAGGCATTAGAAGACAGTTCACATCGTAATAATGTCAAACTACGCGGGGTACTGGAAACCGCACAACCACAAGATCTGCAAAGATACACCAAAGAGCTCCTGCGCATGATTCTCCCTGAAGCGTCCCCAAGGAACATTATAGTTGATCCCATGCACAGAATTGTGAAACCATCACACCTCGCAGCTTCAGTCCCCAGAGAAGTGTTGATGAGAATTCATTTTTTTTCAAACAAAAGAAAAACTCATAGCGGGAGCAAGGAAATTACCCAATTTACCGCATCCATATGAGAGCGCCCAAGTTTACCCAGACCTCTCCAAATATACACTTCAACTTCACAGGGATCTCAATCCTATCACAAAAGGTCTACACAACCATAAAATACAATTCAAGTGGAAATACCCAGCCACCCTGTTAATTACAAAGGAAGACACCACTTATAAAATCGACAGCCTCAAGGAAGGTCTACATCTCCTGCAAAATTGGGAGATACTACCAGACCCCCCGTTAGACTCTTCCCAACACCAACCTCCATCTGGCATCCCTAAATCGCAACCCATTAGAGGAAAAAGAACCTCATGAACCGCCCAAGGTTCACAACAAAGGGAAAAATATCCACTAATTCTATCCTTCCCCAAACTGCGTCTACCTTATACCTAAAAAGTCACTCAAGAACTGTTTACCCCCCGTGACACTGCATTTTGCAGACATATACACCGCTCTTCATCATCAACAAATACGCATCTGTTACTTGTTTACTTGTTTCTTCACTAACTAACTTTTTTTGTACCAGCGACAACATTGAATGACTCTTGCTCCATTTGCAGCCTCGGACATCATCAGACATCCCGCAAGATACCTCGACATCCAGACCAGACCACAAGCGGAACAAACCACATAACTGTAAGTGCTACTTTACCCAGAATCACCGTACATGATACCACTGAACATCATTTCTATTAATGCCCACGGGCTCAATCACCCAGCAAAAAGACACTCGTTATGGCGCACGGCACAGGAAAAACAGCGACATCCTATGTGTCCAAGAAACACTTCTTACTCTCAGCGCCACCCAAATGTTCCAACAAAAATGTTTCCCACATATTCACAGCATCATTTTCTGAAAAGAAAAGAGGGGTGCTCATCGCAATAAAAAACACTGTAACCTTCTCGCTACAGCAAGAGATTGTGGACCCCAAAGGACGCTTTTTTATTCTGGTGTGCACAATTAACCAGAAACAATATACCCTCATCAACCTATATGCACCAAACTCCCAACAAAATAAATTTCTTCACAAAGTGATGGGTATCGTGAAACCAATATAACAAGGGAACTTACTACTTTGTGGGGATTTTTACTTTCAAAAGATTTTTATTTGAAATAACAAATGAAACAGAGCATGAAAAAACAGAGACAGAAAGTATACATCATACAAATGCAGTCGTACATATAATGATGTGGTGGAGTGGGTTCAACGATCAGGGGTTCATTGAAGAGCCTAAGTCATAACTCACTAGGATCGCTGTTGCTATTTGCGAAGTATAGAGTTATCTCAATTGATCAGACTCCCCGGACACCCCATCTGGGAACAATCTGTGTCGTGGGGGGGGTCGTTCAATCAGTGCATAGAACTAGACTCCAATATGACAAACAGGAGTGTAGTGACTTAGGTTGCATTTAAAGATGTGAATCGCAGGAGGCAATCTAAAATTTAGACTGGCTGTCTCTAAGAGCTGTGGTAGGTAAGTCTCGGGTAAGAAAAGAGGATGGGATGAGATTTCAGAAGAGAAGCATCTTAGGTGTAGGAAAGGGGAAAAGGAGGGAGGGAGAAGGGGAGGGGTGGGGGGGTCATGTTCCTCGCCGGGGGGGGATAGTTTAATGGTGGGCAGACAATATAAGTAGGAGGGGATGAAGTCAGCACTTTATGGAAGAAGTAGTGAGTGGTCAAAGTTGGCAGGAAGAAAATGTTCGGTCCAAGGGAGCCAAACTTTCTCGAATTTGGGAACTTTATTAAGTATTGTGGCTTCTATTTTGGCATGGATCATTGCCTTTGTCACTCTTTGGTTGGTCTCGGGAAGAGATAGATGGGGGGATTTCCAGGCCCTAGCGATTGTTTGTTTGGCTGCAGTTGTTATTTGTAGCAGTAGTTTGAAGGAGTATTTCTTTAAACCGATTGGTTTTACATTAAGTAGGGCTACATCTGGAGAGGGTTTTATATTAGTTTTGGCCACTGTCGGGATCTGACTAAACACCTCAGACCAAAATTTGGTGGCAACTGGGCAGTACCACCATATATGACTATGAGTGCCTGCTTCTAAGCACCCTCGGAAGCAATTTGGTGAGTGTGCGGGGGCGAATTTTGCTATATGATTGGGTACTAAGTACCAGCGAAGCAGGACCTTGTAATTTGTTTCTAGTGCGATAATATTTTGTGATGCTGATTTGGTGTTCTGCCAGATCTCAGACCAGCTGTCAATGTCTAAGTCAAGATTCAAATCTCGTTCCCATTTGGCCGTATAAGGAGGAGGCAGGTCTGACGATGGATTTAGAAGATTGCCATAAATCATAGTAATTAGTCCACGAGCATGTGGATCTTTACGACAGATGTGCTCGAAATTAGTCAAACTGGGAAGAGATGAGTCTAGGCGTTTGCATGGAGCAAAGAAATGCTTAAGCTGAAGGTAGCGAAATATCTCAGAAGTGTGAAGATCAAAGGAATCTTTTATTGTTTGAAATGACATGAATTTGTCTGAGACAAAAAAGGAGTGTGCCCTAAGTAGATCTGCATTCACCCAATTTGAGAAGGAGTTTGGGGCGACCCAGGCTGGGTAAAAAGTGGGATTATGGAGGTAAGACAGGAGGGGGTTATGTGGGGATTGTAACTTGAATTTAAATTTAAGGGTGTCCCATATGTGGAGAGACTGACGGGTTATAGGGTTAGTTATTCTCCCTCGGTCTTTGTGTGCCAGCCAGAGTATGTTGGCGACAGAAAGGGGGCTACAGTCCACTGCCTCCAGTGATACCCAGAGAGGGATCTCACTGGATGTGTGGTATTTAGTTAGTGTGGCTATCTGTGCTGCTTGGTAGTATTTCTGAAAGGACGGAAAAGCCAGACCTCCTCGGGTTTTATACTGGAGGAGAACGAGCTTAGAGACACGAGGTCTGGTGTTGTTCCACGTGTAAGCTAGGGCTCTTCGTTGTAGGATGCGGAGAAAGTAGGTGGGAATTGTGATGGGAAGAACTCTAAAAAGGAATAAGAGTTTGGGTAAAATGACCATTTTCAGTACTGTAATGCGACCTAGCCAGGAAATAGGTAGAGTGGACCAGGACTTCATTAGTTTCGTGATATGGGAGAGCATTGGGGGGTAATTGGTGGCAAAGAGATCAGTGATGGCTGGGGTTAATTTAACCCCCAAATAGGGTAGGTTGTTACGAGCCCAGGAGAAGGGTAGGACTTGTTGGAGTTGTTCTTGGAGAGGGGAGGGGAGGGATATATTAAGAATCTTAGATTTTTTTAGATTGACGTTTAGACCAGAAATAGTGGCAAACTTGTCCAGGATGTTAAGGAGAGTAGGGGCAGACGTCAAAGGAGAGGAGAGAAAAATAAGAACGTCGTCTGCAAATAGGCATAATTTATGCTGATGACCTCCCACCTCCAGGCCTTTAACGTCTGGATTCGAGCGAATCATTTGTGCTAGGGGCTCTATGGCTAAGGCGAAAAGGAGAGGTGATAAGGGGCATCCCTGCCTGGTTCCTCTATGAACCCGAAAGGCATCGGAGCGATAGCCCGCATATTTGACATGGGCTGAAGGTGTAGAGTAAAGGGCGGAAACCCAGCGTAGAAAATGTGGTCCAAAGCCTGATTTCTGTAGAATGGCAAACAGATACGGCCAGGAGACACTATCAAATGCCTTCCGAATGTCCAGGGAGAGGAAACAGGCTGGGATCTTACGTGTTCGGGCGTGGTGGGATAGGAGGATAGCTCTTCTGATATTGTCTCCAAC
>BLSH010106371.1:2079-14967 GCA_018402905.1 Glandirana rugosa
TAGGTAATCCTTATTTGTTAACCCAAATGGACAAGGATTTGTAATATACGTATACCTGTGTCACTATGTCTAAATCTTAAATACCAAAACCTCCTCTATACATCTCTATATTCCCCTCCACTATCCTAGGACTTCTACTTTGTCCCTCGAGACCACCTAATTTGTTAACTTGAGAAATGTAGGTATACCAAATTTGTTTCTAATACTAGATGTCCCACCCGGTAAATATACCGATGTGGATTTATTTTACCCTTACCAACCACTATAATTGAAGGACAAACACCGTGTAATCATATACACTCCCCCCTTTGAAAAGTTCTACCCACCAATGGCCACCATGGTCACCACCCATCTTGAAAAGTTTCCCCCCTCACATATACTAATGTGCCACAAACAGGAAGTTAATATCACCAACCATTCCCATTTTATTTAGGTGTAGCCATATAAATGGCCCACCCTGTAGATCATAATCTTTGTTTAAACCATATGGATGTAAAGAGTTCAATTGTTTAATCCACCAGAGCTCCCTGTTTCATCTTCAGGATCCTATCACCTCCCCTTATATCTCTACATATCTCCTCCAAAACCATAAATTCTAAATCTGTATCACTGTGTCCATATGCATATAATGTTTAGGAACAGGTAAACCCAATTGTTTATTCCTAATGGATAACCAATGTTGTGATATTCTGTCTTTGATCTTTTGTGTAGTCTCTCCAACATATACTAACTTACATAGAAATATTAATGCATAGATTACATATGATATCTGACATGTGTGAAATATTTTTTCTTATCCATTTGGTGTATAAAACTATTCCCTTTCCTCATCAATTTGCACTGCACACAACTGAGGCATGGATACAATCCACTTCTCTTGTTTCCCAAAAATGTCTTTTTCTCTACTTTTTTTTTTACAAATGTATGTTCTGAATAGACTAACATGTCCCTTAAGGCCCATACACAAGGTACAATAGTTGTACAACAACGGTCGTACAACAGCTTGTTGTACGATCATCCGACCGTTAATACATGCGATTACAACAGCCAACATGTGACGGTCGTAAAACAGAAGTTGGATGAGCAGACAAGAAAACTTGTTGTACAACAAGTGGTTGTACGACTGTTGACTCGTGTGTACAGTGAAGTTGGGCCAACAAAGCTGTATGTGCAAAACACGCATGCTCAGAAGTGAGGAACGCCCGGAAGTGTCAGTTTGTGTAAACCTACATTCCTAATTCACAAATCAGATTCACCTCAACTTCCTCTTTATACACTCGTAGAATGGAACCACGTTAGGCTTGGTCGTACGAGTGCTTAGTGCACGTCAGTACGTGAGACATAACAGCCAACATACAATTTTGGACGTCCGATCGTACGACCATCACACCGTGTGTACGAGGCATTAGTGTTTGGTTCCTTCAATATGCCTTTAGTGGTATTTCCTGAAAATATTCTATCTCAGGGTATGCACGTTGCAATAATATCCAGTGTTTTTTGATGATCTTAAAAATCTCTTCACTATGAATATGATAATGCATGGAGAAGGGGAGCCGCTTAGCACTAGATTTTCTGTTTCTTTTAAAATTTTTCTGTGTACACTGCAGCTTCCCCAATTCATGTTGTATCATCTCCTCAGGATATGCACGGTTCCTAAATTTCTCACACATTTCTGCTGTTCTCTGTGTCCTTCTCTCTGCATTACTGAAAATCTATTCTACTATGATTAGCTGACTCCGTATAATCGATTTAAAAACATATGATGAAAGCTATCAAAACACAACAATTGATTCCAGTCAGTAGGTTTGACATACATGTCAGACTCTACTTTACCTTTATCCATGTAAATCATAGTATACAAAAAGGATACCAATTTTCCACCGATATTCATACTGAGTTTTATGTCAGTGCTAATTGTATTTAGAAATGTATCAAATTCAAATGGTTCCAATGTCACCCTGCCAAATCGCAAATACATAGTCTATATAGTGCCACCATGTGACGCAATGCTTGACAAACATTTCATGTTTATATATATCTTTTTTCGAAATTATGCATAAATGCACACGTTAATGACGGGGCGACATTGGAACCCATTGCAACACCTTTCAACTGTTGTACAAACACATCCTGAAAAAGAAAGTAATTATTCAAAATCAAGGCTAAAAGTGTCTCTATCAGCTCAATTTGCTCTGAACAGTACAATCCACTCTCCTTAATTAACTCTATAGTTGCTTCAATCCCTGCTTTTTGGGGGATGGGTGTGTATAAACTGTTTACTACGGATGAGCCGAACACCCCCCGGTTCGGTTCGCACCAGAACACCGCAAAAGAGCAATAAGTTTGTGCAAATACGCAACTCTATTAAAATCAATGGAACTCGAACAGGAGAAATCAAAAGTGGTAATTTTAAAGGCTTATATGCAAGTTATTGCCATAAAAAGTGTATGGGGGCCCGGGTACTGCAATAGGGGACATTATCAATGCAAAAAAAGTTTCTAAAATTATTGTTTTTTTCAGAAGCAGTGATTTTAATAATGATTAAAGTGATAAAAAAGGAATATTCCTTTAAATATCATGCCTGGGAGTCATCTTAGTCTGCCTGTAAAATGGCACATCTGTGTGATGTTTAGAACAGTGCCACAGCAAAATGACATTTTTAAAGAAAAAAGTCATTTAAACTTGGTCATGGCTGTAATGTATTGCCGCCTTCCGTCAATATAGATCAAAAATCACTGAAAACAATTTGCGTGGGGGGTCCCCTCACAATCCAAACCAGGCCCTTTTTTTAAATTTTGGCATGGGGTTCCCCTTAACCACTTCAATACAGTGTTATATATACTACAATGACTGCACCATATAGTCTGAAATGTAGTATATATACTATGGGGACTGCACTGTATAACATTTTAATGACATACCCCAGTCAAACAGGTGCAGAAAAATTGGGCCTTGGGTGTTGGCTGGTGGCAGAACACTGTAAATCCTCACAGTTACTCTCGTTGGAAGCAGGAATAGGACCTACAGTTGTAATTTATTTTAAAGATTGTAATGACATGCCCCAGACAAACAGGTGCAGAAAAATTGTGCCTTGGGTGCTGGTGGTGACAGAACACTAACACCTCACAGTTACTTTTGTTGGAAGCAGGAACGGGCCCTGCAATTGGAATTTATTTTAAAAATTGTAATGACATGCCCCAGTTAAACAGGTGCAGAAAAACTGGTGCCTTGGGTGTTGGTGGTGGCAAAACACTGTAACCCCTCACAGTTACTCTTGTTGGGCGCAGGAACGGTCCCTGCTGTTAATTTTTAAAAAACAGGTGCAGAAAAATTGTGCCTTGGGCCCAACATATTGTTGGAAACAAGTATCATCAGGAATCAGGTGAAATAGGATAGGCAGCATAGGTCGTCTTCAAGGGATCCCTAGTAAATTCAATCAGTTGAATCAGCATCAGGGGCTTGATAGCTGTTGATCCAGGACTGATTAATTTTTATAAAAATGAGCATATCAAAGGAGTCTGTGGACAGGCGCATTCTTTGATTCATTACAAACCCTCCAGCGGCACTGAATGTCCATTCAGAAAGCATGCTGAATGCAGGACAGGCCAGTAGCTTGATTGCATATTGAGCAAGTTCTGGCCAGTGGTCCATCCTCAAGACCCAGTAACCCAATGGATGCTCAGTTGGAAAGGTCTCCAAGTCTGCTATTGCCCCAAGATTTTCCTGCACCTTATAATGCAGACGGTGACGATGGTTGCTTGAACCTATCAGTTATGGGCGCTGAGGACTGAAAAATTGTTTAAAGGGTTGCCAGCCAGTAATGATCCCTCTCCCCGATACCACGAACCCTGGGGTCTTTTTGCAGGCTTTGCAGAATCAGGGAGGCCATGCAGCGTAAGTTTCAGCAAACATAAATGTCCTCTGGGTTAATGAGGATGACATTGACAGGAACTACCTCCTCCCAGTCACGTACAACTCCTTGGGTTTCTGGGGACTGAAAGCCATCCCTTGATGACTGCTGTGTTTTATCCCCTACATCCGTGCTTACACAATCCTCCTCCTCCTCCTCTACCTCCTCTTCTTCTTGTGTTTGGTGGCCCTGCAGGAATGTTATCTGCATTAAGGGGGCCTTGAAAGGAAAGGAAGTCCTCCTCTTCCTCCCTCTGTTCTGCCCGTCCTGGTGCCATACTCACAGGGGTACTCATTGATTGCCCTCTGCTGTGTGTGCAGCCGCTGTAGCATTGTGGAGTTCCACCTGGTGGGCAGGTTCAATTCCTGCTGAATGTCATTCAGCCGAGCACAGGCATTGTATGACTAGTGAACATGACCACAGACTTTTCTGGCCCGCCTCAGAATATCTGGTAAGCCTGGGCACCTGGTCAAGAAATGCTGCACCACCAAATTCAGGATGTGTGCCAAGCATGGAACATGTGTGAAATGTCCCTGTCAGAGGGCAGAGAGAAGGTTGGTGCCATTGTCACACACAACCATTCCTGGCCCAAGCTGCTATGGTGTCACCTACCTTTAAGCCTGCCCGTGCAGAGCTGACAGAATCTCTGCCCCGGTGTGGCTCCTGTCCCTTAGGCAGCCAAACTCAAACACCTCATGGCATCTTTTAGCCTCACTGCTTGCGTAGCCCCTAGAATGCTTTGCGAGCACTGCTGGATCAGAGGGTACTGCTGCAGAAGAGGCCACAGAGGAAGAAGAAGAGGAGGGATGGAGGAAGCAGATGTGGCAGAAACAGCACCATGTTTTTTGGATGCGTGGTGGCGGAAATATCTCCAAAACCGAACCCTGTCCTGCATCCTTCCCAGCTGCCAGCAGAGTTACCCAGTGCACCGTGAAGGAAAGGTAACATCTCTGACCATGTCTGTTGGACCATGAGTCAGCATTAATATGAACTTTGTTGCTGACCACCCTGTACAAGGAGGCCAAAACATTGCTTTCCACATGACAGTAGAGCACTGGAATGGCCTTACGTGAAAATAAATGTCTTTTCAGAACCTGACACTGTGGTACAGCACAAGGCAGCTGCATTAGAAGACAAAATAGTATGAGCCTGTGTAACAGAGGATGAGGAGGAGGACAGCTTAGTCATCCACTCCACCAACTCTTCTGCATGTTGAGGCTTAACATGGCCAACATGACCCACCTGCAGAGGATGCACCATGTCCGCCACTATCAGTTTTCACTGTAGACACAGAGGCTGCTTGCCCTCTTTTAGTGGCCTGGGAGCGTCTGCCTCTGCTTGGTGACCTTCTGGACATGATGGGGATTTTTTTAAACAACGCATTAAACTTTATTACATAGTGTATGAGCCGTTTATATAGTCTACACTGAATGCAGATATATATATATATATATATATATATATATATATGTATTTTTTTTTGTTCTTACACTGCCTGAACTGACTTTATGTACTATACACTGAATTAGCTATTAGCTAGAATTAGCTGAATTAGCTACACTTTTGTAACTATTTATTTATTATATTTATCTTTTCACGTGACAATACTGAAGAAATGCCACTTTGCTACAATGTAAAGTAGTGAGTGTACGGCTTGTATAACAGTGTAAATTTGCTGCCCCTTCAAAATAACTCAACAGACAGCCATTATTGTCTAAACTGCTGGCAACAAAAGAGAGTACACCCCTAAGTAAAAATGTCCAAATTGGGCCAATTAGAAATTTTCCCTCCCCGGTGTCAAGTGACTCATTAGTGTTACAAGGGCTCAGGTGTGAATGGGAAGCAGGTGTGTTAATTTTGGTGTTATCGCTTTCACTCTCTCATACTGGTCACTGGAAGTTCAACATGGCACCTCAGGGCCAGGGCAGGTGCAAGGATTTTTGACACCCTAGGCAAAACCTCATTTTGCCGCCCATTTGGCCCCACCGCTGACTCCACTCCCTTTGCCCCGCCCATGTATACGATGGAGGTGGCGGAGGTGGAGATTTTTGCAGCGCCTCTCTACTTATTTCTTTAGCCATGGTTCACAGACCTGCACCTGTACCTCTGGACGTGGCCTAAAGTCAAATAATGGAGGCATTCTTATGCCAGCCGTGGTCTGTAGGTATATGGACAGGCTGGGGTAGTGTATGGACAGACTGGGGTAGTATACGGACAGGCTGGGGTAGTATACGGACAGGCTGGGGTAGTATACAGACAGGCTGGGGTAGTATAGGGACAGGCTGGGTTAGTATAGGGACAGGCTAGGGTAGTATACGGACAGGCTGGGGTAGTATACGGACAGGCTGGGGTAGTATACGGACAGGCTGGGGTAGTATACGGACAGGCTGGGGTAGTATACGGACAGGCTGGGGTAGTATATGGACAGGCTAGGGTAGTATATAGACAGGCTGGAGTAGTATATGGACAGGCTGGAGTAGTATATGGACAGGCTGGGGTAGTATATGGACAGGGGATTGGCGCCCTGGGTGTCAGTGCGCCCTAGGCGGCCGCCTACTCCGCCTCGTGGTAGAGCCGGCCCTGCTCATGGCAAAGAACTCTGAGGATCTAAAAAAAAAGAATTGTTGCTCTACATAAAGATGACATAGGCTATACGAAGATTGCCAAGACCATGAAACTGAGCTGCAGCACGGTGGCCAAGACCATACAGCGGTTTAACAGGATAGGTTCCACTCACAACAGGCCTCACCATGGTCGACCAAAGAAATTGAGTGCACATGCTCAGCATCATATCCAGAGGTTGTCTTTGGGAAATAGACATATGGGTGCTGTAAGCATTGCTGCAGAGGTTGAAGGGGTGAGGGGCTCAGACCATACGCCACATACTGCATCAAATTGGTCTGCATGGCTGTCATCCCAGAAGGAAGCCTCTTCTAAAGATGATGCACAAGAAAGCCAGCAAACAGTTTGCTGAAAACAAGCACACTAAGGATATGGATTACTGGAACCTTGTCCTGTGGTCTGATGAGATCAAGATAAACGTATTTGGTTCAGATGGTGTCAAGCGTGTGTGGCGGCAACCAGGTGAGGAGTACAAAGACAAGTGTGTCTTGCCTACAGTCAAGCATGGTGGTGGGAGTGTCATGGTCTGGGGCTGCATGAGTGCTGCCGGCACTGGTGAGCTAAAGTTCATTGGGGTAACCATGAATGCCAACATGTACTGTGGCATACGGAAGCAGAGCATTATCCCCTTCCTACAGAGATTGGGCCACAGGGTGGAATTCCAAAATGATAATGACCCCAAACACACCTCCAAGATGACCAATGCCTTGCTAAAAAAGCTGAGGGTAAAGGTGATGGACTGGCCAAGCATGTATCCAGACCGAAAACCTGTTGAGCATTTGTGGGGCATCCTCAAACAGAAGGTGGAGGAGCGCAAGGTCTCTAACATCCACCAGCTCTGTGATGTCGTCATGGAGGAGTGGAAGAGGACTCCAGTGGCAACCTGTGAGGCTCTGGTGAACTCCATGCCCAAAAAGGTTAAGGCAGTGCTGGAAAATAATGGTGGCAACCCAATATATTGACACTGTGGGCCCAATTGTTGCATTATCCCTTAGGGGTGTACTCACTTTTGTTGCCAGCAGTTTAGACATTAATGGCTGGGTGTTTAGTTATTTTGAGGGGACAACAAATTTACACCATTATGCAAGCTGTACACTCACTACTTTACATTATAGCAAAGTGTCATTTTTTCAGTGTTTGCACATGAAAAAATATAATAAAATATTTACAAAAAATGTGAGAAGTGTACTTTTGTGAGATACTGTTTATTTTTACACTGCCTGAACGGGCTCTATATACTATACACTGAATGAGATGTATATACAGTATCTCACAAAAGTGAGTACACCCTTCACATTTTTGTAAATATTTTATTATATCTTTTCATGTGATGTTTACAAAAATGTGTTGGGGTGTACTCACTTTTTTGAGATACTGTATAGTCTACTCTGAATGCAGCGTATTATACAGTTGTGCTCATAAGTTTACATACCCTGGCAGAACTTATGATTTCTTGGCCATTTTTCAGAGAATATGAATGAGAACACAAAAACATTTCTTTCACACACAATATATATATATATATATATATATATATATATATATATAATTTTGTGACTTTATGCGAGGCACCACAATGAACAGGTGATACTTGTTGCCTCGCATGCGATCATTTTGAGGCGACTAGCTGGAGTCCGACCCGGGTTTTGCCGGCCACCGTGGCAGAGCTGGTTCCGGCCCGGACTTTTTGGTCCACTCAAACCCCTCTCCATCTGCATTTAATGATCAGGAAGAGGTCTCACCGAAGCTCGATCCTGGATGTCAGAGGGAGAAAGCTGAGAGAGCTCTGTGTGCTAGTTTGGACTCTAAAAACAAGGTTTGCAATGTGCTTATGTTTTGTGTGTGTCAGGGACAGCCCCACACTATATAGAGAGGAATCTCTTGTTTAGTGTAGCGCCAGATGGCAAGGTTTTGTGTTCTGTTTTGATCTTGCAAACCTATAAAAATAAACCTGGCAAGCCATCAGACTCTAAACTAACATCCATGCTGAATCTTTTCCCCTGAAAAGTGATCCCCATGAGCTAATCTCCCACTATATATATATATATATATATATATATAGTGGGAGCACTGCCTGAACTGACTCTATATACTATTCACTGAATGAGCTGTATATTTAGTCAACTCAACACCAAATGCAGCCTAATATATATATATATATATATATATATATATATATATATATACTGTATGTATATATATATACACACACGCACACACTATATGTGATACATATATATTCTTACACTGCCTGAACTGACTCTATATACTATACACTGAATGAGCTGTATACATAGTCTACACTAAATGTAGATATTATACAGTATCTCACAAGAGTGAATACATCCCTCACATTTTTGTAAATATTTTATTATATCTTTTCATGTGACAACACTGAAGAAATGGCACTTTTCTACAATGTAAAGTAGTGAGTGTACAGCTGGTATAACAAAGTGGCATTATTTTGTGTGGCCACCATTATTTTCCAGCACTGCATTAACCCTCTTGGGCATGGAGTTCACCAGAGCTTCACAGGTTGCCACTGGAGTCCTCTTCCACTCCTCCATGACGACATCACGGAGCTGGAGGATGTTAGAGACCTTGTGCTCCTCTACCATCCATTTGAGGATACCCCACAGATGCTCAATAGGGTTTAGGCCTGGAGACATGCTTGGTCAGTCCTTCACCTTTACCCTCAGCTTCTTTAGCAAGGCAGTGGTCATCTTGGAGGTGTGTTTGGGGTCATTATGTTGGAATACTGCCCTGTGGCCCAGTCTCCGAAGGGAAGGGGAACATGCTCTGTTTCAGTATGTCATAGTACATGTTGGCATTCATGGTTCCCTTAATGAACTGTAGCTCCCCAGTGCCGATAACACTCATGCAGCCCCAGATCATGACACTCCCACCACCATACTTGATTGTAGGCAAGACACACTTGTCTCTGTACTTCTCACCTGATTGCCACCACACACGCTTGACACCATCTGAACCAAATAAGTATCTTAGTCTCATCAGACCACAGGACATGGTTCCAGTAAGCCATGTCCTTAGTCTGCTTGTCTTCAGCAAACTGTTTGCGGGCTTTCTTGTGCATCATCTTTAGAAGAGGCTTCCTTTTGGGCAGACAGCCATGCAGACAAATTTGATGCAGTGTGCGCCGTATGGTCTGAACACTGACAGGCTGACCCCCTACCCCTTCAATCTCTGCAGCAATGCTGGCAGCACTCATATGTCTATTTCCCAAAGACAACCTCTGGATATGATGCTGAGCATGTGCACGCAACTTCTTTGGTCGACCATGGCGAGGCCTGTTCTGAGTGGAACCCGTCCTATTAAACTGTTGTATGGTCTTGGCCACCATGCTGCAGCTCAGTTTCAGTTATATGCTCCAGATGCCCAATGGGGTTTAGGTCTGGAGACATGCTTGGCCAGTTCATCACCTTTACCCTCAGCTTCTTTAGCAAGGCAGTGGTCATCTTGGAGGTGTGTTTGGGGTCATTATCATGTTGGAATATTTTTAAAAAGACTACCACACCACAGTATGAGTAACTTATCCGCTGCTGCTGTTATATCCTTTTTAGAAACGGGGGGTTAGGGTGCTGTACCAATATGAAAATCCTGTGTTAACAGCGCTTGCTTTGAAGGGTGCTCATCCTGATATAACTCCTATGTGCACTTATGGGTAATCACTCATATCTAGAGTTGAGCGAACCCGAACTGTAAAGTCGGGTCCATACCGAACTTTGGAGTGTCCGGGACCCAGACCCGATCATTTAAAAAAAGTTCGGGTTCTGGTAGTTGATCACGCATGTTGAATAGCTGCAGGGCAGCCAATCAACAAGCGTTTCACTGGTTTGCCCTTAGAAGCCATCACAGCCATGCCTACTAATGGCATGGCTGTGAATGGCCAGTGCATCATGTGACCCAGCCTCTTTATAAGCTGGAGTCACTTAGTGCTGTAGTCACATGCTCTGAGACTGACTAGTATAGGGAGAGGAAGCTGCCGGCGTTTTTGTGAGGGACAGATTGCAGATATTTTAACATCTCATCCTGCATTACAGGACGATCTGATTCTGGACTAATTAGAGAGTACTACTACTGCTGCTCTGAGGGACAGATTGCAGATCTCACCCTGCATTACACAACAATTTGATTCTGGACTAATTAGAGATTTCTCATACTGCTGCTTTGAGTGACAGATTGCAGATCTCACCCTGCATTACAGAACGATCGGACTGCACTAGGTAGAGGCTACTGCTTAGAGGGACAGATTATTGTTCTAAAATCATCTCCTAGTTCTATAGGGTCAGGTTCCAGCTGTTGCTTAGAGGGACAGATTATTGTTCAAAAATCATAGCCTACTCCTATAGGGCCAGGTTCCAGCTGTTGCTTAGAGGGACAGATTATTGTTCAAAAATCTTCGCCTACTCCTATAGGGCCAGGTTTCAGCTGTTGCTGTAAGGGACATATTGTTCAAAAATCATTGCCTACTCCTATAGGGCCAGGTTCCAGCTGTTGCTGTAAGTGACAGATTATTGTTCAAAAATCAACTCCTAGTTCTAAAGGGAGAGGTTCCAGCTGTAGCTGTAAGTGACAGATTATTGTTCAAAAATCATTGCCTACTCCTATAGGGCCAGGTTCCAGCTGTTGCTGTAAGTGAAAGATTATTGTTCAAAAATCATTGCCTACTCCTATAGGGCCAGGTTCCAGCTGTTGCTGTAAGGGACAGATTAAAGGCTACATAGTACATTTACGGGCACAATGAGGAGAGCATCAAATAAGGGACGTGGTCATGGTGCTGCTGGTGATGCTGGTGCTGCTGGTGTTGGTCGTGTTGGTGAAGCTCCTGTTGGAAGGAGAGGACCTGGTCGATGTGTGCCAGCTACACGCACAAGTGAAACACCTTCCTCAGGTAGCCAACAGAACCTTCACCAGGATATATGGTAGGCCCGAATGCTGCTCAACAATTGGTGAGGCCAGAACAAGTACAGGCGATAATAGATCGGGTGGCTGACAATGCCTGTAGTTCCCACATTGTCTCCCTCCCGGTCCCTTGATGAAAGCTCAGAGTTGGCATCTGAACCCCATGGCCATCTGTCTTTCACCTCAGCCCCTTGTAAATTAGCCAAGCAGTCTGAGCCCCAAGTCATGCAAGAGACTCTTATGCTTTTTGATGACTCTCCTGGTGTGCTTTCCGTGGGCCATCCACATAGCGCTGCCCCAGAAGTGGAAGACATTGAGTGCACCGATGCCCAACCACTTCTGTTGCAGGATGAGGACATGGAAACAACGTCTTAGATGATGACAAAACACAGGTGCCAACTGCTGCAGCTTTCCTCAGTGTGCAGACTGACAAGGAGGGCAGTGGTGAAGGGTGGGTGGAAGATGGGGAGGAGGATGATGAGGTCCTAGACCCCACATGGACTGAGGGTCATGCGAGTGACGTGTGCAGTTTGGAGGAAGAGGTGGTGGTCGCACAGAGGCACCAGCACAGCAAAAGGGGAAGCAGATTGCAAAAGCGGAGCGAGCGTCCCCTAGACAGTATGTCTGCTACTACCCACCACACCCAGGGACCTAGCACACCAAAGGCAGCTCAAAGGCGTTCCCCCACGTGGCAGTTCTTCAGACAATGTGCTGACGACAAGACACGAGTGGTTTGCAAGCTGTGCAATGATAGCCTGAGCCGGGGCATAAATGTTCTAAACCTGTCCACAACCTGCATGATCAGGCATCTAAATTCAAGGTACAAGCTGCACTGGAATAATTACCTCAAAATCCAAGAAAGGTCTCGGCCTCCTCCTGCTTCCTCTTCTGCTGCTGCCTCGGCCTCTTCCTCCATGTTAGGAAAGAAGTCTTTGGTGTTTCCGCGGTGGTGCGCGCGCTTGTGCGTGTTCGCGCGCGCCCGTGCGCGTTTGCGCGCGCCTGTGCGCGCGCCCGTGCGCGCACCCGCGTGCGCGCGCGCTAACGTGCGCACGCACGCGCCGGAAACGACGCTTGGCGGCTCTATTTAAGCCAGCAGAGCCTGCTGGCCGGTGCTGTCCGCTCTACAGCGTTTGGCTCCTGTGACCCTGGCTTTATTCTGAAAGACTTCCTGCACCTGTGAACCCGGCTTCCTGTTTGACCCGTCTGCCTGCTACCTGCCCCGACCTTCTGCCTGCCTCTGACTACGCCTCTGCCTGATCCTCCGAACCTTCTATTGCCCGCACGTTGCCGACCCTGCCTGTACCCGACTACCCGCTTGCCCGCACCATCTGTACCGCACTGCCAGCCCGTTACCGACCCGGCCTGCATCACCGACCATCCACCTGCACGAGCTTCAGCGGACCATCACCTGCCATCTGTGATCTAGTCCAGCC
>BLSH010106412.1:2664-12779 GCA_018402905.1 Glandirana rugosa
CCATATCCCTGGTATCGCACAGATACGTAAAGTTTAACTTTGTATCTGTCTAAATATCACTAATAAAGGAATTCACATCAAGTTCAATGTTCATTCGATGGGGGTGCAAGCTATGCATAAGGTATATCCATTGCATCTCCCTCTGCGACAGAACCCTAATGCGATTGGACCCCCTCCAATCAGGGTAGACCACATTAATACCACAAAACCGCAGTACCGACGGGTCTTGTCTATGTTTCAATTTGAAATGCATAGACACGCTATGGTCCCTATACCCATTTTTTAGTTCCATAAAGTTTTATTGAAAATTGAAAATTGCAAGTTAATACAGCGTGAGTCAACACATTTCAGAGTGTAGAGGATTTGAGAAAAACGTAGCTCAATACATCACTGCTTTATCATGTTAATTACAATAACAATCACAAAGAGAAGGGATGCATTATTGTCATATTAATTGTTAATGATCATAGTCTAATTTATGTGTTGAAATAGGCATCGGATATGGTCAGAGGGAAAGGGGGGGGGAAGAAAAAAAAAAGGGGGGGGCAAGGATAGGAGACCATCTAGGTATGTACAGAAGAGTTCATTCTCGTAGTATGGTGGTTTGCAGACACTTAGTTGAATTGAGGTGGGATATAAGTGGTCTATAGATTCATCTAGAATGGGTATAATCATGCTTCTAGATCTTTATAGAGTTCGGATGTTTTGAAATCGATCCAGCTAAACCAAATCTTGTGAAACGCAGGTAGTTTTTCGGAAGAGATGGCTATCAATTCCTCCATGTCAAGGATTTTGTTGACTCTGAGTAGCCAGTCGGCAATGGAGGGCGTTCTAGTTTGTCTCCATAGGGGGGGATGCACGATCTTGCGGCATTGATCAGGTGCATGGTTAGGGATTTTTTGTATGCAGGACCCATAGTGTTAGAATGGTGCAGGAGGTATTGTTGGTGCGAGAATTCGATTGGAAATAATGATAATTTCTGGGTGATCTCGTGGACTTTACTCCAGAAGGGGGTGATGGCTGGACATTCCCACCATATGTGGATCATTGATCCTAGGTGAGTTCTGCACCTCCAACATTGGTCGGATACTGATGGGAAGATTTTATGGAGGAGTGTTGGCATTCTGTACCATTGGGTGAGGACTTTGTAGTTGTGTTCTTGCGTAGCAACGTCTAAGGATCCCCTTAGGGCCGTAACGCATGCTCGTTCCCATTGTTCCTCATAGAGGTGGCCTTCACCCAAGGCTTCCCACGCTCTCCCAAGGGGCGCTATTTGGTTCGGTTTAGCTAAAGATAGTAAGGAGTATAGTGTTGCTATGAGGTGGCATTGTGGTTGACCGAGACATAGGTTTTCAAGAGGAGTTTTGGCTCTGGAGAAAGCTATCTTGTCGGGTGTATTGTTTAGGAAGTGTTTAATTTGCAAGAGTGGCCATGGCGGTATTGGAGGAAAGTTTTGTAGTTTAACTATGTCGTCAATTGAGCAGAATTTGCCCCCATGAAAAAAGTGAGTTGCCCTTGGGTTGAGGTTAGGAGGGAGAGAGGCAAAGTCTTTCACTAGACCTGGAGGGAATTCAGGATTAAAGTGGATTGGAGTCAAGGGATGGATGTTATATTTGTGCGCGTGGCTATGGTCTGTAGAGTTTTGATTGATGGGAGAACCAGTGGGTGCTTTCTGGCTGGGTGGTCTTTGTTTCTGAGCGGTACCCATGTTATTAGCTGTGGTGGGGCTCTTAAGCTTAGAGATTCGAGTTCGACCCATTCTTTTTGGTCACCGTGGATGTACCAGTCTATAACCTTGGTGATTCTTCGTGGTATTGGTGGACGTTCGGGAGACCAATGCCTCCTTTATTTTTCGGTGCTTCTAGTCTCTGAAGGCTAATCCTAGGGTTTCCTCCCCTCCAGAGGTATGTATTTACTTTAGTCTTGAGAGCTTGGAAGAAGACTTTAGGGAGAGCAATCGGAAGTGCCTGGGCTAGGTAAAGGAATCTAGGGAAGATGGTCATTTTTAGTGTTGCCGCCCTACCAAACCAGGACAGGTTCAGTCTGTTCCACTTCAGTAGGTCAGCTGTGCACCCCTGGAGGAATGGGAGGAAGTTGAGTCGGTACAGGTTTTCAAGGTCAGCTGGTAGATTGATACCTAGGTAAGGAATTGCTGTTGAGTGCCAAGTAAAAGGGGAGAGGTCTTTGATGTTGTTTAGTGTCTTGTCGGGTAGTGATATATTTAGGGCCTGCGACTTGTTGAAGTTAATTTTAAAATTAGAAAGTTCTCCAAATTGTTGAAATTCCTTAAGTAGGTTGGGAATTGTTATCAGGAGTTTAGTAAGGAACAATAATATGTCGTCTGCGAAAGCAGCTATTTTTACTGTTTTGTTACCCACTTCTACTCCTGAAATATCGGGGTTGTTTCGGATATATGCTAAGAGGGGTTCCAAGGTGAGTATAAAAATCAGGGGGGATAAAGGGCACCCCTGAATGGTCCCGTTGCGTATGGAGAAGGCCTCCGACAGGCGTCCATTTACTCTCACTCTCGCCCATGGGTTAGAGTAAAGGCTCGAAATGCTAGCTATCATGAACTCTCCTAGGCCCATGTTTCGAAGGGCTTCCTTCAGAAAGTCCCACGCTACCCTGTTGAAGGCCTTCTCCGCGTCAGTGGACAGGAAGAAACCCTCCCTACCTAATTTTGAGCCAGTGGTTGATATTGACCGCCTTAATTGTGTTGTCTCAGGCTTCCCTACCAGGGACAAAGCCTACTTGATCTCGTGAGATCAAGTTTGGAATCAAGGGAATGAGTCTGGAGGCCAGGATTTTCGCATAAATTTTAATGTCCGAGTTGAGGAGCGATATGGGTCGGTAGTTACTTGGGTGGGAGGGGTCTTTCCCTGGTTTGGGTATTACTGTGATATGGGCTTCTAGTAGATCCCTGGGCGGAGTGAGTTCTTTGGCTAGGGTGTTGAATGTTTTTGTGAAATGGGGGGCCAAGAGAGTGGAGAACGTTTTGTAGTAGATATTCGAAAGGCCATCTGGTCCAGGGCTCTTTCCTGGTTTCAGATGTTGGGTGGCTTGTAGTAACTTGGTTGGAGTGATGGGGATTTCCAGGGTTTCCAGGGTTTGGGATTTCTCAGAAGTGAGCTTGGGGATGTTGGCATTGGCGAGATATTCCTGGATCTTCTGTAGGCGGTTGTTGGGGCTTGATTTTGCTGGGGGTGTATTGGGGATGTTGTAAAGTTTGGTGTAGTATTCAACAAAAATTTTTGCTATTTCATCTGTTTTTTGTACTTTGCGGTCTCCCAGCGTGCACATATGGGTTATGTTATGTTTGTCTTGGAGGTATCTAGCTAGGAGTTTCCCATTTCTGTTTGCTTGCTCGTAATATAATTTAGAGGAAAGAAGGAATTTCCTCCTTGTTTGTTTTCCTAGTTCCTCCAAGAGCTCTTTCCTGGCTTGCGTTAAAGCCTCGTAGGAGGTTAGAGCTTGGGAGCATTTATGATGAGCTTCTAATGTGCGAATTTTGTTAGTGAGCGTTTCTATCTGTGCCTGTTTCGCTTTTTTAAGTCGTGAGGCTAGTGCTATACAGGAGCCCCGAATGAAGCATTTGTGTGCTAACCATATGTTGATGTCTGACACGTCAGGGGTCGAGTTGAGTTCAAAATATTTTTTTAATTCTGCCTCTAATAGGGATTTGTGCGTAGGGTTCGATAGTAAAGAGGGATTGAGTCTCCAGGTTTTGTCTCTTCGTACATGAACTGGTAATCTTAGGGTAATCATGATGGGATGATGGTCAGATAGGTACATTGGTTCGATTGTTGCTTTGTGTAGGTATTGGAGGTCGTTTTGGGTCAGGAAAAGATAGTCTAGTCTGGAGTATTTTTGGTGAGGGGGGGAAAAGAAGGTATAGTCCTTGGTATTCGGGAATAGGGTTCTCCAGGTATCGTGTAGTGTGAGTGTGTTGGGTTGGAGTCTGATTTGTCTGAGGGCACGGTAGGGAAGTGCGGAGGAGCCTGAGGAGGAGTCTAGATGGGGTTGTAGTGGCACGTTGATATCTCCCCCAAGAATGACCAAACCCTCGTGAAATCGGATTAGGTGGTCAAAAACTCTCTTGATAAAGGGGACTTGGCGGCTATTGGGGGCGTAGATGTTCGCCAGGGTTACCGGTTTGTTGTTGAGTTTGCCCTTGAGGAATAGGAATCTGCCCTCAGGGTCTTTTTTCTGTGCTTTAAGTGTGAATGGTAGGTTACGCTCTAGTAAGATCGCAACCCCCTTCGATTTGCCCTCAGTGGAGGAGGCATGATATACTGTAGGGTAGTTTTTATCACTGAATTTGGGAATTTGTGGTCCTCTGAAATGCGTCTCCTGCAAGAACGCAATCTGGGTCTTCTGTCTGTGAAGTTCTCTCAGGGTCGCAGATCTTTCTTCGGGTATATTTAGGCCCCTAATGTTCAGGGACATTACTTTAAGCGTAAGGTGATTAGGCATTTTGGTGTGCTAAATTTGTGTGTTGCGAAGGTATGGTCCGTACAGGGGGATGGGGTAGAGAAGGACGGGGGAGGGGGGGTCTGGAGATTATAGGTAGATAGAAGTCAGGTGGGGTACAAGGCTTGGAATGGGGTGTTTGCAATGCATGTGTGGTTGGGTCCGAGAGGAACTAGTGAGTGGCGAGAAAGTAGTTCTCGACTCACTATGTTGGGGGGTCCTCTCACGGGACAGTCCGGATGCACCGGGCTGAAGGTGGGGTACCTGGTTTGGCACAGGGGGTGGAGAGGCGGCTCTCGTAAGGGGGAGAAACTTTGTTTTACATTGATAACAACATTTCTAAAGTGACCTTAGGCAACTACAATAACAAATATCTTAACATAGATATAGACAATATCAAACATTAAATCACCCGGCTGGAGAATGTCAGGGTCCGCGAGTGCCCCTTATAGAGGGCTCGGGAGCAAACGGGGGGGGGGGGTAGGAAAGCAAAAAAAGCAAAAAAAGCAAAAAACCCTCCCCCTCGCCGGCTCCCTGCCGACCTCGATTCCCCAATAAAGTAGATGGTGATGTTCAAAGCACTCTGTCTGGTAAGAGTGTCAACATAACATTAAAGAGAGGTATGATAATGAGCAGGCCAATTGCCATAGACTTTGTACTAATATACACCGTAGAATAGTTATAGGAGGGGTACAGAGAAGAGGGGATTGAGGTAAATGATGAGACGAGAGAAGAATAAAAAGACCAAAGAGAAAGAAGCTAGTGAGGCGGTAAGAGAACAGATAATGGAAATGATTATTGTTTACTTAATCCAGCCAGGGATAATCACAGTCTCGATGTCCTGATGTTACTTGTAGAAGATGGATCACTATTTCCCATATGCTAAAGTAACTTGCAGGATTTGGCCTAAAAAAAAAAAAGAAGAAAAATGCGAGTTATATTGGGTAGAGAGGTTTGTGTGATGGTTGTGTAGGTGAGACCTGTGATGTAGCCTCCTGTTAGAGCCATAAGTTCAGGTAGGGAGACATGGCTGGACAATAGTTTCCCCGCTATACGGCTCCAGTGTACCGGTAGTCAGGGTGGGGTGAGGTCTCTTGCCTATGTGCGACCCTCTGAGATGGCTTCGTCTGGGCTGATCGTTGCCTGGACTGGTGTAAAGACCGTTTCTATCCACGATCGGGTAAATTGCATGGGCGATCGATTGGTGTGTTCGATTAGTCTTCGTGGTATAAGCGATCGTATGGGTAGTAGCGATGTGAGCTCGTTATAGCAAACTCAGATGACATTGGGGGCTAAACGAGGCAGCAGTTAACGAAGGTAGAGAAAAGAACAGAGAGGCTGGACCAAACGCTTCTCGGTGGCAGTGGAGTGTACAAATGCAGAGTGTATTGCGGTAGCGGGGAGGCCGAGGCACTGCAATCAGGTGGTGGAGTAAGTGAAGGAGCAGTTCAGCATGAAAACGAGGATGGGGGCTTGAGAGTGGAGAAGACAGTCATGAGTAGAGCGATTTCAAAAGCTATGCTCAGCGCAGGGGGTACACTTATCTGAAGCAGATGTGGTTGCGTTGCATGGGGATGGTGCGCGGGTTCCTTAATCGGCATCAGGTGCTTCGGGGGCTGCTGGAGCAGCCGCTGGGCCTCGGTCTCTTCTTCCTCTCCGGTAAGGAGTGAAGGGTTGACAGCGTCTCGGTGTCTGTTGATCATGCAAGGGTGGAAGGTGTTCTTTCCAGGCCTCCGGTATGGAGAATTCTCTGTACCACTCCGGGACTGGTATCTCAGGAAGGTTGGCAAACTCGAAAAATTGGGGGAGGTCCGCCAGGGTGTGCATCGTGAATGAACGACCCTGCATCGTGATGCACAGACCGAACGGGAAGCGCCATTTGTAGACAATTCTTCGTTCCCTCAGTGCTTCCAGGATAGGACGGAGGGCTCTTCGATGTCCCAGTGTAATTTGGGATAAGTCTTGAAAGATCTTTACATTTGCCTCATTAAAACAGATCTCTTCTTGTTCTCTTGCTCTGATCGCTATTTCTTCCTTGATCTTATAATCAGTAAAACAGCATATTATGTCCCTTGGGGGGGTCTCCTTCTCTGCCCTTCGGTCTGAGGGCTCTGTGTGCCCGTTTGAAGTCAATTGGAGTGTCTTGAGCACGTTCCGTCAAGCTGTTGAAGAGGGACTGGAGGGCTAAGGGGATCTGATCGTGTTCCACAGATTCAGGAATGCCCCTTACCCTCAAATTTCTCCTTCTCCCGCGGTTATCAAGGTCCTCCAGTCGTCTTTGCAGATCAATCATTTGGTAGTGGTATTGGGCTGCGTGTTGTTGTAATTCCCCTATGTCTGCATCATGGCGGCCCGCAGCACGTTCCACTTGATCCAGACGATCTGACACTCCTCGAAGTTCATCTTTGAGCTCCACCACCGCGTCGGTGAGAGCGCCTTTAATGTCCGAGGCAATGTGTTGAAGATCCGACATTTTCGGGACTTGTTGTATGAGCTCCATCATTGCTTCTTGATCTAACTGGAGTCTTTGTTTAGGTGTCCCCTCTGTCGTCTTGCGCGCCATTAAGGGAGAGTGTGGGCCTCCCTTGGAAGTCACGGTCCTGCTTGAAGTGCTAGGCTGGGATCGGAATAATTCGGGTAAATTCTTGCCTGGATGGGATGCAGGGGTGTTAGTGAAAGGTAGTTGCCTACCAATTTTGCCCATAATTGTCATTAGGGTGCGAATATGGCTCTGTTTCTCCCCTGGAGAGCCGGAGCTTCTCTCTCAAGCGGCCATCTCGTCCGCGTGCCGAGCCACGCCCCCTATACCCATTTTTTATGTTGGTTAAATGTTCACCTATGCGAACTTTCAGCTGCCTCTTCGTACGACCTATATAACATAGGCCACACGGACACCACAATGCGTAAACAACATACATAGAATCACAAGTGATAAAATCCTTGATTTCAAAATTTCTGCCTTCAGCATTACTAAAGCTGGTACAAATTCTATTTAAACCCCGAGTCCATCTACAGGCCTTACAATTTTTACAAGGATAAAAGCCTGATCTATTGCTAGGAAACTGGAGTTGTCCTGGGGCATCTAAGATTTTTTTAACCAACCGGTCACCGAAATTCGGGGCCCGTCTATAAATGAACCTAGGTCTTTCTGGTAAGATGGGTCCTAGATCCTGATCTAACTGTAAAATATGCCAGTGTTTACGGAATATAGACTACACTTCCTTGTATTGGTTATGGAAGTCTGACAAGAACTTTAATTGAAAATTGGTAGTGTCCGTGGCCTTTGTTTTATTTTTCAAACAGTCTTCTCTAGAAGTGTGTTCTACCTCCTTAATGATCGGATGATAGCCTTTCTGTTGAAATTTGTCCTTCAAAATTATAACCTGTTCTTTATAATCCTTAACAACACTACAGTTCCTTCTCACTCTTAAAAATTGCCCTTTAGGGATATTTTTAATCCATGTGGGATGATGCCCACTATGGATAGACAGGAAACTGTTGCGGTCTGTGGGTTTAAAATACACCTTTGTCATGAGAGCCGTATCTCCTCTCTCTATTGTGACATCCAAATAGTGTATTACCGTGTCACTGATAGTATACTCCAATTTGATGTTCCTTTTATTTTGGTTAAGGTATGATAGAAACTCCACAGCCGATTGATGGGTCCCCCTCTATATAATTATCAGGTCGTCTATGTACCTTCGATAGAAAAGTATATGGGGTTTCTCACTGCTAAATATGGTTTTATCTTCCCATTCTGCCATGAACAGGTTGGCGATGCTGGGGGCAAACTTGGCCCCCATCGCAACGCCAACCTGCTGGCTATAAAATACGTCACTATACCAGAAATAGTTGTGCGACATGCAGAAGTCCAGAGCCTTTCCCGTTTACTCAGTGCCCAGTGGAGGGCCAGCAGAGCATTGTCATGCTGGATGATCGTATATAATGACGCAACATCTGCTGTTATCAAGTAAATAGAGTCATCCTTCCCAAAAGAAATTTGTGACAACAAATAAAGCAAATCCTTAGTATCCCTCAGATAAGCTCTAGTTTGCTGAACACTTGGTTGTAAAAAGATATCTAAAAATTCCCCCAATTTCGCAGAAACTGACCCTATACTATTGACTATGGGTCTCGGTGGAGGCTTAGTCAAATTTTTATGAATTTTTGGTAATGTATAGATGATCGGTATTCTGCAATAACTGGGGCAAAGATATCTTTTTTCTTTTTTATCAAGAGCATGCAGTCTGTATCTCCACTCTATTAGATCATATAACTCCTTCATATACATCTCGGTAGGGTCTTTTCGTAATTTTTTATAGGTCATTTGATCCTCCAATAATTCCTTCATTTGCCCATGGTAAAAGCTTTTGTCCATGATTACAACCCCTCCACCCTTATCAGCGGGGCGAATAATAATCTCCCTTCTATTTTATAATTGCTTAATTCCATCCACTATATAGCTCAGGTTCACATTCCTATTTGGGTGTAGGAGTTCAATGTCTTTCAGAACTAAAGATTTGAAAACATCTATATGTGAATTATTAGCATTTTGTGGGTTAAACGTGGATTTATTTTTCAACCCACTGTTCATATAACCTTCCCCCACAGGTACAATCCTGGTCGGATGAGAAGTATGAGACAGAAAATATTTTTTTAAGTTTAAATTCCTGATATATTTATGAGTATCAATATAGAGTTTGAATTTATTAAGGGATTTATGAGGGGCACTTTTCAGACCTATATTCAACATGTTAAGCTCTTTCTTACTAACTGAGCACTGGCTTAAATTGTAAATGCCATCATTCAAGCATCTCTCCTTCATTTTTTTGGATTGGATGCGTCTACCTGCCCGGCACCCCCTCTGTTTCCTGGGTCTGGGCGATCGGGGGGGGGGGGCCCTGTTCGCTTGGTAATAGCTGTTCCTGGTTACCTGCTGATTCGAATAGCCCCTCCCCCTCCCTCTTCCCCTGAAGGGGGCCATGGGCTGTGAATGGTAACCCTTTCTCATAAGATAACCTCCTCCCTGGTAGCCCCTGGGATGCCCCAAAAAAAAATCATTATTGTTTTTATATGTATACGGACTATCTAAAGGCAAATATCTATTAGAGACATCCACCCCATATCCATCATGCATGTTGGGTCTAGTGGGGGTCTGTGTCCTGTGTGGATTATTACCTCTCCCCCTAGGAGCAGCACCACCCCTAAACCAACCTCTGGAGGTTACTTGTGTCCATTTACTAGATCCTCCATATTCACTAACTTGTGTGTTGTTATAATATTTTGAGGAGGGGGGAGGTTGTGGTGTTCCCTCCTCTCTACTTAATTGCTTATTAGTCCCTTTGATGGAACAGTTTGAAATATCAGTATTATGCAAGTCAGTTTCTATTTCCTGAGTACATAATGTGATATTACTCTGCCATAGATAAATGTTATTCGCCCTAAAATCCTCAATATCTCTTTTAAACTTTTTTACCTTCTTAGTTCCTGAATACAGGCAGTTCAGATAGATAGCTTTAAAAATTGTTAAAAAAAGAAAAAAAATTCCAAAAAATAGATAGCTAACTAGATAGAGAGTTAGAAATCTAAAATATATCTGTCAGTTAGTGCAGACAGGTTAGTGTAGGGAAAAAAAAAAAAAAAAA
>BLSH010106412.1:27839-38628 GCA_018402905.1 Glandirana rugosa
CTGGAATCCTTGACCTGGTTCGTCCTGGACAGCACCAATCCCTCTCACTTACGTCACTTCTACTGAGACAATGGGTCTGAAGAAATGGAGAAGTCTAGGAACGGTTAGGGCCAGTCTAGACCAGTCGAAAGGCGGAAAGTTTTGTTTTAATAGTTCAAATAGACCCGGTTGTTTCCCATATCTTAAAGGGCAGTTTGCGAAAAGGTAGTATCCTTTTCCCCCCCTGACCCTAACGGCTTGGATCACTTCATGATAGTTCGACGGTCCTATTGCGTTGACAGGAGTTATATAAAGTTCGTCCTTTCTGTCCTGCATCTTCACTGCATTCACTCTCCCTAACCACGACAGGTCCTGCTTGGTCCAGTTCCTAAGGTCGGTTTCCAACTTCCGAAACATTTGCGGGAAATTGTTGGCGTAAAGTGTGTCAAATTTGGAGGTTAGATTGATTCCTAAATATTTGATATGAGTGTCATTCCAACGAAACTGGAACTCTTTCTTTAGTCTGGTTACTGTATTAGGGGGTAAAGAGATGTTTAAAGCCTGAGATTTAGAATAATTGACTCTTAAGCCAGAGACCTCGGAGAATTCCCTAAGGATGCGACACAGGTTGGGAATGGTCAATTCGGGGGAGGTTATAAAGATTAGGATGTCATCAGCAAAGAGACCACATTTGTGCTCCTGCTGACCGCACGAAACCCCCTTGACTAGATGGCTATCCCTGATTGTGGAGGCCAATGTTTCTATTGCGATAGCAAAGAGGAGCGGAGATAATGGGCATCCTTGTCGCGTTCCTGTCCTAATTGGGAATGAGTCAGAGTAAAACCCGCACATTTTTATCAAGGCCTGTGGGTTCGAGTATAGAGCTCTGATCAGATTTACAAACCTATCGCCAAATCCCCAGCGCTTCAACAGTGTCAGTAGATAAGTCCATGAGACAGAGTCAAAGGCCTTGCATAGATCTAGAGATAGCAGCATCCCTTTTTGGACTGGACCTCCCGCCCAGTTGGACTGTAGTAAAGATACAATATCAATTGCCCGTCTAATTTGGTCAGGGCCCTGTCTGCCAGGGATGAAGCCAACCTGATCCTTTACTATGTAGAGACCGATAAAGGAGGCCAACCGATTCGCCATTATCTTTGTTAGAATCTTTAGATCGTTATTTATTAGAGAGATGGGGCGGTAGTTATCTAAATCTTCTGGGTTCTTATCCGGCTTCGGGATCAAAGTAATGAATGCAGTATTGAGTGATTTCTCTATCGGGGTGCCCGACATTTTGGAGTTGAAGAATTTGGCCAAATGGGGTGAAAGAATCTCGGAGAATTTCTTATAATAAGGAACTGGGAGGCCATCTGGCCCTGGCACAGACCCCTGTTTAAGGCCTTTAATAACCTCTGAAACCTCCTCCTGAGTAATTGCTGCCTCCATTAGGTCTCTGTGTTCATCTGAGAGGGTGGGTAACGACCTACCTTCCAGGAACTGTGAAATCTTATCCGAATTCTCATTAGTCTTGGGGGAGTATAAATTTCCATAGAATTTTTTAAAGGCTTCTATAACTGTGTTAGGGTTAGAGGAGGGGAGCCCACCTTCCGCCCTAATTTTAGGTATTGAAGATTGCCTCGCCCGGGGAGAGAGCTTTCTAGCCAGGAGAGTACTCATTTTATTGCCCTGGGTGTAAAATTTATTTTTGGACCATCTGATGACCTTTTCCGCTTTCGTCGTGAGTGCAAGGTTGAGTTCCAGTTTCGCTTTGTCAAGCTTCTCTAATAAAAATTTAGAGGGGTTGGCCTTATGAGCTGCTTTGGCTGACCTGAAAGAGTCTTCCAGTTGTTGTACATGGAGACCCCTCTCCTTTTTAATCCTGGAAGCTAACTGAATGAAGTGGCCTCTGATGAAGGCCTTGTGGGCTGCCCAGACTACTTCTGCTGAGGGTTCCCCTGTGTCATTAGTGGCGAAGAATTCTTGGAGGTTATTTTCTATTTTGGAGACATTAATCGGGTCCGAAAGAAGGGACTCATTAAGTCTCCAAAAAGGTTTAGGAAATTGTCTGGACTGGATGCACAGGGAAAGCGACACCAAGGAGTGATCTGATAAGGCCGTGTCGTGTATGTGGGAGCCAGTTATGGAGGGTAATGTATAGAATGGGGTTAGCAAGTGATCTATCCTAGAATACGAATTGTGGGGAATGGAGAAGTGGGTGAAGTCTCTAGCCGAAGGGTGTTTGTCCCTCCAGGCATCAATTAGATTGTAGGAGTGTAGTAGTTTGGCGATACGCTGGCTTACCTTAGAGGGACGTAGAAGTTGTTTCCCCGGGGGTCTGTTTTTGTCAAGGGATTGATCGAAAGCTACATTGGAGTCGCCCCCAAATATAATCGATCCTTCCAGCAATGGGACTAGAGTGGCAAACATTTTTTCAAAGAACCGGAGCTGCCCTTGATTGGGGGCATAATACGAGATTAGGGAGAGGATATGACCGGCTAAGGTGCCCTTCACTAAGATATATCTCCCCTCAGGGTCCTTTGTCTCTGAGAGTAGAGTGAAGTCACAATTTTTAGAAATCAAAATAGCCACGCCTTTTGATTTTGATTCTGCATTGGCTAAGTAGAATCTTGGGAAGTGAGAATGAAGAAATGTGGGATTATACCGAGCTGGGAAGTGCGTTTCTTGTAACATAAGAATGTCTAATTTCAAATTTTTATATAGATCGCCTATCTTTTTACGTTTGATGGGGGAGTTAAGTCCCTGAACATTGTGAGTAGCAATCTTAATAGAAGATCTGGAAGGGTCAGCCATCGCAGCAAAGCGGTACTACATGCTCAACAGTAAAGTGACTCACCCGTCCTTTGAATACTTCGACGTCCCTTATGCTTATCGTATGTGTACCAAAAGAGACCTGGGCCGTCCTCTCTCTGGAAAAAAGGAGAAGCAGAAGGAGAAAAGTAGCGAAAAAAGAGGAAAGGAGAGAAGGTGTAGCAGCATGAAGAATATTGAACATAATAAACCATACATAATGGAAGAGAGGTCCTAAAAAGGACCAGTTTCTCCAAGACAGGGGGTGTCGTCCAAGAGGGGAGAAAACATAGAGCCCCTTGGATTCCCTTAGAACAAAATCATTAAGTCTAGCAGAAACTGCCAGACCGCCTATCCCGAACCAATCAAGCATGATCAGCTAGGTAGGCTGAGGCGCATGGGGACCATCTCCAGGCCCCACGCCCCGTTAAACATCTAAAGAAAGTACAACTTTTATGAGCAACCTGCAAACATGGTTAAACATATGAAACTCAGAACTAAACCCATTAGCCCCTGCGGGCTCACACATAAGAGTAATGAGTAACATTTGAGTCCATCCCCAGATCCGTGGAGACCTCCCTTACCCAGACGAGTGGAGGCCATGATAAGCTGCAGTCTGCGTCAGACAGAGAAACTTTTAGCTTCTATGACTGAAGCAGTAAAAAAAAAAAAAAAAAAAAAAAAAAAACAGGGGAGGAATTTTTCAAACAAAGGGGGAGGCCACTCTACTAAGAGAGTTCTGTTAGTTTCCTCAGTGTGAACCCATCTTTCTCGTAGATCCCGGGGACCTCCTCTCCCAATGAGGAGAAAGGATAAACAATGTCTCCTGTGACGTGGAACTAGAAAGATCAAAGCATGGTGAACAAAATGGTCCCAACTATCCATCCGAATAGGGGAGCAGACAAGAGCTTTTATGTGAAGAAATAAAGGGAAAGTCAGTGGCCCCTTCCCTGGGGGAAAGAACAGGAGTTCTTATAAATTGTGGACCCCTGAGGTCAGCGACCCTCCTGTTAACAGAAAAGTAAAGTGAATCCATCTACTAAAAATCCCTTCATGGAGGACCATTTTCTTTAGCTCTCTTGGATTTAGCTGTCTTCCAGAGAGGGGTTCTAGGGCTTGTGGGTGAATGCCTTTTGGAAGTGTTGACATTGCTGGAAGTGTCCATCTCAGATTCCTGTGTTATCAACTTCAGGTGGAGTAGGAGTTTCTCGCCCTCGTGAAATGAAGTGAAGGCGTAATCCCTGTCCTTGTGAGTGAATTTCACTGCAAATGGGAAGGCCCATTTATACTTGATTTCTCTCTCGGTTAGAACTGAGAGAAGGGGCTTTAAGGACCTCCTCTTCTGTATGGTTGAGGGGGCCAAATCCGCGTAGATTTGGACAGGGTGACCCCTGCATAATACTTTGGTGGAATTTCTGGCTTGTCTCATGACCCCTTCTTTGATTGCATAAAAGTGGGGTTTGACAATTACGTCTCTGGGAGAGCCATCTTTGCGAAGGGGCCCAAGAGATCTGTGAGCCCTGTCGAGTTCCATGCGGTGTTTGGGAGTGTTGGGGAGTAAGTTTGTGATTAAGTCATGCACCGCCTCAGGGATGTCTTTGATTTCTTCAGGGAGTCCTCGCACCCTAAAATTGACTCTTCTTGACCTGTTCTCCAGATCATCGATTCTAGACATAGCTAGGTCCAGTTGGTCGTGTAAGGTGCTGATGAGGTCAGAGTTTTGATTGGAAACCTCCGCTGTGGCGTCAAGCTTGTTTTCAATTGCTTCTATCCTTGTCCCCAGCATCTGGAAGTCAGATTTGATCTCGTTGGTAATTGTTGCCACCGTGTTGGCTAGGCCTCTCTCAAGTAGAGACGAAAATTTTTGGTACAAGTCTTCCACCTGTAGTGAGATATTAGAACTGTGAGGGCACGGAGAGACTGGAGCTGGGCTGAAGTGCCCAAGGGGGGGAGAGGACAAGTCCCCTTGAAAGCGACCAAGAAGGGATTCTGTGGAGGAGGGCGATGGTAGGGGTAGTTGAGACGTACCTCCCTGTTGCACTGGTGTGAAGTTCAACACTGCAGGGGAGAGGATATGTTTTGTGTCAGATTTTGAGGAGCGACATAGACTTTCTGCTTGAGGACTGTCCATGGTGCCTGGGCTTGCAGCCGGAGCAACTGACATCTGTGTGTTCCCCTGCAGAGGGGTTGCAGCAAAAAGGGAACTTAGGTCCTTCCTAACAGCTGAAGCAGACATGCAGGGGGTTAGGGGGCCAGTCCAGAGAGTATATCACACAGGAATCTGCGATTAATAACTGTAAACTGAGATAAGAGTCACCAGGAACAATCAATAGTCCGGTCTGGTGTGAGGTGATTGTACTATAAGTGTGCTCCTTAGCTTTGATTACTCCACAGAGAGGGCTCTTTATAAGCTGCTTCCTAGAGGCCTAAGCGGCGGCCATCTTAGTACTCCCCTGGTGTATCATGAAAGAGGTGCCGTACAACTTAGAAGCGGTTGAGGTCTGAGACACTGACCTTCTCTGCTGAGTCTCCGCCGACTCGGGCTCTTGCTGTGTGCTGATCCGGCTTAGGGAGGCTGGTGCCTTAAGGCATTGGGGCCTGAAAGATCGTCGCCGCGGCCATCTTGGTGCACCCCGCTGTGAGCACGATGCGGCGCGGGTCTCCGTTAAGCCTCTCGGACGATCCTTGTCCCTCTCCCTATGTTGCGGGGGGCTCAGGCGAGTGGGGCGATCTCACCTCTGGGGTCGCTGAGCTGTATTTGCTCTCCCGGGGCTGTGAGGTCTGGAGATGGTGCGGAGCTCCGGACTAAGCCGCCATCCCAGAGCAGCCGCGCATGCTTTTTGCTAATTTTTAATAACATGTCAAACAACCCTGAATGTACAAACCAAAAGAGGGTGTTATGTTTCATTTCTGTTCTCATGCCTTTGCATACTCAGTTATAATTTCAGCATTTCAACCAAAAATATCCACAACATGTTAGAGAGTCAGGAGCCAGGAGTAGACAACGTTTTTAGAAAGAACCACTCTTTAATCTGAACCATTGGGAAACGCAGACCCTTTTTATGCCAGTTAAGTAAGCTGCCCCTAAAGCGGCATTAATACCATAAACAAAAATGTGTTAAACTGCAGCTCACCATTGAGCCTTCTCTCTATGTCTTTCTCTGTACTCTATTGACAGAGCACTGAGACCCACAGACATGTGAATTTATAGTTCCCCCTTGGCATTAGCATGTGGTTTGGCCGTATTGTATACATTAATGAATGACAGACAAAAATTCCCAGATCACTTACCAGCCAGCCTGCAACAAACTGAATTGAGCCTGTCTAACAGTTCACATTAAAAAAAAGGGGTTTAGTTTGCACACATTTGCAAATATGTGTGTAAGCTGCAGAGGCCACGTCACTGCATCTCAGTGTAAGGTAGTTCTAACTCTATAATTTGAGAGTCTCCTAAGTTAAAGCACATATTAATGGATATATTTTGTACAGGTATACCTGGAGGGAGGCCACCCCACCCCCCTTAAAGGTACGGGGATGCAGCAAGAACCCAGCAAAAGCACAATGGCAGCAAAGGCATCTAGTGCACCCCACACCAATTCATTGTCCTTCCAAGTGCTCCTTGCTGTAAAGGCCAGGAATAAAATAGGTTGGAGTGGTTGCCATTTGTTTGTACACATTCATGAATGAGACTTAGACACCCTCAACTCCAAGACCTGTCTACTCTTATATATTGTATCCTATGGGGTTGGGTTTATTACTACAGTTCTGTATATGCATGAGATACCTCATGTGCATTAGGCAAAGAAAATAAAATAATAACAAACATGTCATAGTTACCCGCTCTGTGCAAAAGTTTTGCACAGAGCAGCCCTAATCCACCTCTTCTCAGGTCTGCACCTGCTCCTGACCCCTCCTTTCTATTGAGTGCCCCCAGAGCAAGCAAGCAGCTTGCAAAGGAGCACCCAAGCAAGTGCGCTTGTGAGCCACTGCTCTGCATGTCCATTCAGACATGGAGCCGTGGCTCGGCCCCGCCCCCTCTCTCTCCTCATTGGCTTACTGGCTGTGATTGACAGCAGCAGGTGTCAATGGCCCTTGCTGCTATCTCAGCTAATGAAGAGGGTAAGTCCCTGGAGAGCCGATGCTCTTGTACACATTGATAGATTGAAAGGGAGTTCAGGTAAGTATTGGGGGGGGGGGCTGGGGGGTCTTCTGCAAACGGAAGGTTTTTAACCTTCATGCATAGAATGCATGAGGGTAAAAAACCTTCAGCCTTTGAAACCACTCTAAGGTGTTGTATCACTGTACCCATGTTATCTCTATTTGTAATGTTGCTTAAATTCCTAATTATTTGTTAACATATGACTCTATGCTCTCATTTTTATGTCATATTTCCTGTCTTGTATTATATTGAAAACCTTTAATAAATAATGTAAAAAAAAAAATCATTCTTACCAATTTTTAGATATGATGGCTGCATCCCTTTTTCTTAGGCTTTTTTCCTTTAATTTCACCTGGTGATCAAGCCAGTAAGTCTGTTATTTTTCAACTTTTTTTTAACAGACCAAACTTTGCAAACAAAGTAACAGTAGGAGGGTTGAGACAAACCATTTAACACAGATAGGGGCGCCCACAATGGTCATCTTTTATTTATTTATGTAAAACATTTATTCCAAAAGGAATAAAATGGTTCTTTTAACTGCTTATAAAGTGTTAACTGAAATGTATCTTCAAATGGGCTGATTCAGCAAGGACCAGCAGAATATTGATCTGTCTGACTTCCCCGTTCAACAAAAGTCAATTGGAGACCAATTCAGAGGGGGGAAACTGTCTTTCAGCTGCTGCTCTTCTAATTGCCCCACCACACCAATCCCCCTCCCTATCCTGCCTTGGAGGCCATGTGTGAGCACTCCATGCTCTGCAGCATGACAGCCCAGCCTCCTAGTAGCCCCTACTCCTGCACTCAGTGGAGGCTGGTGAAATTTTAGGATTGTGGCGCCAGACCCTGCCCTTCCTTTTTGACCTCTACTACTTCTCATAAGCCCCACCCCTTAGGGTTTCCACCCATTGTGTCAAAAGTATACAGCCCAACATCACCAGATAGGGTTTACAGCATCACAGATAGGGTATGCAGCATCACTAGATAGGGGTATACAGAGTCACCAGATAGGGGTATACAGAGCCACCAGATAGGAGTATATAGAGCTCTAAATAGGGTATACAGAGCCACCAGATAAGAGTATACAGAGCCACCAGATAAGGTATACAGAACCACCAGACAGCAGTATAAAGAGCCACCAGATTGGAGTATACAGAGACTAAAGATAGGAGAATACAGAGCCAACAGATAGCAGTATAAAGAGCCCCAGATATGGGTATACAGAGCCCCAGATAGCAGTATACAGAGCCCCAGATAGGATTATACAGAGCCACCAGATAGCAGTATACAGAGACCAAGAAAGCAGTATACAGAGCCACCAGATAGGAGTATAAAGAGCCACCAGATAGAAGTATACAGTCACCAGATAGCAATATACAGAGCCCCAGATAGCAGCATACAGAGCCCCAGATAGAAGTATACGGTGCCAACAGATAGCAGTATACAGAGCACCAGATAGAAATATACAGAGCCCCAGATAGGAGCATACAGAGCCACCAGATAGCATTATACAGAGTCACCAGATAGGAGTATACAGAGCCTCAGATAGCAGTATACAGAGTGCCAGATAAGAGTAGACAGAGCCACCAGATAGGAGTATAAATAGCCAACCGGTAAGGAATATACAGAGTCACCAGATAGGGGTATACAGAGTCACCAGATAGGAATATACAGAGCCACCAGATAGGAGAATACAGAGCCAACAGATAGGAGTATACAGAGTAATCAGATAGGGACATATAGAGCCACCAGATAGGAGTATACAGAGTCACCAGGTAGGAGTATACCGAGCCACCAGATATGAGTATAAAGAGTCATCAGCGGGGAGTATACAGAGCCCCATATAGCAGTATACAGAGCCACGAGATAGGGAAATACAGAGCCAACAGATAGGAGTATACAGAGCCACCTGATAGGAGTATACAGAGTCACAAAATAGGCGTATACAGAGCCACCAGATATGAGTATACAGAGTCACCATATAGGAGTATACAGAGCCAGAGATAGCAGTATACAGAGTCACCAGATAGCAGTATACAGAGCCCCAGATAGCAGTATACAGAGCTCACAGATAGCAGTATACAGAGCCACCAGATAGAAGTATACAGAGCCATCAGATAGGAGTATACAGAGCCCCAGATAGGAGTATGCCGAGCCCCAGATAGGAGTATAGAGACCCGCAGATAGGAGTATACAGAGCCACCAGATAAGAGTATACAGTCACCAGATAGCAGTATAAAGAGCCCCAGATAGCAGTATACAGAGCCGAAGATAGGAGCATACAGAGCCACCAGATAGCAGTATACAGAGCCCAGATAAGGGTATAAAGAGCCACAGATAGCAGTATAGAGAGCCCCAAAAAGCAGCATACAGAGCCCCAGATAGGAGTATACAGAGCCCAAGATAGCAGTATACAGAGCCACCAAATTGGAATAAACAGAGCCACCAAATAGGAGTATACAGAGTCACCAGATAGCAGTATACATAGCCCCAGATAGGGGTATACAGAGCCGCAGATAGGCGTATACAGAGCCACCAGATAGCAGTATACAGAGCCACAAGATAGGAGTTCACAGAGCCACAAGATAGGAGTATACAGAGTCATTGAAAGGGGTTATACAGAGCCCAAGATAGGGGTATACAGAGCCCCAGATAGGAGTATACAGAAACCCAGATAGAGGTATACAGAGCCACTATATAGGAGTTTAAAGAGCACCACATAGGAGTATACAGAGCCCCAGATAGGAGTATACAGTCACCAGATAGCAGTATACAGAGACCCAGAGAGCAGTATACAGAGCCCCAGATAGTAGCATACAGAGCCACCAGATAGCAGTATACAGAGCGCAGATAGGGGTATATAGAGCCCCAGATAGCAACAAACAGAGCCCCAAAAATCAGTATACAGAGCCCCAAATAGGAGTATACAAAGCCCCAGATATCAGTATACCGAGCCCTCGATAGCAGTATACAGAGCCACCAGATAGGAGTATACAGAGCCCCAGATAGCAGTATACAGAGCCACCAGATATGAATAAACAGAGCCACCAGATAGGAGTATACAGAGCCCCAGATAGGGGTATACAGAGCCACAAATAGTAGTATACAGAGCAACCAGATAGCAGCATACAGAGCCCCAGATAGGAGTATACAGAGCCCAAGATAGCAGTATACAGAGCCACCAAATTGGAATAAACAGAGCCACCAAATAGGAGTATACAGAGTCACCAGATAGCAGTATACATAGCCCCAGATAGGGGTATACAGAGCAGCAGATAGGAGTATACAGAGCCACCAGATAGCAGTATACAGAGCCACAAGATAGGAGTTCACAGAGCCACAAGATAGGAGTATACAGAGTCATCGAAAGGGGTTATACAGAGCCCAAGATAGGGGTACACAGAGCCCCAGATAGGAGTATACAGAAACCCAGATAGAGGTATACAGAGCCACTATATAGGAGTTTAAAGAGCACCACATAGGAGTATAGAGAGCCGCAGATAGGAGTATACAGAGCCCCAGATAGGAGTATACAGTCACCAGATAGCAGTATACAGAGACCCAGAGAGCAGTATACAGAGCCCCAGATAGTAGCATACAGAGCCACCAGATAGCAGTATACAGAGCGCAGATAGGGGTATATAGAGCCCCAGATAGCAACAAACAGAGCCCCAAAAATCAGTATACAGAGCCCCAGATAGGAGTATACAAAGCCCCAGATATCAGTATACCGAGCCCTCGATAGCAGTATACAGAGCCACCAGATAGGAGTATACAGAGCCCCAGATAGCAGTATACAGAGCCACCAGATATGAATAAACAGAGCCACCAGATAGGAGTATACAG
>BLSH010106412.1:38795-48941 GCA_018402905.1 Glandirana rugosa
ATATGACGATAGACCACGAGACATATGGGGATAGACCCAGAGACATATGACGATAGACCACCGAGACATATGGAGATAGACCCCGAGACATACGACGATAGACCCCGAGACATATGACGATAGACCACTGACAAATGAGGATAGACCACCGAGAAATATGAGGATAGACCGCCGAGACATATGACGATAGACCAACGAGACATATGATGAGCCACCAGATAGCAGTATACAGAGACCCAGATAGGGGTATACAGAGCACCAGATAGCAGTATACAGAGCGCCAGATAGGAATATACAGAACCCCAGATAGGATTATACAGAGCCACCAGATAGCAGTATACAGAGTACCAGATAAGAGTATACAGAGCCACCAGATAGGAGTATACAGAGCCAAACGGTAAGGAGTATACAGAGTCACCAGAAAAGGGTATACAGAGCCACCAGATAGGAATATAGAGAGCCACCAGATAGGAGTATACAGAGCCAACAGATAGGAGTATACAGAGTAACCAGATAGGGATATATAGAGCCACCAGAAAGGAGTAAACAAAGCCACCAGATGTGAGTATAAAGAGTCACCAGGTAGGAGTATACCGAGACAACATATATGAATATACAGAGTCATCAGCGAGGAGTATACAGAGCCCATATAGCAGTATACATAGCCACCCAATAGGGGAATACAGAGCAAGAAGATAGGAGTATACAGAGCCACCTGATATGAGTATACAGAGCAACCAGAGAGCAGTATACACAGCCTCAGATAGCAGTATACAGAGCCCCCAGATAGCAGTATACACAGCCACAGATAGCAGTATACAAAGCTCCCAGATAGCAGTATACAGAGCCACCAGATAGCAGTATACAGAGTCACCAGGTAGGGGTATACAGAGACAACAGAAATGAGTATACAGAGCCACCAGATAGGAGTATACAGAGTCAAAAGATAGGAGTATACAGAGCCACCAAATATGAGTATACAGAGTCACCAGATAGGAATATACAGAGCCATACATAGCTGTATACAGAGCCACCAGAAAGCAGTATACACAGCCCCAGATAGTAGTATACAGAGCCCCCAGATAGCAGTATTCAGATCTACCATATTAAAGTATACAGAGCAACCAGATAGGTGTATACATAACCACAGATAGGAGTATACAGAGCCCAAGATAGCAGTATTCAAAGACAACAGATTAAAGTATACAGAGCCACCAGATATGTGTATACATAGCCACAGATAGGAGTATACAGAGCCCCAGATAGTGGTATACAGAGTCCTGATAGGATTATACAGAGCCAACAGATAGCAGTATACAGAGCCCCAGATAAGAGTATACAGAGCCACCAGATAGCAGTATAGAGAGACCAAGACAGCAGTATACAGAGCCACAAGATAGGAAAATAAAGAGCCACCAGATAGGAGTAAACAGTCACCAGATAGCAGTATACAGAGCCCCAGATAGCAGCATACAGAGCCCCAGATAGAAGTATACAGAGCCACCAGATAGGGGTATACAGAGCCACCAGATAGGGGTATACAGAGCACCAGATAGGAATATACAGAGCCCCAGAATGGATTATACAGAGCCACCAGATAGCAGTATACAGAGTCACCAGATAGGAGTATACAGAGCCAAACGGTAAGGAGTATACCGAGCAACCAGAAAGGGGTATACAGAGTCACCAGATAGGAATATACAGAGCCACCAGATGGGAGTATACAGAGCCAACAGATAGGAATATACAGAGCCACCAGATGGGAGTATACAGAGCCAACAAATAGGAGTATACAGAGTAACCAGATAGGGATATATAGATCCACCAGAAAGGAGTAAACATAGCCACCAGATACGAGTATACAAAGTCGCCAGGTAGGAGTGTACCGAGAAAACAGATATGAGTGTACAGAGTCATCAGCGAGGAGTATACAGAGCCCCATATAGCAGTATACAGAGCTACCCGATAGGGGAATACAGAGCAGCCAGAAAAGAGTATACAGAACCCCAGATAGCGGTATACAGAGCCCTGATAGGATTATACAGAGCCAACAGATAGCAGTATACAGACCCCCAGATAAGAGTATACAGAGCCACCAGATAGCAGTATACAGAGACACCAGATAGGATTATAAAGAGCCACCAGATAGGAGTAAACAGTCAGCAGATAGCAGTATACAAAGCCCCAGTAGCAACATACAGAGCCTCAGATAGAAGTATACAGAGCCACCAGATAGCAGTATACAGAGCCCCCCGATAGGGGGATACAGAGCAAGCAGATAGGAGTATACAGAGCCACCTGATAGGGGAATACAGAGTCACCAGATAGGAGTATACAGAGGCACCAGATAGGAGTATACAGAGCCAAATGGTAAGGAGTATACAGATTCACCAGATAGGGGTATTCAGAGTCACCAGATAGGAATATACAGAGCCACCAGATAGGAGTATACAGAGCCACCTGATAGGAGTATACAGAGTAACCAGATAGGTATATATAAAGCCACCAGAAAGGAGTATACAGAGCCACCAGATACAAGTATACAGAGTCAACAGGTACGAGTATACCGAGCCACCAGATATGAGTATACAGAGTCATCAGCGAGGAGTATACAGAGCCCCATATAGCAGTATACAGAGCCACCTGATAGGGGAATACAGAGCAAGAAGATAGGAGTATACAGAGCCAGCTGATATGAGTATACAGAGTCACCAGATAGCAGTATAAAGAGACCAAGATAGCAGTATACAGAGCCACCAGATAGGAGTATAAAGAGCCACCAGATAGGAGTAAACAGTCACCAGATAGCAGTATACAGAGCCCCAGATAGGAGTATACAGAGCCAAACGGTAAGGAGTATACAGAGTCACCAGATAGGGGTATACAGAGTCAAAAGATAGGAGTATACAGAGTCACCAGATAGGAATATACAGAGCAACACATAGCAATATACAGAACCACCAGAGAGCAGTATACACAGCCCCAGATAGCAGTATACAGAGCCCCCAGATAGCAGTATACACAGCCCCAGATAGCAGTATACAGAGCTCCCAGATAGCACTATACAGAGCCACCAGATAGAAGTATACAGAGCCACCAGATATGAGTATACAGAGTCACCAGATAGGAATATGCAGAGCCATACATAGCAGTATACAGAGCCACCAGAGAGCAGTATACACAGCCCCAGATAGCAGTATACAGAGCCCCCAGATAGCAGTATTCAGATCCACCATATTAAAGTATACAGAGCCACCAGATAGGTGTATACATAGCCACCAGATAGTAGTATACAGAGCCAAACGGTAAGGAGTATACAGAGTAACCAGATAGGAATATACAGAGCCACCAGATGGGAGTATACAGAGCCAACAGATAGGAGTATACAGAGTAAACAGATAGGGATATATAGATCCACCAGAAAGGAGTAAACAGAGCCACCAGATATGAGTATACAAAGTCACCAGATAGAAGTATACCGAGCAAACAGATATGAGTATACAGAGTCATCAGCGAGGAGTATACAGAGCCCCATATAGCAGTATACAGAGTCACCCGATAGGGGAATACAGAGCAGCCAGATAGGAGTATACAGAACCCCAGATAGCGGTATATAGAGCCCTGAAAGGATTATACAGAGCCAACAGATAGCAGTATACAGACCCCAGATAAGAGTATACAGAGCCACCAGATAGCAGTATACAGAGACCAAGATAGCAGTATAGAGAGCCACCAGATAGGATTATAAAAAGCCACCAGATAGGAGTAAACAGTCAGCAGATAGCAGTATACAAAGCCCCAGATAGCAAAAAACAGAGCCCCAGATAGAGGTATACAGAGCCAACAGATAGCAGTATACAGAGCCCACCGATAGGGGAATACAGAGCAAGCAGATAGGAGTATACAGAGCCACCTGATAGGAGTATACAGAGTCACCAGATAGGAGTATACAGAGCCTCCAGATATGAGTATACAGAGTCACCAGATAGTATACAGAGGCACCAGATAGGAGTATACAGAGCCAAATGGTAAGGAATATGCAGAGTCACCAGATAGGGGTATACAGAGCCACCAGATAGGAATATACAGAGCCACCAGATAGGAGTATACAGAGCCAACAGATAGGAGTATACAGAGTAACCAGATGGGTATATATAGAGCCACCAGAAAGGTGTATACCGAGCCACCAGATATGAGTATACAGAGTCATCAGCGAGGAGTATACAGAGCCCCATATAGCAGTATACAGAGCCACCCGATAGGGGAATACAGAGCAAGAAGATAGGAGTATACAGAGCCACCTAATATGAGTGTACAGAGTCACCAGATAGGAGTATACAGAGCCTCCAGATATGAGTATACAGAGTCACCAGATAGCAGTATACAGAGAACAAGATAGCAGTATACAGAGCCACCAGATAGGAGTATAAAGAGCCACCAGATAGGAGTAAACGGTCACCAGATAGCAGTATACAGAGCCACAGATAGCAACATACAGAGCCACAGATAGAAGTATACAGAGCCACCAGATAGCAGTATACAGAGACCCAGATAGGGGTATACTGAGCACCAGATAGCAGTATACAGAGTCCCAGATAAGAGTATACAGAGCCACCAGATAGGAGTATACAGAGCCAAACGGTAAGGAGTATACAGGGTCAGCAGAAAGAAGTATACAGAGTCACCAGATAGGAGTATACAGAGTCACCAGATAGGAGTATACAGAGTCACCAGATAGGGGTATACAGAGACAACAGAAAGGAGTATACAGAGTCACCAGATAGGAATACACAGAGCAACACATAGCAGTATACAGAGCCACCAGAGAGCAGTATACACAGCCCCAGAAAGCAGTATACAGAGCCCCCAGATAGCTGTATACACAGCCCCAGATAGCAGTATACAGAGCTCCCAGATAGCACTATACAGAGCCACCAGATAGAAGTATACAGAGCCCCCCGATAGGGGAATACAGAGCAAGCAGATAGGAGTATACAGAGCCACCTGATAGGAGTATACAGAGTCACCAGATAGGAGTATACAGAGCCTCCAGATATGAGTATACAGAGTCACCAGATAGTATACAGAGGCACCAGATAGGAGTATACAGAGCCAAATGGTAAGGAATATGCAGAGTCACCAGATAGGGGTATACAGAGCCACCAGATAGGAATATACAGAGCCACCAGATAGGAGTATACAGAGCCAACAGATAGGAGTATACATAGTAACCAGATGGGTATATATAGAGCCACCAGAAAGGAGTATACCGAGACACCAGATATGAGTATACAGAGTCATCAGCGAGGAGTATACAGAGCCCCATATAGCAGTATACAGAGCCACCCGATAGGGGAATACAGAGCAAAAAGATAGGAGTATACAGAGCCACCTGATATGAGTGTACAGAGTCACCAGATAGGAGTATACAGAGCCTCCAGATATGAGTATACAGAGTCACCAGATAGCAGTATACAGAGACCAAGATAGCAGTATACAGAGCCACCAGATAGGAGTATAAAGAGCCACTAGATAGGAGTAAACGGTCACCAGATAGCAGTATACAGAGCCACAGATAGCAACATACAGAGCCACAGATAGAAGTATACAGAGCCACCAGATAGCAGTATACAGAGACCCAGATAGGGGTATACTGAGCACCAGAAAGCAGTATACAGAGTCCCTGATAAGAGTATACAGAGCCACCAGATAGGAGTATACAGAGCCAAACGGTAAGGAGTATACAGGGTCAGCAGAAAGAAGTATACAGAGTCACCAGATAGGAGTATACAGAGTCACCAGATAGGAGTATACAGAGTCACCAGATAGAGGTATACAGAGACAACAGAAAGGAGTATACAGAGTCACCAGATAGGAATATACAGAGCAACACATAGCAGTATACAGAGCCACCAGAGAGCAGTATACACAGCCCCAGAAAACAGTATACAAAGCCCCCAGATAGCTGTATACACAGCCCCAGATAGCAGTATACAGAGCTCCCAGATAGCACTATACAGAGCCACCAGATAGAAGTATACAGAGCTACCTGATAGGAGTATACAGAGTCACCAGATAGGGTTATGCAGAGACAACAGACAGGAGTATACAGAGCCACCAGATATGAGTATACAGAGTCACCAGATAGGAATATACAGCGCCACACATAGCAGTATACAGAGCCACTAGTGAGCAGTATACACAGCCCCAGATTGCAGTATACAGAGCCCCTAGATAGCAGTATTCAGAGCCACCAGATAGGTGTATACATAGCCACAGAGAGGAGTATACAGAGCCCCAGATAGCAGTATACAGAGCCCTGATAGGATTATACAGAGCCAACAGATAGCAGTATACAGAGCCCCAGATAAGAGTATACAGAACCACCAGATAGCAGTATACAGAGACCAAGATAGCAGTATACAGAGCCACCAGTTAGGAGTATAAAGAGCCACCAGATAGGAGTAAACAATCACCAGGTAGCAGTATACAGAGCCCCAGATAGCAACATACAGAGCCACCAGATAGCAGTATACAGAGACCCAGATAGGGGTATACAGAGCACCAGATAGCAGTATACAGAGTGCCAGATAGGAATATACAGAGCCCCAGATAGGATTATACAGAGCCACCAGATAGCATTATACAGAGTCCCAGATCAGAGTATACAGAACCCCAGATAGCGGTATACAGAGCCCTGATAGGATTATACAGAGCCAACAGATAGCAGTATACAGACCCCAGATAAGAGTATACAGAGCCACCAGATAGCAGTATACAGATACCAAGATAGCAGTATACAGAGCCACCAGATAGGATTATAAAAAGCCACCAGATAGGAGTAAACAGCAGATAGCAGTATACAAAGCCCCAGATAGCAACATACAGAGCCCCAGATAGCAGTATACAGAGCCACCAGATAGCAGTATACAGAGCCCCCCGATAGGGGAATACAGAGCAAGCAGATGGGAGTATACAGAGCCACCTGATAGGAGTATACAGAGTCACCAGATAGGAGTATACAGAGCCTCCAGATAGCAGTATACAGAGCCAAATGGTAAGGAGTATACAGAGTCACCAGATAGGGGTATACAGAGTCACCAGATATGAGTATACAGAGTCACCAGAAAGCAGTATACAGAGACCAAGATAGCAGTATACAGAGCCACCAGATAGGAGTATAAAGAGCCACCAGATAGGAGTAAACAGTCACCAGATAGCAGTATACAGAGCCCCAGATAGCAACATACAGATCCCCAGATAGAAGTATACAGAGCCACCAGATAGCAGTATACAGAGACCCAGATAGGAGTATACTGAGCACCAGATAGCAGTATACAGAGTCCCAGATAAGAGTATACAGAGCCACCAGATAGGATTATACAGAGCCAAACGGTAAAGAGTATACAGGGTCACCAGATAGAAGTATACAGAGTTACCAAATAGGAGTATACAGAGTCACCAGATAGGAGTATACAGAGTCACCAGATAGGAGTATACAGAGCCTCCAGATATGAGTATACAGAGTCACCAGAAAGCAGTATACAGAGACCAAGATAACAGTATACAGAGCCACCAGATAGGAGTATAAAGAGCCACCAGATAGGAGTAAACAGTCACCAGATAGCAGTATACAGAGCCCCAGATAGCAACATACAGATCCCCAGATAGAAGTATACAGAGCCACCAGATAGCAGTATACAGAGACCCAGATAGGAGTATACTGAGCACCAGATAGCAGTATACAGAGTCCCAGATAAGAGTATACAGAGCCACCAGATAGGATTATACAGAGCCAAACGGTAAGGAGTATACAGGGTCACCAGATAGAAGTATACAGAGTTACCAAATAGGAGTATACAGAGTCACCAGATAGGAGTATACAGAGCCTCCAGATATGAGTATACAGAGTCACCAGAAAGCAGTATACAGAGACCAAGATAACAGTATACAGAGCCACCAGATAGGAGTATAAAGAGCCACCAGATAGGAGTAAACAGTCACCAGATAGCAGTATACAGAGCCCCAGATAGCAACATACAGATCCCCAGATAGAAGTATACAGAGCCACCAGATAGCAGTATACAGAGACCCAGATAGGAGTATACTGAGCACCAGATAGCAGTATACAGAGTCCCAGATAAGAGTATACAGAGCCACCAGATAGGATTATACAGAGCCAAACGGTAAGGAGTATACAGGGTCACCAGATAGAAGTATACAGAGTTACCAAATAGGAGTATACAGAGTCACAAGATAGGAGTATACAGAGTCACCAGATAGGAGTATACAGAGTCACAAGATAGGGGTATACAGAGACAACAGAAAGGAGTATACAGAGCCACCAGATAGGAGTATACAGAGTCAAAAGATAGCAGTATACAGAGCCACCAGATATGAGTATACAGAGTCACCAGATAGGAATATACAGAGCAACACATAGCAGTATACAGAGCCAGCAGAGAGCAGTATACACAGCCCCAGAAAGCAGTATATAGAGCCCCCAGAAAGCAGTATATAGAGCCCCCAGATAGCACTATACAGAGCCACCAGATAGAAGTATACAGAGCCACCAGAAAGGAGTATACAGAGTCACCAGATAGGGTTATACAGAGACAACAGAAAGGAGTATACAGAGCCACCAGATAGGAGTATATAGAGTCAAAAGATAGGAGTATACAGTGCCACCAAATATAAGTATACAGAGTCACCAGATAGGAATATGCAGCGCCACACATAGCAGTATACAGAGCCACCAGTGAGCAGTATACAGAGCCCCAGATAGCAACATACAGAGCCACAGATAGAAGTATACAGAGCCACCAGATAGCAGTATACAGAGACCCAGATAGGGGTATACAGAGCACCAGATAGCAGTATACATAGTGCCAGATAGGAATATACAGAGCCCCAGATAGGATTATACAGAGCCACCAGATAGCAGTATACAGAGTAACCAGGTAGGAGTATACTGAGCCACCAGATATGAGTATACAGAGTCATCAGCGAGGAGTATACAGAGCCCCATATAGCAGTATACAGAGCCACCCGATAGGGGAATACAGAGCAATATGATAGGAGTATACAGGGCCACCTGATATGAGTATACAGAGTCACCAGATAGGAGTATACAGAGCCCCAGATAGCAGTATACAGAGCCATCAGATAGGAGTATACAGAGCCCCAGATAGGAGTATACAGAGCCCCAGATAGCGGTTTACAGAGCCATTAGATAGGAGTATACAGAGTCACCAGATATGGGTATACAGAGACAACAGAAAGGAGTATACAAAGCCACCAGATAGGTGTATACATTGCCACAGATAGGAGTATACAGAGCCCCAGACAGCGGTATACAGAGCCCTGATAGGATTATACAGAGCCAACAGATAGCAGTATACAGAGCCCCAGATAAGAGTATACAGAGCCAACAGATAGCAGTATACAGAGACCAAGATAGCAGTATACAGAGCCACCAGATAGGAGTATAAAGAGCCACCAGATAGAAGTAAACAGTCACCAGATAGCGGTATACAGAGCCCCAGATAGCAACATACAGAACCCTAGATAGAAGTATACAGAGCCACCAGATAGCAGTATACAGATACCCAGATAGGAGTATACAGAGCACCAGATAGCAGTATACAGAGTCCCAGATAAGAGTATACAGAGCCACCAGATAGGAGTATACAGAGCCACGCGGTAAGGAGTATACAGAGTCACCAAATATAAGTATAGAGAGTTATCATATAGGAATATACAGAGTCATCAGATAGGAGTATACAGAGTCACCAGATAGGGGTATACAGAGACAACATAAAGGAGTATACAGAGCCACCAGATAGGAGTATAAAGAGTCAAAAGATAGGAGTATACAGAGCCACTAGATATGAGTATACAGATTCACCAGATAGGAATATACAGAGCAACACATAGCAGTATACAGAACCACCAGAGAGCAATATACACAGCCCCAGATAGTAGTATACAGAGCCCCCAGATAGCAGTATACACAGCCCCAGATAGCCGTATACAGAGCTCCCAGATAGCAGTATACAGAGCCACCAGATAGAAGTATACAAAGTCACCAGATAGGGGTATACAGAGACAACAGAAAGGAGTATACAGAGACACCAGATAGGAGTA
>BLSH010106416.1:53857-64722 GCA_018402905.1 Glandirana rugosa
CTTGAAAAAAAAAAAAAAAAAAAAAAAAAAAATCGCAATCGCCGTTTGATTGCTTTGCGCAAAAGTGGCCGCGTTTACGGATGAGAATTCATTTCTGGGGTTATTTTTTACTAGTAATGGCGGCGATCTGAGATTTTTAGCGGTACTGCGATATTGCAGCGGACAGGTCGGACCATTTTGACACTTTTTTTGGGACCATTGGCATTTATACAGCGATCAGCGCTATAAAAATGCAGATTACTGTGTAAATGCCATTGGCAGTGAAGGGGGCGCTCTAAGGGTTAACTGTGTTCCCTGGACGTGTTCTGACTTTATGTGTTCTGCCCTAGCAGGGGAATGGGAGCGATCACAGCTTCCATATTAAGGCTGTGATCACAGCCCTTCCCTCTCACAGAACAGACCTCCGTTCTTTCACTGCTGGGGCGGCCATCGCGGGTAGCCTGCGGAGATAGAGTCCTCCGCACCCGCTCCCTGCCCCCCCCAACACAGTGTGCGCGCGCTCACAGTGCATGATTTCGCACCCGCTCCCTGCTCCCCCGCAGTGTGCGCGCTCACAGTGCATGATATCGAGCCATCTTGTCGCCAAGTGGTTAAGGGAGTAAAAATCCTTCCAGGGCTGAAGTGGTTAAAGCTAGTCTAAAACACACAAGATCATTTCATATGTTCAACTTTTGGTCATTAGTTGGCTGCATTAGATTTGAACCTTATTGTCACCCAACAGCAACACTTGCCCTCAAGAGTGGCTACACCTTAATATTGTTCTCCAAGGAGGAAAGTTTCAGACCACTGCCTGTGCTTCAGTCATCTTTCAGCATTGTACCCAGATAAATTTTTGGCTACAACACAACAAAATGCATCATGCATGTTCAGGTGCAATTCATTTTCACTGGCAACTAAACACAGTCCAGTTTTGCTTAGACCGCAAAATATCGTGCAATGCGCGTCTCAAAAATAAATATATATATATTTTAAAAGGGCCCTTTTGAGCAACAAGCTTCTCACTGTGGTTTAGGCGGCTTCTCACCGCATTTAGGTGCCATTGAAAATGAATTACACCCAAACATGCGTGCCGCTTTTAGGCATCAGACATGAAATTGCGACACCACCCACGATCCCGGATCACTAGTTGTGAATGGAGCTTAAAAAGCTGGTGTTTGAGAACTGCAGCGTCACAGATATTTAACAAACCAAAAACTTCCAATTAAAAAACAAATACAAAATCACCTATTTAATAATATAACCCCAACTTACCTATGATTCTATTTATAGAAGTCACACAATACTGTACAAACAGCAATCCACCAGCACCAGAAAGCTTAGCTGTCATGGTCATGATCATCCTGAAAAAAGGAGAACACAAGTTTAAAATTGGTGCCACTTTTTTCAAGAATGAAAGATGTCTAAGGGTGGGGCTTTTTAAGTCTGGTTTGTGGCTGTAAGGTACTTTGTTTTCTTTGAAGTGAAGCCCCAGGCAAACAACTGAATACATATATGAACTCTCTCACCTGCCAAAAGTAATTAAGACTTTTTACAAGCTGACCTTATAGATTTTATGCACCCTCGTGACACTCCACAGCCAGGAAGATCACCACCCCCTATTAGAACAGAGGCAGAGAGGCGACATAGGAAGCTGCATTACTGAACCAAAGGTCACCTACCTGGCTTTGCAGTGTGGCATACTGTGCTAGTCATAATAGTACGGAATAAATTCCATATACTTTGGCAGGTAAGATTATTAACATATGTAGCTTGCTGGGCACATTAAGAAAAGCAACTACATGGAGTACTGGTAGCACCTGAAAATACCCAGCAGGTTGTGGACAGATTCTGGGGATATGCTAGATAGAACTAAACTGCTGAATAACCAAAGAATGCTTGCCAATTATATTGTACGAGTACACCAGTACCAAGATCAGTGAGCAATCTATATGTATCACAGGCACATGAGCTTGGAGGAAGAGGGATGTGGACATGAGCAAAAGAGTTACCTCAAACTACCGGACTAATTCCGAAAATGAACTAGCCATGAGCAGCTTTCGTCAGGCTCCACAGGATGCACAACACTTGACTTCTCCAAGGAAAATGCAGCTTCTGTACTTAGCAGAGGATTCTCAGAAGGTAACAGTATTGTACTAACATTGCTTTCACTAACTACAGAATTAGAATCTATGCGGTTTTATATACGGCACAACTATACTATAATGCAGGCTTATAACAGAAGCTACATATTTCAGTGCAGGATAGGACATGAGAAGTGTAGACAAGTGGCACAACTTGACAGACCCCAAATCTCATTTCAGCTGAACTCGACTCATTAGGAATAGGGGCTGCCATTTTTACTTCTAAGGCTCGTACATAATGTGGTGCGGAAACAGCGAATCCTGAGTTTCCTGCATCGCACTCCGTATGCAATATGCCATTGCGGTCAGGGTTAAAATTGACAAAACGCATTGCGATCTAAAGAATCGGATTGCATGGGTGGAACACTAATACAACCAGATTTCAGTGAAACAAATGCATGGGCACAAATCACGCGATTTGATTAGGAATGTGGTGAAATCCCTATCCAAATCAAATTCAATGTACCGCAGCACACATGTGAGCCCAGCCTATAATTGCTACCTGCTTAGCCATCAAGCTAATCCAGTTTCAACACCTGAAGTCCCAAAATTATGTATGCCTATCAAGGTCTACAATGGACTGGTTTAGGCTCTTTTCACATCTGCACGTTCTGGACTCACAAGTAGAATCACTGCAATTCACAATAGTGGCAAAACACAGGATTCCTGTGCGTTGCCCGATTTCAATAGCACCCCAAACGTGGCACGATTTGTCTGGTAACAATCGTGGTAAAACGCGTGAACAGAACCTGTCACCCAGCATTATTTGCGCGATTTTACCACGATTGTCGCCCCCATAAGCCAAGATGTGAATGGAGCCTAAATGTTTGCTCTAAATAGACTCCAAGTATTGAAGACCAGCAACTAGCATTTTCAGAGGTCAGCAATGGCAGCCTACATATCCCTTTCAATACAGGATTTAAGAGCCACAAGTAACCTTTCTGCAGAAAAACAATTCACAAAAATTACACGACTAATGTAGGCATGTGAAATGCCTTGTTCCACATTTCTATGGTAGAGTGGGAAAGTATTAGACTTGTTAAGTTATTGCTGGTAAGATATTTACTCTCAAACTAGGTGGTTGTTATACGAAGTAGTATTGAGAGATGTCAAAAACAACCTGAAGTTTAAAGCTTGCCCACTCTGCCAAACAAAAAAGGTTTCCAAAACCTGTTCAGCTTCACAAAACTTAAGGATAAACCCATAACAGTGGTCATTTTCAGTACTAGATAACTAAAGTGTTGTATTTAAAAGGGCCTGTCAGAAAGCAACAGACTGCTCTAAACAGCAAATTTCTGTCTGTGCCAAGCATCAGACCCTTGGCAGTCAATAGGATTGGTTTCACTTCCAAGTACACACATTTACCCCCTTTTACATTCTTTAAACTTGGGAAAATAGGTTTTGGCAATAGGACAGTAAAAATTACAAATCTAGTTTCTCCTGACAACCAGCAAGTGTTGGTCTGTTCCAAGGTTTTGCAATACCTTGTTACCTGCTGTGAATAACGACTGAATAGCAGGCTCTGTGTTTACACAACATACAGCTAGCTGCTCAATGGAGGGGACACTTACTCCTCCTGGACAGATTACTTCCAAGATCTTCAGCCTGCAGAAGCAGTCAAGTGCAGGGATAGTTAACCCTGCACAGACAGCACACACACTGAAGCACCAATATCACATTTTAGAATGCATACAAGTAAAATAAGTTTGACAAAGCACTATATAAAAAGTTTGCCTTTAACCACTTCCTTTGTGACAGGATTCTCCAAGAAAAAACCCTGAAACAAAGTGTAAAAAAAAAAAAAATACAAAATCTTGCACGTCAACCTTGTACTACCCATTAAACCCAGTTCTAGAATAAAGCAAAACTAAAATTTGAAGCAGCCCCCCCTTAGATTTTTGAAAAACTAAAACGCAACACAAGCTTGTGAAATTCCCCCGCCCCCCCCCCCTTTGCTAATATACAAAAAACACTTTCCACTACTGTGCAATACTTCTAGGTTTTAGATGCTGCAAAAATCAGGGTTCTATTGCACACTTTTAAACCAGACTACATTGGCATAAAAAACCTGCAATAGAAACCATTGTTTAGATCCTTTCCTAGATCTTATTGTGTTTACCATTTGCCATGCATGCAGTCCCTTACAAGCACTTCTGGGTAAGTTGACTAGAGCTTGTTCCCCCAGCTATGTGAAGTCCCACTTCAGTGTTGTGCAGAAGGTAATTTCAGGAGCAAGTTTCTTTCAGACTGTCTTTTAATAGGCTTCGTGAAGCCAAAAAGAAAGTAAATACAATTCTGTAACCACTTCAGTACAGTATTCAAATGAAATATTTGTATAAAAAAAGGACAATACAAACAAACATTTTAAGAACGTCTTGTGACAGATCCATTTGTTCACTTTAGTTATATCAAGGTGGTACAGCTGCTGTCCTTTGCAGCGCGCCCAGGCTCTGCACTTATCTCGTCACACAAAATAAAAAAAAGGTATTTTTCAAACAATAAGAGCTCAAAATAAGCTCACGGTTTCAATCCCATGACTATTTACATAACAGCAAGAGATCTAGTAAGACCACGCTGTAGGAGGCATACCCATTTACAGGGATGCAAATGCAGAAGCATCACTCCATTTGCTGAGCAAAGCCATTTCCTGCAGCATGAATCTGCTCATTTACAAATAAGAGCTTCATGTATCTGCAGCCTCAGAACAGCAGTACAAACAAAAAAAAAAGTAAACGTAAGCGTGCCCCCAAGGATAACGCCTTCTGAACAGCTGTTCACATTCTACCAGTGAGGCTGTCAAGATTAACCAAATTTATATAAAAAAAGTGAACACCAAGTTGACATACTACACATTATTGATTCAGCGAAGCTCCAAAAATCTTTATAAATACAGCCATTGGAAGGACGATCTTGAGTCAGGAAGGTATTTTAATCGTGTGAGGCTGAGGACAAGAAGCAGGCACAGTTGTAAAGACACTTGAAGCAGTTGTCAGATCCCAGCATTTCCCCCCTACACTAAAGCCCAACCCACATAGCCCCACTGCTAATACTGTTTGAAGAGCTTTTTTAGCCTTGAAAAAAAAACATTAAGACATGCATTTGTTGGGCTGCTGGAGATTTACAAGCAAACCCATCCAGATAACACTATAGTAGAATAATCCCCACCCCCCCCCTCCCCCAAAAAATCCTCACATCACACCCCTCTGCCATGACTTACCATAGCTGTCATAACTGTCTCTGTAGGAGTTTCCTCCTGAGCGATCCCCATAACCTCCTTGACTCCTGCCACTAACAAATAAAAAGGAAAATGTAAATAAAAATAAAAAAGTGAAACCTATACTATAGCAAGTACAAGGTATTTTACTTGCTATAAAATAAAGCACTGCATACAATTCTTCAGAAAAAAAAAAAATTACCTGCCATAATAATCCCGGGATCCACCACCATAGCCACCACCACTCCTGTTGTCAAACCGGCTGCTTCCATAACCACGATCACCACCACCACCTTAACCACAAAAATGTTATGTAGCATCAGAAAGTCACAAAAGCATTTTATACATCCACCCCCTTCCAAGAGCAGGTAACATTATTGGGCAAGACAGTCTTCACTTTGGGATTACCCCATTAGGGGCAATAGGGTACCATACCCTAATCACACTTGTAAGGGGCCAAACCCTGAAGCTAAGTACTTCTACTAAATAGAAGAAAATGAGAACACCTGGCTCATAACCTGCAATAAGACACCCAATTATATTTCCATTGCATGCTGTGTATTAATGGGAGTGTAAATTTACACAAGACAGGTGCATCTCCTACTTTCCTTTCAGTTGCCAAAGGGACTAGGACATTGCATCTCAGCAAGATTAGGTAATTTTAGTGTGAATGCAAGCACCATACCCAAGGAAAAAGCATGCTGCGGCATGTTTTTAGGTTTTCCTATAGTAGATCATATGCAGACACAAACCAGCCTTCCGGACATACCGGTACATTCTCTGTTGGAAGCAGTTATACCAGGAACATGGCTGTAGCCATGATCCCCATTACAATTTTGAGCTGGCAACAGGCTTCTAGGCAAATTGATTTAAATAGTCTTTACAGACTCCCGATCACACTAAACGTAGTAGGAACGATTTATGCTAGTTTGCACATATAGAAAACAATGCATAACATACAACAATGTAGTAGGTGACCCCCAATTGCCTGTGAAGCTTAACCTGCCCAAGTTCACATGTGCATTACAATGTTTATGTACAAGATACGACAGCGGTGTTCTTCATACTATCAAAACATGGAGTGTTAGCATGGTTTCAAAATTGAAGCCTCAAGTTGAGTCAGGAGTTTGAAGCCTTTCAACGCCTCCCATTCAAGTCAATGGTAACGCTTTGCAAATGCTCTGCCAGACAATTAGTGTCAAGATTAGTTCATGCACTGTAACAGGATTGTGGAGTGGTTTTAATGAGCCTCAAAGCTCAAAAACTGCCCATAGGGCATCCGGGGGCAGCATTTTTAACTTGTCATAAGCACCAGTGTTTATTTCGTCGACAAACATAATACGATTTTAGTCTACTTAAATACAACTAAAACAGCATTTTAGTCAAGACAAACTAAATTGAGATTTGACATCAAAACACTGGTCTGTAGTATATTTTATACCTAAATACCATAAACATTGGATTTTCACTCCAGCAGTATACAAGTTTGGAAATTGTAGAAAAATGCATTAATTGAACTACACCCATTCGATTTTAGTCAACTAAAACGTAGCACATTTTAGTCTACTAAAAAGGTCCTGGGGATTTAGACTAAATACAATTGCAGAAACTAAACACACCATTTAGGTACTAAGACAAACTAAATAGAAATTTGCTACCAAAATTAACAGATGAACACTTGTAAAATGCTATGCTAGCGCAAGTCGTTTTAACACCCAAACGCTATAGTACCATTTAAGTGTTAGAAATTTAGTCAAGTGTGAATGAGCCAACATTTTCTGCAAAATAAAATCGCGATATCAACAAACCTTTATGTGGCACTGTAGGAACAGATATGAACTTTGAAATATGACTAATTCTAACTAAAGCCATCTAAGGCCCCTTTTACATTTGTGCAGCGCGATTTTGGATCAGTACAATTGTTGCAGCTTTGGCACAATGGCAACCTATTACAAAGTCGTACAGAAATCACATCTGTATTATTCAGGTGGGATTTGCACGAGACTGAGGGTTTAACATTGAAGTCTATGGACCTCAAGTAGCATCAAAGTTGCACCAAAGTGATGCAGGGACTACTTTGAAGTCAACACAACGAAGTCGTACAAATATGAACGGTTCTCATTGAAAACCATGAGGAACGACTTGTCATGAGACTGCAGTCCCAAATCGCAGGACAAGTTGCACAACTATGAAAGGGGCCTTAGACCAAACATTTTACACTAACTACAGAACATACCACGGCCTCTACCTCCACGGTAGTAGCCTCTGCCTCCTCCTCCTCCAGATGAGCCACCTCTGTAGCCTCCTCTCCTGTCGCTGGGGGACTTTCCGGCCTGATCAACTCTAATCTGACGTCCATCCACAGACTAAAACCAAATAAAATAGTTGCATTAAAGAAAAAGCACACTTCAATTTTTTTTTTTTTAATTATAATGGTTGCACATGAAAGTAAGTGCACTAGAGGGAGGGAGTGATTTCTACACCCCCCCCCCCCCAAAAAAAGTAAAATCCCTTAAGAAAAACATGACATATTAACCCTTAAATTGTTGTACAGCGTATATGCAGATCCCCATTTGATATGTATATAAAGATACATTAACTAGAACTAATGTTGCAAACAGGCCTTTGGAAAAAAATAAAACCCACACAAACTTCCTGAAAAGCATGGGGGGAGATCCCCACACAATATACTTTGATTCTAAAGGGAGAAGATAAATTGTGTTCTCAAAAGAAAAAACCCACACAAACTTCCTGAAAAGCATGGGGGGGGTCTACACACAATATACTTTGATTCTAAAGGGAGAAGTTAAATTGTGTTCTCAAAAGAACCTTGACAATATATATATGCAACAATACCCCTAGGATGTCCTAAGGCCCTATCATTTCTGCTCTTGATTTAACAATCTGCACAAGGCAGCCCAATAGTTTGATATTTTGAAATAAAAACCTCACCATTCCATTCATGGCTTGCATGGCATCTTTTGCATCTTCACAGTTTTCAAATGTGACAAAACCAAAGCCACGCGATCTCTTGGTCTCTCGATCCTTCACCACAACCACTGGATAGAATGGAAAACACAGAAGAGTTATTAAAGCTCAGCCACTTAATATCGAACGGATTCAATCACATCTTCTTACAAACTCACCCTCAGAGATCTGTCCATATTTGCAGAACACTTGTTCGAGAGACTGCTCATTGGTATCAAAGCTCAGACCTCCAACAAAAAGCTTTCCTTCGTCAGACGACATGATGAGATCTGAGGAGACAAAATGGCGCCGGCCGGTCACTACAACGTGTTCACAAAATGGCCGACAACTTACGTCATTCGTCTGCACGAACCCTCCCCCATTCCAGTCACCACCCGGTAATAACCGGCGGGAAGAGGATCTGCCCGAGAATGCGGTAGGGCGGGGCAGCCAGGACAGCGTGGCTTCGGATTTCAGTTATTCCCTCCGGCCGCCACGCTCCCCGGATACACAACGAGGCGACGCCTCATACTACCGAAAAACAGCTCACGGTAAATTAGAAGACCGGTAGCCGCAAAAGTAGTTACTGTATAAAGCCACAATCACAACCCAAAACCGCCTCGCCCTTCTACCAAACAAAGCCGCCCACCATTACATATTACCTTATCAGCGCAGAGACCACCAAGAGAACAGCAATGCGGAGTGCGCAATTAGGTCTGCGCGCCTCCTTATATAGATCAGCGTAGCCTCGCCCACTCTATGAATAATTCATCACCACGGCGGGCTGTACCATCTACTTCCTTCTCCACACTCGCCTCACTGTTCTTTACATATTGTTGTAATGTCACAAATTCAGGAGGCGAAAGCAATTACCTTATTATATATTTATATTTTTTTATACGGATTGGCGAAACATACCGTAATCCTCTATAGTTTAAGTGGTAAATGCCACCCCTTCCTCCTGAAAATACGTGGTCTCTGCTAGTACCGAGGCGCCATTGTAGCGCGGGCGGGAGGAGTTCTATCACTGGCTGCACGGGGGCGGTGAGGGCAAGAGAGAGTTATTGCATAGCCATTGGCTGTACACAACTGTTGAGGGCGGTAAATAATATTGTACTCGCCATTGGCTGTACATAACAGGCGATAGACCAGTATTACTCATGGACGACGGTGTACGGACGCATAAAGAAAACGAGGAGGTGGCGCGGGCGCCATTTTGAGGCTTTTGGGAACCTTTGTTTGCGAGGAGTCTTCATTATTTATACGCTGGTTTTCGTTTTGTATTCGCTGCTCATAAGTTGGTCGGTTAAGCCTAATCTTTTCACGTGTGCAATTTCTTGTTTTAACAATATGACGCAAAAAAATATGGCTACGCTGTAACCCATGTGGGCCAACAAGATGGCACCGTGAGGAAAACTTGCATGTAACTTTTCCCTTCCGTGACACATAAGGTGCTGGTTTAATAAAAGGCGTTACAATGTCGCCGCAAGTTATAAGAAGGTCCTGACTGAGCCGGTCACTTCTGCCACCGTATCTGCAGCTATTTGTACAGGGAGCTCTGCCACTTCGCACCTAGCGGTGTGGCGTTCATTAATTACAGCAGGGATGGGCTAACCGCGATAGAGCTGAGTGGCTTTGTGTGCTGTACTGCCTACACGTGCTTTTAATCAGCACAAATTGCCGCCATTCAAATCGACATTGCACAATAGCTTTACTGAGAAACGCTCAGGGCTATAGCTAAAACAAGCCCCTTGTCGATAATGAAATATAAACGCCCTGTTAGCTGTATACTATTTATAGGATTGGAGAAAGCTAAAATCCCAGAAAACGAGAGGAAATATTCCCAGCAGACGTTACTGGAACCTTTTGTGAGCCAGGCACCACTGCCAGGTTACTGACAACAATACAACTAGGTTTCCAGCTGGCTGGTTTGGTGTGAATCTACAGTTTTTACGCCTCATACACACGGACGTTTTTTGACGCTGGCGTTTTCTGTCGTTTTTTGCAGCTCTCCATGTTAGTCAATGGTCCCATAAAAACGTCGGTGTTTTTGAGCTGTAGAGGGCGTCGGCGTTAGTGAGCTGAAAGTAGAACCCACGGCCATCGTGTTCTGAGGCTGTAACGTTTTGGCATTTTTTGACGCCGACGCCAACAAACATATTAATTAACTAATATTGTACCAGCGTTTTCCGGCGTTTTTTGACGCCGATGTTTTTAGGTTGAAAAATAACAGAGGGGTGATTTTTTTTAAAAAAAGCCTATTGACGCCAACGCTCAAAAACGCAGATGCATAACGCTGAAAAACGCCGACTTTTTTTCCTTGATGTCGGGCCCGACGTTTTGTTTATTTTTTTAGAAACGTCCGTGTGTATGAGGCCTTAATTTGAGCCTGGTTCACGCTGATGCATAGCTCCCAACTGTCCCTGATTTGGAACAAAGTCCCTCTGTCCCTGTTTCCTCGTCATTTGTCCCTCAGTTTGGTCTGATCTATATAGTAGGGCAGGGGTCGGCAACCCGCTAGATTCACGGCCCGCCAGTACTAGGGTTGCCACATCATCCCTTTA
>BLSH010106416.1:91234-101754 GCA_018402905.1 Glandirana rugosa
CTCCTTTCATGACCCTCGTTGTAGTAATGGTCGTTCTCAGACGGAGTCAGAGGATCCCAGGTACAGCCGATGGTATGGCTACCAGTTCACCCGTGTCACCGTTTACTCCTGCAAGGTCTAAATTAAAGACGCTGTTACCTTACCCTTCAGTCGTTGGGTTGGTTAGGAATAGGCTCCTCGTCATTTGGTGAGTTAGACCACCACCTGTGTACGTGTGTTGGAGTCTTCGAAGTTCGTGTATCAGGGAGGATAGGGCCTTCATCATTGACGGCTACGGTCATACTTCCTAACCCCCCCGTAATAGTCCCGTATCGCTGAGTTCCAACTACCGTCAAAGTCTGAGTTCCCTAACAGATCCTCATTTGCCACTGTGCCCACTTGACCATCGGTATGGTAGCCGACATGGACCCTAGGAGACTGAGGCAGACTCTTGCTGGTAATGATGTTGCTCCCAGTACTTTCCTCAATTTTTGAGTCAAGTGGGCTACCTTTTCCTGAGGTAGATGAACTCTGGTTTAGCTTTGTATCCAGTTCTGCACCTAGGAAGACCATTCTCTGTGTTGGTTGAAGTTGGCTTTTCTTCCAGTCTATTAATCACCCGAACTGCTGTAGTGTGGTGATCAGTATGTCTCGATGCTGAATGAGAGATGCTTGGTCAGATGCTAATAGGAGGATATCATCCAGGTAATGGTAAATTCTCAGTCCTTGCTCCCTCAGGAGAGCTATTAAGGGTAGGAGGACCTTGGTAAATGTCCTTGGAGCCGTAGAAATCCCGAAGGATAGACTCTGGAACTGGAAATGCTGGTAGTTGACTGAAAAACGCAGGTACCTTTTTGAAACATGGGATGAATGGGCACGTGTAGATATGCGTCTGCCAAGTCAACAGAAAGCATCCAGTCACTGACGTCTATCGCTGGCAGAATTATCTGAAGACTTTCCATCTTGAATGACTGGATTTGGATCTTTTCGGTCTAGTACCGGTCAAAGGTCTCCTGATTTCTTTTTTATGAGAAACAGGGGAGAGTAGAAACCTTTTCCCCTCTAATTGGGCGGTACCTCTACTATCGCCTGTTTCTGGAGTAGCTCCTGAACATATGAACACTAGAGTGTTCGCTTTTCCCGAGATGACGGTAATCAGGTTGGATAATGCTGGTCTCCCGGTGTACGACCTTTGAATTTCCACCTGTGTCCCAGCTGAATGGTGGACACAGTCCATGGATTTGCTATCTTTTCCGCCCATACCTGCGCAAACTGCTGCAATCTTGCCCCAACCAGCGCAGACAGGGCGGGCGCACCCTCAAAAGGACTTTGACTGTTCTCCTTGAGTGGAAGATTTTTGTTTCTGAAACTTGAGAAAGGATGTTTGTGGATTCCTCCAGTTTCTTTTGTAATCCCTTCCTGGTCTGTAAGATTTTACTTCTCTGTATCTGTCCGGGAGATTTCGTCTAGATGACGGAGCTCTCTGCTGTTTTGGCCTTCTGTCTGACAGGATTAGGCCAGACTTCCCGTCTGTGACTTTTGATATTGCGGTATCCAGTTTCTCTCCAAAGAGGTTTGCTCCATCATAGGGAATTTTACACCAGTTTGATTTTGAGGCAGGATCCGCTGAACATGGTTTCAGCCATAAGGCCCTTCGAGCCATTACTGAGGCCAGCATTGCTCTTGCTGAGGACCTTATGGTATCCACAGAGACTTCTGCCACATAGTTTTCCACCAAACTAAGCTCCTGAAGAGCTGTCCATATCTTCTCCTTCTGCTCCGTCCTGCAACATCTTTTCTATGTTGGTTGACCAGCTGGAGATAGCTCTCCCTACAGCCGCTAGAGTAACGGCTGGTCGGCAGGCACCACCTGCTGCTGAGTACGCCTTCTTTAGGTCTTGATCGATCTTAAGATCTAATACGTCTCTGACGGTTACCGCATCCTCTAAGGGGAGTGTAACATGTCTGGCATGGGGCATGAGTGACGCATCTACTGTCGGTGCGTGTATCAGCGGTTTTACGCTGGAATCTTTAAGCGGATAAAGCTTTGCCAGCCTGTTATTAAGGCTAGACTTTTTATCCGGTTTCTGCCATTCCTCTTTAATTAACTGCTCCAATTCTTCAATAAAAGAGAAGAACTCTGGATCCTTTTTTAAGTTTGGAAAATACTTCCTTGTTTTCTATGGAGGTTCTTTGGTTTTCTCCCAGCCAATAGCCTCTTTTACTGATTTGGTAAATGGCTCTACCAGTGCGAAGTTAAAACCTACTAAGGCCTCTGTTTCTTCATTATCTGAAGAACTCTCCAAATTTAATGGCGCTTGCGTGGCGTCTGAAGCGCTAGGGACTGCTTTGTCTGATGGGGGCGTCCCTTGCAGGATGGAATCACAAACTGTCTTTTGAATTATGTCAGTTACTTCCCTGATGTCCGATTCCTTCTCCCCTGTTGCTTCATCAAAGCAAGAGCAGCATGCCAGCTTCACCGCTATAAACAAAAGAAGAGCGACCATTTTGCAAAAAAAACAAATTTCATACTTTTTGCTAAGATTCAAATCCAAAAAAAAAAAATATAAAAAGACATTTTTTTCACCGGTTTTGGCCGATTTATATTCTTCCTCATATTTGTGATAAAAAAATCGCAATCGGCTTTTATTGATTGGTTTGCGCAAAAATGGCCGCATTTACGGATGGTGAGAATTCATTTCTGGGGTTTTTATTTATTTATTTTTTTTTTTACTAGTAATGGCGGCGATCTGCGATTTTTAGCAGTACTGCGATATTGCAGCGGACATGTCTGGCATTTTTGACACTTTTTTGGGACCAATGACATATATTCAGCGATCAGAAATTTAAATGTCCACTGATTACTGTATAAATGTCATTGGCAGTGAAGGGGTTAACCTGCAGGGGGAGATCTAGGGGTTAACTGTGTTCCCTGGGTGTGTTCTTACTGTGGGGGGTTGGGCTACCATGGGCATGAGAGATCTAACTGATCCCAGTGACAGGGATCAGTAGATCACCCATGCCCGCACTGTCAGAATGGGGAACCGCCGTGTTTACATCGGCGGTTCCCCGTTCTTTGCCTGTGGCCGCTCATCGCGGCTCGCAGGCGGACATCGGGTCCGCCCAAGCCACGGGCACACTCCTCAGGAGTGCGGCGGCGCACGCGCGCCCCCTAGCGGCCATTCGCAGATTGCCGCCTTTTTACGACGATTCGCGGCCAGCGTCCACACTGCCGCCGTAAATATGCGGTAGGCAGTGTGGAACTGGTTAATGGGGCAAACGCATGCTAAGGCCAAAAGAGGCCTTAGAATGCGTCTGTCTCAGTCAGAATGAAAAGGAGTATTTTTCATTCTGACTGGGAAACACGCATGCTAAGGCCTCTTTTGGCCTTAGCATGCGTCTGTCTCAGTCAGAATGAAAAGGAGTATTTTTCATTCGGACTGGGACACACGCATGCTAAGGCCAAAGGAGGCCTTAGCATGCATGTGTCCCAGTCAGAATGAAATGCACTCATGGAAAAATATAAGAAAAATTGACATACAATGGATTAACATGAATATGATGTGCTTTATTGAAAACATATAGAAGACAGAAACCAGAGGTCATTAATGAACATTCTTATTATTCTTTTTATATTTTTCATCTTGCCATGAAACCTCTCCATCTGGTGAAACAAAAAAAGCGGCAAATTGGTTTCAGATGCTCATGACACGTGTCGTTAATCGCAAGTCCATGAATTGAAGTCTTTGACTCTGGGGTGTGGGTTGCGGTTGCTTGTGTCACATTTCCGTAGATAGTTGTGCAGCACGCCAGCACAACTTGGATTGCATTGTCCACATCCAGCTGCATGCAGGTCAGCAATACCCTCCATTTGGCTGTGCAAACTCCAAAGGCACACTTGACAACACGGCGTGCTCGACTGAGCCTGTAATTAAATATTTTTTTGTCATCACTGTATGGCCTCATTAGGTTTTCTGCCAGTCCAAATGCCTCATCAGCGACCATGACCAGTGGCAAGTTGGGCTCCTCAGTGCAGGGTAGAGGTCTGCTGGGTGGTATATTCAGTCATCCCTCATGCAGCCAGCGTCCAAAAGCCGACTCCCGTAAAACTTAAGCATCACCTTGGCTGCCATAAGCTCCGACATCCACAGCCAGAAATTTTAAATTTGCATCAGTCAATGCCAGTAGGACCACCAAAAAATTTTTTTTATAATTGAAATACGAGGATCCGGTGTGGGGAGGCTTCTTAACCCTGGTGTGTTTCCCATCTAGGGCCCCTATGCAATTAGGGAACTGGGTTTCTTTCCCAAAAACCATCCACGATCGATTCCCAAATATTTTCGGTGGGCTCTGGCATCACCACCCCATGTAGCTCCTCCCAAATAGCCACACATGTTTCCCTTGTGATTTGGGACCCTGTTGTGACGCCGAGTAGAAAATAGTGGTGCAAAGTAATAAAACTTTGACCTGTGGCCAGAAACCTTAAAAAAAAATAATATAATAAAAACATTTTTTTACAATTATTAAAATTTTTATTATTACAGTGTCTGTCCTCACCAGCCTGGGCCTGAGCCTCTCCAGTAGCTCATCAAACAGTGTCACGCTGTCACAGACATGCGGGTAAAGTTGATTAACTTTTCTGGGTGTACACGCAGTTGTGTGTAAATATTGATGTAGTACCCCACTGACTGGCGATGGGATACCATAGGGTGAATCCAGAATCGTTGTCTTCTGCTGCTTCTCTCCTTCTCCGCATCCTTCGCAAAAGAATCACAAGAATTGCTTCATCAACTTTCTACATGATGGGATCCATGACAAAATCTCCAAAAAACTGCACAAAACCACCAAAAAATCAGACCAAAAACTCCTACAAAATCACAACTGCTCTCTCCTCTCTCTCTCCAACCAAAATGGCATCATCACATGTTCTCCAACGGTTTTTATTACTTTTCTTTGGCATTCATGCTTGTGGCTATCAGTCTTGCTATGCCTCATGGGATTTGTAGTTCTGCAACATCTGGAGGTCCGCTAATTGCATATCCATGCCATAGGGTGTATGCAGAATCGTCCTCTTTTGCTGCTTCTCTCCTTCTCCGCATCCTTCGCAAAAGAATCACAAGAATTGCCTCATCAACTTTCTACATGATGGGATCCATGACAAAATCTCCAAAAAACAGCACATAACCACCATAAAAATCAGACCAAAAGCTCCTACAAAATCACAACTGCTCTCTCCTCTCTCTCTCCAACCAAAATGGCATCGTCACATGTTCTCCAACAGTTTTTATTACTTTTCTTTGGCATTGTGGTGGGAGTGAAGAATTGTTGAGGGATGTATTTTTAAAAAAACAAAAGCATGTTAGCGCTGCCGCGCAAAAACGTGCCAAAACGCGCACTGGCGTCAATGCAAAACGTTAAACGCGCAATTTTTAACAATGTTTTTTCCCCAATGTCGCCTAGCGTCGCTACTAGGCAGAATAAGACATTTAGCGCCATGGTAGTTAATTGAGAACTTCAAGCCGACAGCAGCAAAGGTTGTAAGGACTTGTAGTTCATTCATACACAGAGCTCTGTGCATGAATGATGCAGCTGCGTGGGAACCCCACATGACTGTGATGTTCTCAAAAAGTGACAGCTAGTACAAAAACTTCTCCCCGTACTGTTGTCACAGGGAGAGAGAGCAGCGGGGAGCAGCTGCAGCAGTGGGAACATGTAACCTGTTCCCAAAGGTGAACTTATCCTTTAAAACCCCTGGAGCATTATACATTTTCTGAAAGCAAAGGCCTTGTAAAAATGAATAAAAAGATAGTTATTACAATTTTTTCTGTCGTACGATATTTGCACAACTATTTATCAACATATTTTCAGGAAAAAAGGATTAAAAACATTTCAGTTCACACCATAGAAACGCAGTGTGGATGTTTTCCAAGTTTTTTTCTGCATGCACGTTTTTGATGCGTTCCAGTGCATTTTTCCCCTTGTTTATTCTTCACCTTAAATTATTATTATACAGGATTTATATAACGCCAACAGTTTGCGCAGCACTTTAAAATATCAAGGCAGACAGTACAGTTGCAATACAATACAATATAATATAGGAGGAATCAGAGGGTGTTTTTGGTGCATTTACCCCGTTCACATCGGCGCAATTTGACAGGTCAAATCGAAGCTTATCGTCGGCAATACGAGCGTCCCAATCGGTTCTTGCACTACTTTTGGCAACTTTGGGGGTGATTTCAATAGACATCTGTGCATGAACCTGCACAGATGTCTTTCAAGTTGCCCCAAAGCCGGACTGAAATGCGGTTTTGAAATTGTGCGAGTTCAGATGAATCGCACAATTTTAAAGCCATTTTCAGTGTGAATGAGGGCTTAGGTGCGTTCCGGTGCATTTTTGATGCACTTTACCAGTGCAGAAAAAATGCAGCATGTTCTACTTTTTTTTTTTTTTTTTTTATGGAATGCACTGGAATTGACCTCACTGGTGGGAACTATGCCATTGAAAACCATATAACCTACTATCCATGCATATTTGATGCAGAAAAAAAAAGCGCACTGGACTGCATGTGGTGTGAACTGGCCCTTAGTGCATATGAATATGATATAATACACAATTTTTCTCTAGTCATCTTCCAGGATGGCACACCTGAGAAATGACTGGTCCACCTGACAGGAAACACAATCAACACATGAGATTAAAAGCCCCTCCCTTCCCCCTGCACCTCAGTTCTTGATTGTGTTTCCCGGCAGTAAAACATTTGTTATTTTATGCAGACTTGAAGTCGGAAGAGGAAGGTCCCACCCCTGAGCGCCGAACTACAAAGCCGGAGAGGGCGGCGGGTCCGGCTGGGAGAGATCCCTATCTCAGGGGGATGCCCCCATATTGCTGTGTGTTATTCCCAGTAAGGAGCTTCCCGGGTACAGAGAATGTGTCCCCGGTGCTCCTGTGGACATTGGTCTCCCCCCACCTACCTTCTATCCTGGAAGTGGTGCAGGAGACTGGAGGAGGTGGCAGGGTCCGCTGGAGTCCTTGTGGGAGAAGTTGCAGGCAGGCATGGTGAGGAGCCGGGTCTCTCAGGAGAGAAACGCCAGGTGGAGGAGCAAGATGGCGTCTTTTCCACTCCAGCCGACGTAATTTCCGGTCCATCGACATAATTTCCGGCCGCTGGGCTCCTAGGTGGAGCAAGATGGTGGCGGCTCCACTTCCGGTGATGTCATTTCCGGGACTACGCCAAAATGGCAGCTGAATTCTGCCCAGCACCAGAGCTGCAGGCTCTGCATGCTTTTTTCTCCCAGACCTCACACTAGAGGCCAAAGTCATCCCTGGTGACGGGACTCCAGCAAAATGGCGGAGGTAAAACGTTGCCATTCAATCCACAGAAGCCATGGAAAGGGGGGAGAGTCCACAAGGTACCCCTCCTCACCTGAAAGACTGCAAGGACGGCAGACAGAATGGAGAAGGAGGAGGAACCTGCAGCCACTGGTGGTGAGTCTACCTCGGTGGGCAGGTGGTGGGGTAAGGGGGAAGCCTCGCCCCCACCACCTGGGGGGGGGGTCGGATGAGATAGATGTACAGCTGGCTAACTGTAGGTTTCTGTCTTATCTCTGCAGAATCCAGTGGATCTGGTCAGGGCCACAAGCCTAAGGGCAACCCCCCCCCTTCCCCTAAAACAAAAAGGTGTGTGTACTGCAGTGAGAAGCTCCCACAAGATCACGCAAAACCTTTTTGTTACTGGTGCATTCATAAGTTGTCAGGCAAGGAGACCTCGGCAATTATGAGACTTTCTCTCGGTACAAACAGAGATGCTTAGTACCTTACAATCTCTGAAGAGCATGATAGCTGCTAAGGAAGGGCCCAGTACCAGTGAGAGAGAAACACCCTCACTAGCAGAAAGTACTCCCCCTCAGGAGAGTACATCTGGCAGGGAGTCAAGATCCTCAAGAAAGCCATCCTCCTCATTTACATCTGGGGTGAAGGAGTCTGAGGATTCTGAAGACTGAGAGCTTGATCCCTTAGGAGAAGAGGGAAGCTCTGACTCAGATAGCTAAGACAGTGATTATGCCAGTCATGGGAGACACCCTCCACCCTGCAACAGATAAACTCAGTTTTTTCTGCCTAGTCTAGGAGTAAAGACCTGGCTCCATGCTGGGACCTGTGGTTTCTCTTTCTATTGTTTTAACTTTTACTTTTCTTCAACATGAAGTCTGCAATCAACTGTTGGGCTGGGTGACAGGCTGAATAATATAGATCCTGGTAGTCTCCGTAGCCCGGCCATCGAACGCGCGCAGACCTTAGCTCCGCGCTGGGTCGGCCACGACAAGCCCCTATCCGGATGGGTCGACCAGTGGGTTCAACATCCCGCTGGAGCACATATGACCAGACGCCAGAGGTCTGAGTCACAGTGCTACCATGGCCGACAGCCCCCCTGTTCTGGGCGGGTGGTGGATCTGGCTCGGATGGGCTACCCGCAACCCTGACTGGATGGGTAAGTATCGCTCCCCCTCCCCCCTGCTGTGGTGTGGGTGGAGCAGGCGGGTACCCCCTGGTGTGGTCGGTCAGATGGGTCTGCCTTTCCTCCCACCCCCCCGCCGGGTTCCCTACAGTCTGTCTCACCTGCTGCGCTGGCCCCGCTGCCTGTTCCCAGCCCCCCTTGGGGTCCCCTTGTGCTGGGTGTCTGGCGCCTTGCCTTCCTCCCCCCTACCTCGTGCTCCCAGCCACCGACATTGGTGTGTGGCCGGGTCGGCGGCCATTTTGCGGTAGCCGTGATCCGTGGCCATTTTGCTGTAGCCGCGGTGGCCATTTTGCGGTGGTCCGGCCTGCTATTATGGCCAGCTTGCTGTGGTGCCATCGGCGGCCATTTTCCTGTAGCTTTAATGGGGCCTCCGGCGTGTGTAGGGGAGGGGCATCTTCTGGCAGCCGAGTCTGGCGCCGGTCTCCTCGTGGACATGGACACAGCACCATGGCGGCAGCATCAAGACAGCAGCAGGCAGCAACAAGGCACAGCTCCCCCACTCTATCTAATCGTGGGGCCAGCAGGTGGTGAGTCCTCCTGGGGGTTACTCTCCCTCCTAGCCTGTTGCAGCTCACTGGAGGGGTGCCCTTTTTCTCCCTGGTACCTAGGCCTCTGTCCCGGCTGGTGTCCTGCCAGGGTGGGCTGAGCTATGGCATCTGATGCGGGTGTCCCTCCACCAGATCCCTCCGCGGTGGCAGCCAGTGCCTCTGGGGTTGCGGTTCCCCTTGACACTCACAGTCCTGGAGTCTCCCAGTTAGAGGTGGCGTGCGGGTGTAAGGCGGGTAAGAAGTGGCCCCTACCCCCTTCATCCTTGGGGGATCACTCTGACCCTGAGTGTGGCTCCGCCATGACGGCGGGGACCCCCCTTGAGCTGTCTGATGGCGAGGTCCCGGATTCCTCGGATGGCGAGGAGGAATCTTCGGCGACGGTTGCCGTGCACGAGAAAGCGCTGGTGTGTGCTCTAATTACCACAATACGCGATACTCTGAAGCTGGAAGATGCTGCTGGCGCATCGCAAGTGGTGGCTGTTCCTTTCGGGTCTCATAAGCCGGCCAGAGCAGCCAAGGTTTTCCCTTACTTACCTTATTTCATTAAGTTTATTTACAGGGAACGGCCTCAGAGTTCATTCCCTATCCCGAGACAGTTTTCGGTGCGCTATCCATTCGAGGACAGTCTACTGAAAAAATGGTCGTCTCCCCCCTACCACCCCCCCATGTCGCGGTTGAATAAGGCAAACACAATTCCACGTGGAGGGCACGCCGTCTTTCAAGGACCCGGCTGTTAGAACGAGCAACTGCCTCTCCTTTTCTATGTTCATTCTGGCACACTCCCAGAATGAGCGAAGCTACTGTACCGCGAATTGAGCAATGAGCAGGCCCCTCCGGCCTGCATGGAGCTGGCTGACCAAGTATCAAGTATGTATGCAACGCAGCTTTGGATACGGCTCTCTTGCTTTCCAAACTGTCCGTGTCATCCGTGGTTATCCACCGTTCACTCTGGCTTAAATGTTGGTCAGCAGACCAAACATCTAAGAAGGCCCTGGCAGACTTACCCTTCCAGGGCAGCTCTTTGGAGCTACCCTAGATGAGATTATCTAAGGATCTCACTGGTGGGAAATGCACTTTTCTTCCAGAGACCAAGAGGGGCAAAGAGCCCCGCCGCAGGCAGGGTTCCTCCTTTTCTGCCCATAAAAGGCTTTTTCGTCCGCCCCGTTCAATGGGCAAGGGTCCCCAGTCCGCTAAAGCTCCCACACGGGGGCCGAAGTGTCCTTGGCAGCACAAGCGCGACAGGCCCAAGGACAAGTCCTCCTCCGCATGAATCATCATATAAATCAGCCGCTCCTTCGGGGGTACCGCTACACGGTATGCAACACCACATCTGTTTCGAGGCAAGGTCAGCTGCCCAGGGCTTCAGCTAAAGTGCTCTCCTAGCGGTTATGGAGTAAAGCATTGTTCTTGCCGAACATTTTTGTGTGTCAATAGCTGCCTCAACCACAAAGTCTGAGGCCAACTTCAACTCATCCAGGGC
>BLSH010106416.1:104392-115493 GCA_018402905.1 Glandirana rugosa
CATGATTTTTTTATATTGTTTCAAATAACTATGTAGTCAAATTTTCCAACGATCTAGTTACGTTAGTATCTGTACTTTTTTTAGTGTCTTTTATGTAACGAGGGGCCAGTCCCCTTTATTACAACCCCACAGTCCGGTGCCTATAGCCATCCAGCTTTTATGTTTATGAGAAACATTGCTTCTTTACACCGTGCCCCTGTTGGTACTGAGTGTGTGGGTAAGCCGACCACCTTATGTTCCCCATGTATGTACAATATATAACATTCTGTTGTATAATCAATATGGCTACTTGATGTTCTGACCTTATCACCACAGATATCTCTCCTGAGGAAGGGGACAGTATTCCGTGAAACGTGTAGAGACCTACCGATATCCGTGGCCTGACACCCCAACATTATTTCCCCTGACCGGGGAGCAATGTATTTTCTGTGATTTTTTTCATGTCTATGATTGCATTGATCTAGCAACCTTTTAAACTGATGTATCAATAAACTTTGTTATATTTTTTTAGTACACTATGTAGCTCTATTTCAATTACCTATCCAGTGGTGCCATGATAGTCCAGCCTTTGTCTTTTCGGAAGCTTTCTCTTCCTTTTTCGGGGGTCGGTTGGGGACCGCATTACTTTATCATACTACAGGAGATGATCAGAGCCTAGGGACATGATACCAGAGATCTTTGCAGCCTCACCAGTGCCCATCAAATGCAGCCTCACTGTACCCATCAATGCAGCCTCACTGTGCCCATTTGCAGCCTCATCGGTGCCCATCAATGCAGCCTCACTGTGCCATCAATGCAGCCTCACTGTCCCCATTTGCAGCCCCACTGTGCCATCAATGCAGCCTCACTGTGCTCATCTGCAGCCTCACTGTGCCCATCAATGCAGCCTCACTGTGCCCATTTGCAGCCTCATCAGTGCCCATCAATGCAGCCTCACTGTGCTATCAATGCAGCCTCACTGTGCCCATCTGCAGACCCACTGTGCCATCAATGCAACCTCACTGTGCCTATTTGTAGCCTCACTGTGCCCATCTGAAGCCTCATCAGTGCCCATCAATACAACCCCACTGTGCCATCAATGCAGCCTCACTGTGCACATTTGCAGCCTCACTGTGCCCATCTGCAGCCTCGCCGTGCCATCAATGTGGCCTCACTGTGCCCATCTGCAGCCTCACTGTGCCTATCTGCAGCCTCACCATGCCATCAATGCAGCCTCACTTTGCCCATTTGCAGCCTCACCGTGCCATCAATGCAGCCTCACTGTGCCCATCTGCAGGCTCACTGTGCCCATTTTCAGCCTCGTGGCCATCTGCAGCCCCACTGTGCCATCAATGCAGCCTCACTGTGTCCATCTGCAGCCTCCCTGTACCCATTTGCAACCTCACTGTGCCCATCTTCAGCCTCACAGTGCCATCAATGCAGCCTCACTGTGCCCATTTTCAGCCTCACCGTGCCCATTTTCAGCCTCACTGTGCCCATCTGCAGCCTCACTGTGCCCATCTGCAGCCTCAACCTGACCATCTGCAGCCTCACTCTGCCCATCTGTAGGCTCACCCAGCCTCACTGTGCCCATTTGCAGCCTCACTGTGCCCATCTGCAGCTTCACCCAGCTTCAAAGCGACTCCAGGGCAGGCGGCCTACCGGGCAATCTCCCGGTATCCCAGTAGGCCAGTCCGGCCCAGAGTCCCTCTATAAGTCACTGATCGCCACCATTACTAGTAATAAAATAAAATAAATAAGATAAAAATATCCCATTGTTTGTAGATGCTATAACATTAGCGGAAATCAATCAATATACGCTTATTGGGATTTTTTTATTAAAAAAATATGTAACAGAATACATATTGGCCTAAATTGATGAATTGACTGCCCCCCCGGCAGTGAAAGAATCGAGGTCCGTGTATGTAAACACGGATCTCCGTTCTGTAAGAGGGGGAAGGGCTGTGATCACAGGCTTCCTGTATGTGGAAGCCGTGATCACTCTCTTCTCCCTGCTAGCTCAGCACTTATACAGTTAGAACATACTGAGGGAACACAGTTAACCCTTAGAGCGCCCCCTCCAGGTTAACCCCTTCACTGCCAATGGCATTTACTCAGTAATCAGTGCATTTTTATATCACTGATCGCTGTATAAATGCCAATGGTCCCAAAAAAGTGTCAAAATGGTCCAACATGTCCTCTGCAATATCGCAGTACTGCTAAAAATTGCAGATTGCCGCCATTAGTAGTAAAAAATTAAAACAAAAACAAAAAACGCAGAAACGAATTCTCATCATCCGTAAACGCGGCAACTTTTGCACAAACCAATCAATAAACGCTGATTGCGATTTTTTTTAACCAAAAATATGAGGAAGAATATAAATCGGCCAAAGCCGATGAAAAAAAATGTTTTTTTATATTTTTTTTTGGATTTGCATTTTAGCAAAAGGTAAGAAAAACGTTTCTTTTTTTGCAAAATTGTCGCTCTTTTTATTTATAGCAGCGATCAGAAATGACGCAGAGGGAATCAAATACCACCAAAAGAAAGCTCTATTTGTGGGGAAAAAAGGACGCAAATTTAATTTGGATACAACGTCGCACGACCGTGCAATTGTCAGTTAAAGCAACGCAGTGCCGAATCGTAAAAAGTGCTCTGGTCCTAAAGTGTGAAATCCTTCCGGGGCTGAAGTGGTTAAGGATATCTACCGCAAAGCATAAAGCCCAAGGCAAATCTGTAAATTCCTCACTAGTGTCCTATCCTTGAGGTGGGATTTTCCTTACCAATCACTTAACACAAACTTTCAGGCTATGGCAAACACCAATTGCTGCCACAGCGTGCTGCATAGCAGACCCTGCTAAGGTAAACAAAGCCTTCAGAATAGATTCCAGCTTTTTTTCTGCCGGAGTGAACTAGTACTTTCAGTGCTTGAGAAACAGATTCCCCCAGAGCCTCCTCAGGCTCAGAATCCTCAGATGTGGAATCTTCCGTCTGACCCTCTTCAAGCTCTGCTCCAACATCCTCCTCCACCACCAGAGGGGGATCAGGTAAAGGGTATATTTCACGCTTTATCCCACTCTGGGCCATGGAAGCAATCATTCTTCAATCTCGCCTTCCAATGCTGCCGTTAATTCTTCCTTAGTAAGAAATGCTGAGGCAGAGGTACTTGCAGTAGCTATAATGCCAGACAAATGCAGCATCTCAGATGCACCTGTCGCCTTGGTCTCTAAGGGGAAGCTAATACAGCAAGATTACAACTAGAGTAGGATGACCAGATGTCCCCAGTTTCCGGGGACAGACTGGCTCCAGGGACAGTGTCCTTAATCCGGGGACTGTCCCCGGATTGCAGGATGGATGCTGAGGGAGAGGGGGGGGTGATCTGCCCCGAGTGCCACACACTGGGGGGTGTCAGGCCGGCAATGCCCACTGTGTCAGCTTTAATCAGAATCACTGTGTGCCACCATCACATAAAGTCCCACCTCCTGGTATGGCTCCTTTGACTGACAGCACACTTGTCCAAAGCCGGAACATGTGCTGTCTATCATAGGCGGGAGCCAATCCAGAAGAAGGGATTTTATGTGATGGCAGCACCCAGTGATTAAAATTAAAGCTGACACAGTGGGTGATGCCGGCCTGTGTGATGATCCGGCCAGCTCTCCTCTTCCTCTCCTGTCTGATCCCCTGCACAGGTGAGGCTGCATTGCTGGACACTGGTGAGGCTGCATTGCTGGGCACTGGTGAGGCTGCATTGCTGGGCACTGGTGAGGCTGCATTGCTGGGCACTGGTGAGGCTGCATTGCTGGGCACTGGTGAGGCTGCATAGCTAGACACCGATGAGGATGAATTGCTGGGAACAGGTGAGGCTGCATGCCTGGGCACAGGTGAGGCTGCATAGATGGGCACAGGTGAGGATGCATGCCTGGGCATAGGTGAGGCTGCATGCCTGGGCATAGGTGAGGCTGCATTCCTGGGCACAGGTGAGGCTGCATTGCTGGACACTGATGAGGCTGCATTGCTGGGCACTGGTGAGGCTGAATTCCTGGGCGCAGATGAGGCTGCATTCCTGGGCACTGGTGAGGGTGCATTGTTGGGCACAGATGAGGGTGCATTGTTGGGCACAGATGAGGCTGCATTGCTGGACACTGGTGAGGCTGCATTTCTGGGCACAGGTGAGGCTTCATTTCTGGGCACAGGTGAGGCTGCGTTGCTGGACACAGGTGAGGCTGCATTGCTGGGCACATGTGAGGCTGCATGCCTGGGCACAGGTGAGGCTGCATGCCTGGGCACAGGTAAGGCTGCATTCCTGAGCACAGATGAGGCTGCATTCCTCTGCACAGGTGAGGCTGTATTGCTGGACACTGGTGAGGCTGCATTGCTGGACACTGGTGAGGCTGCATTGCTGGGCACAGTTGAGGCTGCATTGCTGGGCACAGTTGAGGCTGCATTTCTGGGCACTGGTGAGGCTGCATTGCTGGGCACTGGTGAGGCTGCATTGCTGGGCACTGTTGAGGCTGCATTGCTGGGCACAGGTGAGGTTGCATTGCTGGGCACTGGTGAGGATGTATTGCTGGGCACTGGTGAAGCTGCATTGCTGGGTACTGGTGAGGCGGCATTGCTGAGCACAGGTGACTCTGCATTACTGGACACTGGTGAGGCTGCATTGCTGGACACAGGTGAGGCTGCTTAGAAGAGATTCCTTAGAAGAGGTTACACCACTTCTGTCATGGTATTAGGAGAAGCTAAGGAGTTGATTGAGAATCTGAAGATAAAAGAAACTAGTTAAGCTAAGAGTGATTTCTCCATAAAGAAAAAAAAAAAAGATCCATCACTTTAGAGCAGGGATCTCCATTTTTTTCTAAACAAAGGGCCAGTTTACTATGCCTTAGACCAGCTGGACTGTGGCCAATGGGAGTAAAAAATATTCTGGTGTGAGTAAGAATGCCCCATCATTGGTGTCCGAGGGAGGAATAAATATTATTGGTCAGTGGGAGAAATAGTGCCTCATCATAGGTGTCAGTGGGAGAAATAGTGTCCCTTCATTGGTGTCAGTGGGAGGAATAGTGCCCCATTGTTGGTGTCAGTGGGCGGAATGGTGCCCCATTTAACCACTTCAGCCCCGGAAGGAATACACCCTTTAGGACCAGCGCACTTTTTGCGATTCGGCACTGCGTCGCTTTAACTGACAATTGCACGTTCGTGCGACGTTATACCCAAATTAAATTTGCTTTCTGTTTTTCCCACAAATAGAGCTTTCTTTTGGTGGTATTTGATCACCTCTGCGTCATTTCTGATCGCCGATATAAACAAAAAAGAGCGACAATTTTGCAAAAAAAAAAGAACCTATTTACTAAAATAAAAATCCCCAAAAAAATATAAAAAACATTTTTTTTCATCGGTTTTGGCCGATTTATATTCTTCCTCATATTTTTGGTAAAAAAAATTGCAATCTGCATTTATTGATTGGTTTGCGCAAAAGTTGCCACATTTACGGATGATAATTAATTTCTGGGGTTTTTATTTATTTATTTATTTTTTACTAGTAATGGCGGCGATCTGTAATTTTTAATGGTACTGCAATATTGCAGCGGACATGTCGGACCATTTTGACACTTTTTTGGGACCATTGGCATTTATACAGCGATCAGTGATATAAAAATGCACTGATTACTGAGTAAATGCCATTGGCAGTGAAGGGGTTAACCTGCAGGGGGCACTCTAAGGGTTAACTGTGTTCCCTCAGTGTGTTCTAACTGTGTGTGGGCTGGGCTGGCAGGGGGAGGGGAGTGATCACGGCTTCCATATACAGGAAGCCTGTGATCACAGCCCTTCCCCCTCTGTCAGAACAGAGATCCATGGTTACATACATGGACCTCCGTTCTTTCACTGCAGGGGGGGGCCATCGTGGGTAGCCGGCGGAGATTGAGTCCGTTCTACCTGCTCACTGGCCCCCTCCGGAACACAGTGAGCGCACAAGCGCGCCTTCCGGCGGCACGCGCGCTCAGAGTGCGGGATCTTGCAGACGCTGTCATATGACGGCGGTTTGCGATATCCAGCCACTTTGTCGCCGGCAGACGCCAGTCGGCGGTCGGCAAGTGGTAAAAGTGAATATTCAGGTAGTAAAAACAATGTGCACTTACAATTAAATATGCTGTAAGCCAGCACCAGCATGCACAGCTTTGTTAGATACAAACAGTACCCGCCATTCCACCTATTGCAGCATGCGTTCCACAACATGGCCATAACAGCCAATTGGAATATGGATACTATCCAATTCCTAGATCTGGAACTGTACAAGAAAGGCACACAAGTTTTGACCCGCACGTATTTTAACCACTTCAATACCGGGCACTTTGAACACTTCCCGCCCAGACCAATTTTCAGCTTTCAGTGCTGTTGCGATTTGAATGAGAATTGAGCGGTCATGCGACGCTGTACCCAAACAAACTTTTTATCATTTTGTTCCCACAAATAGAGCTTTCTTTTGGTGGTATTTGATCACCCCCTGCAGTTTTTTTTTTTTTTTTTGCGCTATAAATAAAAAAAGACCGAAAATTAAAAAAAAAAAAAAATCATTTTCTTTGTTTCTGTCACAAAACTTTGTATAAAGTATATTTTCTCCTTCACTGATGGGCACTGATGTGGCTACACTGATGGGCACTGATGAGGCTAGACTGACAGGCACTGAGGAGGCAGTACAGATTGGCACTGATGAGGTGGCACTGATAAGGTTGCACTGATGATGGGGCACATATGTAGCACTGATGGGTGGCACTGATAAGCAACACTGATGGGCACTGATATGTGGCACTGATGGACACTCATAGGCGGCACTGATCACTGATAGGTGGCACTGATGGGCACTGATAGGTGGCACTTTTAGGTGGCACAGGTGGGCACTGATAGGTGGCACTTTTAGGTGGCACAGGTGGGCACTGATAGGTGGCACAGGTGGTTACTGATATGTGGCACTGGTGGGCACTGGTGCATACAGCACTGTTAGGAATGGCACTGGCAGGCATCATATATGGGCACAGTGCCATCCCTACAGTGCACTATATTGCCCTTACCTGGTGGTCCTGGGCGGCCTCCTGATTTCCTCCCTGGTTGGCCTGGGCGGCCTCTTGGCAGCGTCCGGGGGGGGGGCTCCCTGGTGGTCATGGGCAGGCTCCCTGGTGGTCCAGTGGGGTGATCCTGAGGGGGGCTGCACTGATAAACGTTCAGCGCAGCCCCCCAGTCAGGCAAGCAGCCGATCGGCTCTCCGCTGCTCAGGTCTGATTGGTCACGGCTGATCACATGGTAAAAGGCTTCCACGGAAGCATTTTACCTCGATCGGTAATGCGGTGGGTCAGACTGACCCATGGCACCACCCATCACCGCGATGCACGCCCCTCCGGCCGCGCGATCGCAGATTATCCTGAGGACGTCAATAGACGTCCAGTCAGGATAATGAACCATCCGCCCGGAGGTCATTTGTCAATACGCCGGGTGGGAAGTGGTTAAAGATGTTGACAGAAAAGACAGGCCCGGAGTTAGGAATGAATTGGATAAGCGCAGGGCATACATGACAGGGTGGGAGGGGAACCTTACAGCGTGGGGCTAATCGTGTAATAAGGGGTTAAGTCATCGTGCTTACCTGATTGGCTGAAGAGATAGGGTATGGGAGGAGTGTAGGTTCATCAGGCAGGGGTGTGACAGAATCAGTTGGAGAATTGAAGCCAGCAGATGAACGTCCGTCTGTCCGTCTTGTGTCTGAGCTGCAGGGATCGGCATGGGCTTGTAGCCAGATGCCAGACATGTTAGGCGTGGTGGAGCGGGTTCAGCCACTGCCATGACTTGCCCCATCAGTACAGGCTCAGAGGTCCGGGGCCCCGGAGCACCTCAGGTGACTACCCCTGGGGCGCACGACACCTGGGGAGCCTCCGCTGGGATCCCACAGGCCTGAAAGCTAAGCGCTCATCTCCTGCTGAGATTGGGGACATGGGAAGAAGTACCATCACTGGCGGAGCCTGCGGGTAGGTGACTCTTATTTAACAGTCAGGGTCCCCTCCGCCACTTGCCCCTCAGCCTCCAGCAGGATCCTGGAGCAGGCGGCTGGCTATCTGGCTGAGGTTCCTGGAGTAGGGTTGCCACATCATCCCTTTAATCCAGGACACATATTAATTACACAGGTTCTGTGGCTGATTAAGGTGGTAATTAAACTCACATGGTGCCTTATCTGCATTAAATTAGCCTCAGAACCTGTGTAATTTATATGTGTCCTGGATTAAAGGGATGATGTGGCAACCCTATCCTGGAGGGATGTCAGCACGATGCGGGAGCATTTCAGCAGCGTGCGCTGGCCTGTCCCATGTTGTGGCCAGCAGCCCTTCATCTCTACAGCGGGGTCAGTGTGGAAGTCACATGGCAAATATTCCATCGGCAGCCCGGATCATCATGGCCTGCTTGAGGTCTTGCAGAGTGGCCTGTGGTAGTAGCAGAGCGAGGCCAGTCGCCAGCTGATGACGTCACCTGGGGCTGAGAGTAGCCTTGGCTGCTCTGCACACACAGGAGCCGGGACGGACAGCCAAGTGGCCTGCAGAGAGAAGGGGAGAGCTGCAGCTAGGAGATTTCCCTCTGTACTGGCCAGGGGAATCCCCGGGCTAAAGGGAGATTGATATTTTCTGAAGAGGGCGAGGTCCAGGAGGCGACTAGGGCATCCGGAAATGTTGCTGGGGGGGGGGGGCTTATGGCCCTGAGCAGCAGCCTGGTGAGAGAAATCATTATATGTTTCTATGCTTTTCATCTGTCTATGGGGGGTGTGGGGGCTTCAGACAGGGGATGTTGGCAGTCAGTTGTCATTAGGGAGTCTTGAGACCTGCAGCAGTTGTTAGATCCATGGTCGGTGAGGGAACCCCCCAACACTGAATGTGTGGGTACACCACAGAGGACAGTGGAGGTGGACCGCGAGATTTCCACCCCAGTGGTGGGGGAGAGACGCCGGCAGCTGGACAACTTATAGCCAGCGGGGAGTTAGCATGCGGCGACGCTAAGGCAGATTCTACGTTTGCGTCGGGACATTTCAGGGCCCAGTTTTAGTCTGCGATGCGAGAGAGGATCTGCGGTGTAGTAGGTGGGAATTTTTTCTCCTCATGCCACTGCGAGAATGAATCTTAATCTAGATAAGGGCAAGCCAGTCAGGAGGAGACAAGGGGGAGTAGGACATATTGCTTTATCCCGCTCACTTCACCAATTGTTTGTGGGCATTTGCAATACTTGGCAGTGTGTAGGAACGCAAGGGACGTCAGTTCAGCTACGCTTTTTGTTATTTGGTGGGGTCTCAAACAATTTCATCAGTGAAAGGCGATCAGGCCATCCATTTGAGGTAATAACATGGTCATCAGGTCTAGGGCTGGATATAGTTGATGTCATTGCCTACGGCGGGATATGGTTGATGTCATTGACTAGGGCTGGGAATTCAATTTTCAGGGGGATCCAGCAGCGCAGTTACTTCGGTACCCCCAGCCTTATAGGAATGAGGCATGATTGAAAAGTTTAACGTAGGCCTCAGTAGATGGGGTGTTTCCTGCTGTTTACAGCACTGTTGTTGTAAGCAGTGCTACGGATGCAGCGGTAGTAATTTTTATGTTATTTTAAGGGTAGGCGACAGTGGTTCACTGGAAATAGGTCAAAAGCCTCCGCTTCTAAACAGGTATTCGGATTGGGAGGGTGCTCGCATTCTAGAATAATGTTTTTAGGGTGTTTTTTTCCATGTAAGTTGCAGGACATGCCCGACACTTTGCGTTTAGCTTTCCTTCATGCTCTTGTATGGGCCTTTTCAGCCTCTACCTCTGGCACAGTTGGTCCTTTGGTCTCCATTGGGGATTGTCCCAACAATTGCACCGGGTACGTTTGCCCCCGTCACCGACTTTTTTACCCTATAGGCGGCTCAGTTACTTATGCCCTGGACCAGCAGGGCTCGCGGGTTACTTATCCCTCGTTTTAAGCAGCAGTTTCCTCGGGGCAAGGTATTGTCAGGCTCCGTTGCTAGCCAAACCGGATGGGGGACATTGCGTTCTTATGCTACCAGTCCACCTACAGTGTTTCTCTTGTTTAGGTTACCATGGGCAAGGTTCTTTCTTTGGGGTTCATTGCCTTCCCATGGGATGGTGAGATGTTCAGTGGTTGCTGGGTGGGCTGGTTCGGAAAAGGTTGGATATATACTCTGTTATCCCCTACTTATATGGTTTCTTGTGTGCTGGGCCACTGGATTTCTGGACTGCTTTAGTGTTTCTCAGCCCCCCTATTTTAGGTTTGGACTCTGTTATTGGCACCTGTTTTTCTGGGTATTCTGATTGATTTGGAGGCTAGGGAATGTAGTGTTTTTTCTCTTGGGAATGAGGCAGCTTTCAGAGAGTGGACATTGACCTTCCTTGTCTTCTTTCTTCGTTCGGGGTGTTTTTTTCCGCTTCGGCTGTGGGTTGCAAAGGAGCTGGTCTTTTCTTTTTTGTTCAAATGTCTGAAGTGCCAGTTTTTACTAAGGCCTTTACGGTTCTATGGGCGCTGAATGGCTACCGCAGGGGTCGATGGTGGCATGACTTTAGGTGCCTGGTGTCCTTTTTGTGCAGAATCCCTTTCAGAAACATGTGCAACAGTCTGTTCTGCACCTTATGGGTGGATATAGTGCCACGCGGTCCTTGTTGGCCTTTTTGAGGTTCTAAGGCTCAAGGAATGAGTGAGTCCCTTCAAATAGGTGGGGGGGGGGGGTTGGTACGGGCACACTACGGTATGCCCTTCTTTCCACCCCCCCTTTTTTAGTCAGAATGCAAATAGGGGTTTGCAGATTTCTTCTTCTGGGGTAATGGTTCATTGGGTTTCATTGATATTGCTGTAGAGAAGTTGTTTGGGTCTGTCAGAGTGGGCATGGCCTGTCGTTGGGACACACTGGCCCTGATTTACTATACCTCCCAAATCTACTCCAGCAGTGCCTTAAAATAACTCCCAGTTAAAGGCAATTACAACTTCAGCTCTCACCCACTCGAGTAAAATAGCACACCTGCGAGCTCTATTTGCCTGTGAAAATGCCTCTCAGGTTAGGTGTTGATGTTGGCTGGGATTGAACTTGCAGTTGTATGCAAGTTCATTGCC
>BLSH010106518.1:23855-38239 GCA_018402905.1 Glandirana rugosa
GGTAGACTCATGGGCTCAGGTTGATGACAGGTACTCGGGTACTTTGATGGGCAGGTGACAGGTACTCAGGTACTCTGATGGGTTGGTGACAGGTACTCCGGTACTCAGATGGGCTGGTGACAGGTACTCGGGTACTCTGATAGGCTGGTAAAATGTTCTCGGGTATTCTGATGGGCTGGTGACAGGTACTTGGGTACACAGATGGGCTGGTGACAGGTACTCGGGTACTCAGATGGGCTAGTGACAGGTACTAGGGTACTCAGATGAGCTGGTGACAGATACTTGGGTACCCAGAAGGGTTGGTGACAGGTACTCGGGTACTCTGATGGGTTGGTGGCATGTGCTTGGGTACTCTGATGGGCTGGTGACAGGTACTCGTGTACTCTGATGGGCTGGTATTCGGGTAGTCTGATGGGTTGGTAACAGGTACTTGGGTACTCTGATGAGATGGTAACAAGTGCTCGGGTACTCTGATGGGTTGGTGACAGGTTTTCGGGTACATTGATGGATTGGTGACAGGTACTCAGATGGACTGGTGACAGGTACTCGGGTACTCTGATGAGCTGGTGACAGATACTTGGGTACTCAGAAGGGTTGATGACAGGTATTCGGGTACTCTGATGGGTTGGTGACATGTGCTTGGGTACTCTGATGGGCTGGTGACAGGCACTCGTGTACTCTGATGGGCTGGTATTCGGGTACTCTGATGGGTTGGTAACAGGTACTTGGGTACTCTGATGAGATGGTGACAAGTGCTCGGGTACTTTGATGGGCGGGTGACAGGTATTTGGGTACTTTGATGGACAGGTGACAGGTACTCGGGTACTCTGATGGGTAGGTGACAGGTACTCTGATGGGCTGTGACAGGTACTTTGAGGGGTTGGTGACAGGTACTCTTTACTACTGGGGGGGCAATCAGTGTGATTGGTGAACACAGTAAGTGGTAACGAGCTGTTACTGCTATCTCCTCCTCACACACGATCGGTGTGTATAGAGGAGAACCCGGTAACAGCTTGTTACCGCAGTTTGTTGTCATTCTGTGACCGGCTGTGATTGGACACAGCCGGTCACGTAGTAAAGAGCCAATTTCATTGGCTCTTTACCCTGATCGGTGTTGGGCTTTGTCCGAGGGACAAGCCTGAGCCCCGATCGCCGCACTGCACGCCCCGGGGGGCGCGCACAAGCGGCGTGCACGCCGCCACATGATAGGACACAGCCGATCACATGGTAAAGAGCCAATTTTATTGGCTCTTTACCCCGATCATGGAAGGCTGGAGTCCCGAGGGACTCGCCTGATCCCCGATTGCTGCAATGGGGCCCGCAGAGTGGCGAAAACGGGAGGACATCATATGACATCCACCCAGGATGGGGAGTGCACCTTGCCGGCATATTATTACTATACGCCGGTAAGGAAGGGGTTAATACTGATTTATATTAAAACTAAGCAATTTGGGGAGTTTCTTAGTGAATGTAATCAATCAGCATACTATATCCCCCCAAGAGGAGGAGCGAAGAATGCTGGTGGTGGACCTCAGAAGAGGAAGATCGGGGCTGCTCTGTGCAAAACCATTGCACAGAGCAGGTAACTATGACATGTATGTTGAAAAAAAAAAAAAAACTTTACAATCACTTTAAGGCCCCATTCACACGTTTTGTGGAAGCTCGAAGCTCCAAAATGCGGGAGGGTAAAAAATCAATTACTCTCTTTCACAAAATTTTTATTTAATTAAGATAAACTCACAAAACAGTGAACAATCGCATAGGCCAGTAGCTGAGAGTGGCATAAGGATGACAACATATATATCACAAACTAATATGCCTCTAACATAGTATAAGCAGTAACAACAAAAAGAAACAAAAAAAAAATCAGTTCAGGGAGCCTCAATATTATTATAATCTAATAGCAAACCATGATGCACTCAGTAGTTGCAGCCTTAAAAATGTGCTGAGCAAAGAGTATTTCAGGAATCATCCTGTAAAAATAACATACAGTACCTGAGATTGACTTATGTTCATTTATGGGGATTGAGTCCAAGATCCTCTTAGGGACCCCAAAAAAAAAATAATAATAAATAAAAAAAATACTAGGAGAGAAAAATATCTCACTAGTCTCCTAATGTACAAAAGGGCTTTCTCCCACCGAAAGACCGATAAGCTATACCATCAAAATAAGAAAATAAAAATTTGACCTCAAAAGAATGGTCAGAGAGCAGTTAAAGCGGTAGTAAACCCATGCATTTAACAGGTTAAAAACCAGTCACATTTCCGGCATGTGCCGGAAATGTAACACTCCCATTGGCTGTGCTCTAAACCATACTGTCAAACCATCCAATGGCTGGTGTCATAGCTGATCACATGTGCAGCATCATGGCAGTTGTAGATTAAACAGAGGGCAAGATGGCAACTTCCTTGGCTGAAAATGATAGGAGGGTTTACTACCACTTTAACAGACTCAGCTAACTGGCATCTGGCGGTAGATAATCAAAAAATAAGAGGAAAAAAAGAGAAGAAAAAGAACAGGAAGGACAAGAGGGAGAGTAAAAGGAAGACGCGGAAGGAGAAGGAATCACAAAGAAAAAAAAAGATAGGAAGATAAACCATGCCCCAGTACATCCAAGGCCACCACCGGTAGGCTAGACAGAATTTCCTATAGCGTGAATAAATTGGATATTAGTGTAATGTCCATACACCACCACCAGATGTCTCCAATCAAGTGAAATGTGATATCTTCTTTAACCACTTCAGCCCTGGAAGGATTTCCACCTTTAGGACCAAAGCACTTTTTGCGATTCGGCACTGCGTCGCTTTAACTGACAATTGCGTGGTCCTGCGATGTTGTACCCAAGCAAAATTGATGTCTTTTATTTCCCACAAATAGAGCTTTCTTTTGGTGGTATTTGATCACCTCTGCATTTTTTATTTTTTGCACTACAAACAAGCAAAAAGCGACAATTTTGCAAAAAAAAACAATATTTCTTACTTTTTGCTAAAATACATATTAAAAAAATATATAAGAAAACTAATTTATTTAACAGTTTAGGCCGATATATATACTTCTACATATTTTTGGTAAAAAAATTTGCAATCGGCGTATATTGATTGTTTTTCGCAAAAGTTGCCGCGTTTACGAACAATGAGAAATCATTTATAGGGTTTTTATGTATGTCATTTTTTACTAGTAATAGCGGCGATCTGTGATTTTTAATGGGACTACGACATTGCAGTGGACATGTCGGACACTTGACACTTTTTTGACACCATTGACACTTATACAGCGATATAGCAGTAACAGCAGTGTTATGAAAATGCACTGATTACTGTATAAATGTCACTGGCAGGGAAGGGGTCAACACTAGGGGGTGATCAAAGACTTAAGTGTGTTCCCTGGGATGTGTTTCTAACTGTGTGGGGGCTGGGCTGGCTGAGGGAGAAGAGTGATTGCGGCTCCCATATACAGGAAGCATACGATCATACTCCTCTCCCCTGTCAGAACGGAGATCCGTGTTTACAGACACGGATCCCGTTCTGTCACTGCGGGGGAGCGATCGCGGGTAGCCGGCAGACATCGAGTCTGCCCTACCTGCTTCCTGGCTCCCCCGATACACAGTGAGCACGCGAGCGTGCCACCAGTGGCGCTCGCAAGCTCACAATCCGCAATCTTGCAGCCGCTGTCAGGTGACGGCGGTTCGCAATATCAAGACAAGTTGCCGCCGTCATTCCACGGCGGGCGGTCGGCAACTGGTTAAAAGTCTTTGCAATGAGATGTGAAATCAAAGTGCCTTCTTCCAGCAGCCCCTAGGCAAACATCCTACTCACCAGACGTACATGACACCCGTTACAGGCTGTCATAAACAGTATGTAAAGCAGAGATGTATTCTCTAGGCAAAAGGAGAACCAGCCCAAACAATTGCGCATCCACCGGGCAAGGGTATGGTAAATCACATATGTCAAGAAGAAAGAAAAGGGCTTCTCGCAGTTTGTAAAATTTATTGAATCATAACTAAAAAAATGCACTTACAATGTAGCCGATCAAGAAAGCTAAAAAACAAGCAGGGATGCCAATCACGTAACACCTGCGTTCTAAGAGGTGGCGGAAGTAACGTGACACGTACTACCCGATCCAACGCGTTTCGTCAGCAACGTCATCAGGGGTCAGGTAATCGGACCCGTACTTCCTCCTATATATACAGCCGCCATATTTGAATATCCAATCCACTTCAATACTTATTAATGGCTCATAGACCAATTTAAATACTGCTATACAAACACACAATACTTTATTACCAACTTATATAATATTGTATATATTAAAAAATCTATTTTAACTAGCCCCCTCTAGAGGTAGGAGATATGTGCCACCTCTATATTGGTGTTAATACGCTCTCTAGTGTATCTTATGTAATATTATTAAAATAATATAAACCACTATTTCGCTGAAAAACACACATCCTCTATTTCCCATCTTGTGGAATAAGGTGGCACTACACCAAAGCATATTTAAAAATATAATTAAAAATTCCATTACCCCATCTTACAAAAAAAAGAGAGACTAAAGAATTAAAAAAGATTGGAACATTAGTATATAACAGGGAAAAGGAGGGAAGGGGAGGGGGAAAAGAAACATGAAAAGGGATAAAAAAGAAAGGGACGGGGGAGAGGGGGGAGGGAAGGGGGGGGGAGTGCAATAATCAAATAGCTATCAAGCAATTCTAACCTTCTCTGAATAGTTAAGGTATTCCCGGGCTCAGGGGCAGCAGGTAAAATTTAGAAATAATGTAGACCACCTTAGGAGACTCAAACCAAGGCACAAGTCTGCAGAGACAGCACTGGGCCAGGGCCAAGCCAAAACAGCCCCTATCCAAATTAACCTATGATATAGACAATGTGAGAAGAAAGAGGTAAGGATAAATACTGGCATGGTGTCCGGTCAGCATTAAGTAATTATAGCGAGTAGTATGACTTAGTTACCCCAGTGCACTTACCAGTGGTCTATAATAGTGTGGATCTGCCTCAAATCCCACGTCAATTGCACCATCAAGCAGGGAAGACCTGCTTAAATAGACCCCAACCCAGCGACGTGTATACACACTGGCCATCGGCCACGTGTGACATCGCCAGGTCTGATTGCCTGCAATGCGCAGGCGTGATGAGAACGAGTGTGCACATGTCACACAGCTGAAGGGCTGGGGAGCCCAAGTCGCGACTCGCACAAGAGAGGGGAGGCGGTCCCAAAGTAACCCAGGACTCATTCCTACTCCAAGGCAACCACACATCGGCCGGGAGGAACAGCGGAAATGCGCACATTGACACTTAATGGCCAGATGGTAAATGGCGGGTCTAAGTGAATGCTCCCAATGGTGAAAAGAAATACAACAAAAAATATAAGTAAGATAAATACAGCAATTTAATACACTACTAGTATACACAATGGAATATGTTAAAGTCAGGGATGCATGCGGTATGGAGGCTCTCACTAACAGCTCCACCAGACCCGGAGAAACAAGCGATAATCCCAGGGTTTATCAAGCTGCTAAACATAGCGATGTTCACCCTAACCCCTGTAGAACATCACAGTGCAAGCCAGAACAAAAAAAGGCGCAGAGATGCCGCTCACAGAGTAATTTAACCACATACCTGCTCCGCTCTCCCAAATGGCACCAAGTCACCTCCACTCTCCAGCAGCACCAGCTCCACTCCAGCGCTTCACCAAAAGACTGTGAGTATACACCTCAGCACACCTCACAGCTCACTAAGGCAGACCTGGAGGATAGTTTATTATGTATGTATGAAAAACTGGCAAACAAAATACACACTGAGATTAGTAAATCCACTAATGCTCTAACACAGGAGATAGCAGCCTTTGGGAACCGCACAGACATGCTAGAAACAAAGCATGATGAATTATCACTGGCACAAAATGGCCTAAGGAAGGAATATGAAATGCTGGCAGAAAACGTCTCCTACATACAAATGCAGGTAGAAGATTAAGACAATAGAAATCGCAGGAACAATCTGCATATACAGGTGTCCCAGAGTCTGTTACTGATTTAATGCCAGCCATGAACAAATTGTTCCACACTCTTCTCCCTGATACACCAGAATCTGCCTTTACATGTGACAGAATCCATTGAGCTTTACGCCCTAAACCACCTGTTGATAAACCCCCACGTGACATAGTTCTTTGTCTAAAAGACTACCTGATAAAAGAGGCTATCCTGAGGGCATCCAGAAATATTTGGATTTTGACGGCATTAAAATTCAAATATATCCAGACATCTCCCCAGCTACTCTAGAGAGAAGACATAACATGAAAGAAGCTACCTCAATACTGCAGTCGGCAAGAATCAGATACAGATGGGGTTTTCCCTTTAAATTAACAGTACCACACAATGCACTACTCACACTGTCTATAATAAACAGAGGAAAAGGAACTCCTCATTAAATTGGGATTACTGGAGCCAGAACCATCTCTTCGGCTTCCTTCAACTCCAAGATCATCACCAATCTGGTTGCTAGGTGGGAAAAAGCCCAAGGGCTTCAGCCCAAGGAAATGCGGCACACTTAGCGTGTCGTGGCAAAAAGGGTGTGGTTTAGACAAAATAGAGGGTGTGGTTTAAATGGGCGTGTCTCAAAGGGGGTGTGGTTTGAGTCTGAGATGAATGAGGGATGGAGGAAGAAAGAAAGAAAGAGATAGGGATGGAAGGAGAGAGAAGAGAAGCAAAGAAAGAGGGATGGAAGGACAGCAGGCCCGATTCTACACAACAGTAGCAATATGTGCATTCCAGAATGTTTAGCAATCATCAGATAAAGATACTCCAAACACCTGGTGTTAGCGCTTCAATCATCCCGGCACCATGGTTGTTATGGTGTCAGGATGATTGAAGCGCATTTTTGCTATTATTACATTGTAATATAGAATGAAATAGTTTAACTCACCATAATGCAGAATCAGTGGGAACCTTGAGTGTGTCACTTGCCACGTCACCTGCCATCAGATGTCCCTCCTTCCATCAGGTGTCTCTAGCAGTCAGAGTGCCTCCTTACATCATAGGTGTCCCCAGCAGTCAGAGTGCCTTCTTACATCACAGGTGTCCCCAGCGGTCAGAATGCCTCCTTACATCAGGTGTCCTCAGCAGTCAGAGTCCCTCCTTCTATCTGGTGTCCCCAGCAGTCAGAGTGCCTCCTTACATCACAGGTGTCCCCAGCGGTCAGAGTCCCTCCTTCCATCAGGCGTCCCCAGCAGTCAGAATGCCTCCTTAAAATGGGGGTGTCCCCAGCGGTCAGAGTGCCTCCTTACATCACAGGTGTCCCCAGGAGTCTCCGCCGCCATTACAAAAGACCAGCTCTCCTGAAACATAGTCAATCCGAGGGTAAGAAACAACCCCCCCGCCCCCTTTCCCATAGCAGGTCATAGCAGCAAGCCACGGGGCGGAGGTTGGCGGCACCTCCATTTCTATTGGCAGCCGGCTCCGCCTCTTGTTTATTCCTCTTGGCGTGTGACCATGCTTCAGCAAAGCTGGTCTTATTTAAAATGGCGGCGGAGACATCACCAGTGCCGGTCCCGGACTTCTAGCAATGGGCGGTTCTGGTGATTCTCCAGAGCCTTGGGGCTAATAATAGCCCTCTGCATGCACGAGACCCGGAGCTTTTCGGGGGCACCCCAGGGCTGTAGCCCGGTCAACCCCCACCCCCCGACACCTCTGGTCTACACCATCTTCACGCCATGACCAAAAAAAAAACCGTCAGTCAGAGATCAGGCAGCTTAATTCCTATCTCCAACGTTATTAAGTGAGAGACCTGAATCCTGAATAACTATATCAGTTTGCATCATGATCACCGGAACGATCCTTTCTCTAACAACCTGACTTTGGGATTTCTAATTTATACTATCCCCCATGGGATCACTCTGCCTTACAGTGAAAAACTTTGAATTTATGTCGCCAAACATTCATTAGGGTTTATCCTACAGGAAACTTCAACAAACTATGATATATATACAGTATACTCTTACTCATAGTAATACATTCTCATTATACTTCTGTTGCCCTATGCTGCCACCTTGTGGGTAATATATATACTAACAGATGTTTAGCTAAGGCTGGGTAAAATATGGTTATTATCTACCTAGCTGATTAAACGGAGCCGAATCTACCCATCTATTTTATAGATTACGCGAACTTTCAGTGAAAAGATGTTTATTTTCACTTACACAACTGTTATAAAGGTTCGCTTCAGGAATGGTAACATCAACCAATGTTTCCTACAATCTTTGTTGAGAATGTGCTAGTTTTCTCCTATTCAATCCAATCAATGTTATCAGCTAGTGCACTTTTGACATAATAACATACTAAGGTTTGTTGATGAACTAGACATCGAATTAACATCTCTTTTAAGCATTGGATGGATGGAAATTATGTAGGATATTCATATATTAGACATATAAAACCTCACAGCTAGAGATATCTTCAGTTCTACCACATAATAAGGATGATTCTTCTAGCAACTAACAAACTCACAGACTTATAATTTCAATCAAAGGTATTGCAGATTTAACCACTTCAGCCCCGGAAGGATTTACCTCCTTCCTGACCAGAGCACTTTTTGGGATTCGGCACTGCGTCGCTTTAACTGACAATTGTGAGGTCATGCGACATTGTACCCAAACGAAATTTGCGGTCCTTTTTTTCCCTCAAATAGAGATTTCTTTTGGTGGTATTTGATCACCTCTGAGGTTTTTATTTTTGGCGCTATAAACAAAAAAAAATGACAATTTTGAAAAAAAGCAATATTTTTTACTTTTTTCTATAATACATATCCAAAAAAATTATATAAATAAACTAATTTATTCATCAGTTTAGGCCGATATATATTCCGATTACAGGGATCAGTAGATCTCTGTCATGCCACCTGACAGAGCGAGGAACCGCTGTGTTTACATTGGCGATTCCCCGTTCTTCCTCTCTAACAGGCGATCGCGGGTCGCCGACGGACATCGAGTCTGCCCGACCCACGTGCACGCTCACGGAGCGTGCAGTGGGCACGAGCGCGTTCCACCGGCACGCTCCCACCTGCAACTGCGCCTGCGTGAGCCGATGTATGGATATATTGATTCGCGCAGGAGAGCCAACTTGCCGCAGTATATCTGCGTGAGCAGGTCAGGCAAGTGGTTAAGCAGATGCAGGCATGCATACTTAAATATTTGACATATATTTTCGGTCGCTTCATCCGCCGTTGCTGGTTTGAAAACCCTTCTTGCTCTCGGGACCTTTTTGTGGGTCAGTTTCAGAAAAACTTTCTTTTATAGAGGCCATTTGTTGGCCCCCTGGCCCCGCTGGCAAGAATTGGACTGCATTGTCCACATAAATATTTTGCTTGGCCGGATGACATATTGTCATCTGACCCCCAAATTTTTTTTCCTCTACTACTCAATATGCATGACAGTTATATTATCTTGGTTTCAAGGAAGGTCCAAATGAACTTCTTACTTTTCTCTAAAAAATGTGAAAATTGCAAAGGTACTTTATATTGTCTCACATTTCTGTATCTGTCTTGATGTCCTCCAATGGAACTGACTGACACTTTTTTCAGCCATCCCAGTTTTATTTATTATCTTTTACAATTTGACATATATGATTTAACTATCCCATATAGCACTTCCGACATATGCCACTTAGTTACAAATGGGTCTTAAAGCGGAGGTCCGCCAGGTCCGCCTAGAACGAAAATAATTAAAAGCCAGCAGCTACACATACTGTAGCTGCTGACTTTTAATAATAGGACACTTACCTGTCCTGGAGTCCAGAGATGTCAGCACCGCAGCTGATGGAAACCATCAGCTGCCGGGTGCTGCCGCCGCCATTGCAGGTAAGGGAACCTGGCAGTGTGGCATTACAGCTTCACGCCGGGAGCCCTACTGCACACGCGCGAGGCTCCGCTGTGCTCTGCTATCGGCCCGGTGGCCAGTAGCAGAGGGAGGAGGGAGCCGGGCTGCCGTCGGCCTGAGCTCCTGGATGTGGGGAAAAGGATACCTGTCAAAGGTAGGTATCCTACATTTTTAACAACCCTATATTACTAGCTAACTTTTCTAAAGCTATTATTTATCCCTGTCCCTGGTCAGACCACCAAATAGTAATGTATGAGACATCCCATATTGGTCTAGCTCCCACCCCGTACAGCTGGCGAATCATTGATTCCCTGTTATCGGACCCTAACATTATCCAACCAATATCATCACACTTAGAAGATTACTTCTTTCTAAATAACGTAGAAAATATATCTCCCACATCACTTTGGACTGCCTATAAAGCAGTCATCAGAGGTCATTTAATTAAGATTGCAGCTAACAAAAACAAAGCCAGACTCTCTGAAATTAAAACCCTTACTAGGGACCTAAACCATCTATATAATAAACTAGGCCACGCTACTTCCCAAGAAATGTCCCAACAAATAAAAAACAAAAGACAGGCACTTGACTCACTCTTATCCACAGAAACAGAAAAACATCTTAGATTTTCAAAAGCTAGATTTTTACTACATGGAAATTCCACCTCTACCATGTTCGCTAGAAAACTAAACCAATCCTTAAAACCCCCACATATATACAAACTTCGCAACAGTAATGAAAATTTAGTTACTCATCCGTCAGAGGTACTAGAAATCTTCTCAAAATTTTACAAGGATCTCCTCTCTGCCTCTCAATCCCCCACGCATGCATCTTCAATGGCCTGGCTAGAAAAAATGAAACTCCCTACTTTATCAACTCAGCAAATTGAATCCCTTAACACACCTTGCACAGAGCTAGAGCTCTCTAACATTATTAAATCACTCAAAACTTCCACTGCCCCAGGCCCAGATGGATTTTCTATTTTCTACAAAACATTCTCCTCCCTTCTGGCACCCGCTTAACTAAACTATATAACCATATACTTCAAGGTAATCAATTCCCAAAAGAGATGCTATTGGCCAACATGTCTTTACTACCAAAAGCACACAAAGATCATTCCCTTCCACAAAACTTCTGCCCCATTTCAGTCCTCAACAATGACCTCAAAATTTTTGGTCGTATGCTAGCTGATAGAGTAGCCACGGTCATTACCTCTCCGGTTCACACAGACCAAATGGTTTTATCCCAGGTAGACAAATAACAGACAATATCAGATTAGTGACTAATATTATTCAAGATGCAAATCTATTTTCCCGCCTATTATGTCTACTTAGTCTAGACATACATAAAGCTTTCGATAGCGTTAGCTGGTCCTACTTAGATTATATCCTACCGAAATTTGGCATCTCAGATAAATTTTTACATGGCTATAAGGCATTATATCAACATCCCCAAACCAGAATCAAAATCCCTGGTAATAACTCAGAATAATTTCCCCTAGGAAGAGGAACTAGGCAAGAGTGCCCCCTATTCCCTTTATTATTTGCTCTAGCAATTGAACCCCTGGCATGTACAATTAGAAATAACATTGAAATCAAAGGTTATACTAAAGGCCCTAATGAATATAAAATGAGTCTACAATGGTACCTCGGTTCACAAACTTAATTCGTGAACTGACTCTGGCCGCAAACCGAATTGGTTGTGAGCCGGGGCAAATTTTCCCATAGGGTTCAATGTAAATCAGGTAAATCCGTTCTGAACTTTTTTTTTTGTTTTTGAACCACAAAGCTATGAAAAAAGTACAGTACGGTGCAGTATGAAGAGACAGAACACATTCTTGTCACCTAAATTTGCGCTTTGCATATTCTTGTCATCTGCATTACTGCTCCGAACTTTATTTTTACCAGCATGCTTGTTCTGCATTTTCTTTGGAGCCATACTGGATCTACAGTACAGTATGTATGTGCTAAAAAGCACACAAAAAGCTGCTCAATACTGTACTATACACTTTCAGTGTCTCTCTGTGATCCATGATCTCACCAGAGCAGGGAAAAGCAGGGAAAATGGCCACAAATCGTGTTTGTGAAGCGAAGCGGAGTTCATGAACAGAAGCAAATTTTTGTGAACTCTTCTGTTCCCGAACCGAGTTGTTCATGAACAGAAGCCTTTGTGAACCAGGTTCACAGGTACCACTGTATATGCGGACAATGTCCTGCTATTTTTGCCTGACCCTCTTATATCATTACCCAGCCTTATATCGGAGCTCAACATATTTCATAACCTTTCAGGAATTTCCCATTTACATGATGTACCCAATCATTTCGCTACCTAGGAATTCATATCACACCCTCTTATAAATCCTTATACCAAGCTAACTACCCTGAACTTTTTACAAATATTAAAGCGTTATTAAAACGATGGTCCTCATATCATATATCTTTCCTTGGTAGACTTTGCGTAACCAAGATGACTATACTACCAAAGTTACTCTTCTACTTTTGTACACTACCAATCAATATACCCAAAAACAAAATAGACTCTCTTCTAAGAGAAATCAATACGTTTATCTGGACAGGTAAGGAGCCTAGGTGTAACAGACCACAATTAAATGGAGGTTTAGGCCTCCCCAACATTTGGCTACTTTATGGCTGTTAGGTTTATACACCTCACACAATGGTTTGCTAAAGACAAAAATATCCCCTGCCTTTCTTTTGAAACAATTTCGATTTTTCCCCTTTACTTACAAGGGATTCTATGGTTAAACAATATCATGCTCCATGCGATCCACTCCCGTAATAGTATAGTTGCCCAATTATACCAACTCTGGACATGCCACAAAGACACATTCAGCTTATCTTCATCTGTTCCACCACTAGCATTTTTTATAAGGGACCCTCGTTTTACCTCAGCCTATAAAGAGAGTGTTAGATCTGCCAGGAACCCCAACCGTTACTCCGGTTTCCTGACCAGTAGTCTTGTTTTCCCGGTATCAGGTGGAGGATGGCTGCGGTCCTGCAGCAAGAATTCTGGGATCTCAATGACAAGTGCAACCGATCAAATCAAGGGCCAACCATAAATAAAGGACTCACAGTTAGTAGCAAATCCAGGCAGAGGTCCAAAGGATCAAGCAGAGACAGCGTCAGGGACAGGCAAGGTTCGGCAACAATCAGGCAACGAAGTACAAGCGGGTAATCCAAAGGCGTAGTCGGGAACAAGCAAAGTTAGTAACAGGAATCAACAGGATAAATGACTGCCAGTAACAAAACCTATAATCAGGCAAGGACAGGAAGGGGAAGTGAGATTTTATAGAGTGCTAATTGAGGTGACTGCCTACAGCTAGCCACAGGGTGGAGCTAGAGTCACAATCAGAAAGCTGTAGATACCCAGGACTTCCACAAAGATAGTAGACACTCCGTGGCCGTAAGGAACTGACCACCAGGACACAGGTCCCAGGATCGATCCCCGGTCAAGGCGTGACAGACAGAAGCGCCTTCATATTATGGCACATTCTTAAATTAACCAATCTCAAATCTCTTACAGAAAACAAGGTATTTTCCTCCTTTGAACATCTACAATCCAAACAATCTCCCAGACTCAGGAAACACAAGATATAATCAAATTAAGGACTTTTTCTCTAACTATTACGCTTTAAATCTTCAGCCCCCCTTCACACAATTTAAGCAAATTTGTATAAATTCTCCAAGAGAGAAAGGTTTAATTTCTCGCATTTATAAACATTTAAATGAGCTCTCTCTACCGGAGAAGTCCAAACCCATGTCAAAATGGGAATCAGATCTGAACTGTTCCAATACCACTGAAGAATGGCATGGCATGATAGATAACCTACTTAAGTGTAATCGCTCAATCTCCATTAGGGAAACCCCTACGAAACTACATAGTTACATAGTTACATAGTTAGTCAGGTTGAAAAAAGACACAAGTCCATCCAGTTCAACCAAAAAAAAAAAAACATTTATATATATATATACATATATAAATATATATGTATATATATATATATATATACATATATATATATATACATATACATACATACATACATACATACACAACCAAATAATCCCATATACAATCCTTCACCCACAGTTGATCCAGACGAAGGCAAAAAACCCCAGCAAAGCATGGATCCAATTTGCTATACACATACATACATACATACATACATATACATATATATATATATACATATATATATATATATATATGTATATATAAATATATACATATATATATATATTTACAAAAAAAAAAAAACCAACTTGACCTACCTGAACACAGAAAAAAGTTGGACTGATTGATACATTGATACATTGATACATCAAAGCATCCCCAAAGGGATTACCTCTAACTCGCTAATGTGAATTCATCCAATAGATAGTACGGTACGGTAAGAAGTCACCATAACCTTGTCAAGTCTAGACTAAGGGTAAAACTGTACCCAAACCTGAAGAGGCCATCTCTCTCGAGTAAATTTACAAAT
>BLSH010106518.1:38249-54010 GCA_018402905.1 Glandirana rugosa
GTATGTATGACCCCCTCATGTTGACCCCCTTAGGTATCACCTCTTCCTAGACCCCCACAACCATCTAGTATTCGAATTATTACCGTACGTTACGGTTCGACGCCAAAGGTTTCGTTCGTTTTAGGAAAGAACATAATTCTCTCCATACCTGAGGTCTCTATCTCTGTAATAAAACGGGGGGACATGTTTAGTAATCATTCTGGAGTAGACCTTATACGTCAAGTCAAAACCCGTGGTCAAGAGTTTTTCCTATAGCCACTTGACCCCTTTCACGTCTCTTCCCGTTGGTTTGATTATTCTCCGTACCTCCACGAGTCGATACTCCTTTCTAATCTCCTAGACTTAAATAAGAGAGAACTCTTCTCCTCTAATTCCCCCCTATACTAGTTGTACATGTTAATATATTCACCAGGTATATCTTTCCTCATAGCTGAGCACCTCCATGCCTCTTATTAGTTTGGTTGCCCTTCTCTGCACTTTCCCCAGTTCACCGATATCCTTTTTGAGAACTGGTGCCCAAAACTGAACTGCATATTCCAGATGAGGTCTTACTAATGATTTGTACAGGGGGGCAAAATAATGTCTCTATCTCTGGAGTCCATACCTCTCTTAATACAAGAAAGGATTTTGCTTGCTTTGGAAACCGCAGCTTGGCATTGCATGCCATTATTAAGCTTATGATCTACCAACACCCCCAGATCCTTCTCCACTATGGATTCCCCCAGTTGTACTCCCCCAGTATGTATGATGCATGCATATTCTTAGCCCCCAAGTGCATAACTTTACATTTATCAACATTAAACCTCATTTGCCACATAGTCGCCCAATTAGACAGTGCATTGAGGTCGTCTTGTAAGTTGGAGACATCCTGCCAGGAAGTTATTCCACTGCATAGCTTTGTGTCATCTGCACTACATATCAGATGGTACATGACCCCAGCCAAAATACATTCCTTTTACCCAACGGCATCTCCTGATTGCTTTAGGGGCTGCCCAGAACCAGGCACACTATTACACATTTTTTAGAGCTGTAACCATTGCGACAGTATGCGAAGCAAAGTGGTAGACGGATGCTACCTGTCGCCTCGTATGCGTTTATGTGGACTAGATTAAACAGAGTCCGGTCTGGATTTTGCCAGCCACCATGGCAGGGCTGGTTCTGGTCCAGAGTTTGTGGTTCACTGGAGTCCACCAGCAGGTGGCTTAAATGATCAGGAAGAGATCTTATTAGAGCTCTGAACTGGAACTCAGAGAGGGTTCTGAGGGAGGTCTGTGTCTGTTTGGACTTGAAAAGACCAGGGAGAGAATAACCCAGAGATTCTTCTGGCCCGGGTTGCATGCAGATGTCAGAGAGTATTGTGAATCCTGCCCTGAGTGTCACCTCTCTGAGCCCTCACCCCATTTTCGTAGTCCAATTGTTCCACTGCCCATAATTGAAATGCCTTTCCAAAAAATTGGCATGAATCTCCTGGGACCCGCAGTAAAGTCTGCCAGGGGACACCAGCACATCCTGGTAATAGTAGATTACTCAACCTGCTATTCGGAAGCCATACTCTTGCGGAACACCTCCGCTAAGACTATCGCCAGGGAGTAGGTCCAGGTGTTTAGTCGGGTGGGGATCCCTAAAGAGGTCCTAACAGATCAGGGCACCCGTTTATGTCCCGGGTAACCAAGGAATTGTGCAGGTTGTTTAAAATCTCCCATCTCCGTACCTCAGTCTACCACCCCCAGATGGGTGGACTTGTGGAGAGGTTTAATAAAATGCTCAAAAGCATGTTGAAAAGGGTAGAGGAAAAAAATGAGAGAGATTGGGATATGTTGCTGCCGTACCTCATGTTTGCCATATGAGAGGTTTCGCAAGCGTCTACGGGGTATTCCCCCTTTGAACTCTTGTATGGTAGACATCCCAGGGGGCTGCTAGATGTCGCAAAAGAGACGTGGGAAGGAGAGGCCACCCCATACAGGAGCGTCATCGAGCATATTTCCTTGATGCAGGATCGAATCGCAGCCCAGAGAAGGGTTTATAATCACGGTGCCAAAACCCGGACTTTCAACCCCGGAGACAAAATGCTGGTGCTAGTCCCCATGGTTTAAAGTAAATTCCAAGCAAAGTGGCAGGGTCCCTTTGAGATTAGGGAAAGAGTAGGAGAAGTGAACTACAAAGTTTACCAGCCAGTGAAAAGGAAACCCGTGCAAATTTAACATGTGAATCTCTTAAAACCGTGGAAAGGAAGAGAGACTTTATTGGCAGTGCCCACTCCTCAAGAAGACAGGCTATCCCTGACTCCGGACGTCCCCATAACTGAGTCCTTGTCACTGACGCAACAAAATGACGTTAAGGAATTTATTCGTAAAAATAGAGATTTTTTCCCTCCCCTGTCCAGACTGACCACCGTACTACAACATGACATATTTATGGAACCAGGGGTCCGTGTAAACGTAAAACCCTACTGAATTCCTGAGGCGAGATGGGAGGCGGTGGCGAAGGAAATAAAAAGCATGTTGGAGTTAGACATAATAGAGGAGTCCCACAGCACCTGGTCGAGCCCTATAGTGCTGGTCCCAAAGCCCGATGGCACTATCAGGTTCTGTAACGATTTCAGGAAGCTGAATAAAGTGTCTAAATTTGACGCATACCCAATGCCACGGGTTAACGAACTTGTGGACAGGTTGGGAGGTGCACGGTACATAACAACCCTAGACCTAACTAAGGGCTACTGGCAGATCCCCTTAAAGGAGTCAGCAAAGGAAAAAACGCCCTTTTCTACCCCGAGGGGTCCTTCCAGTACAAGTGAATGCTGTTTGGTCTGCATGGGGCCCCCGCATCCTTCCAGAGAATGATTGACAAAACCTTGAGGCCGTATTGCCCCTATGCAGCCGCCTATTTGGATGATGTGGTCATCCACAGTCAAGACTGGGAATCCCATCTTCCCAGAGTTCAAGCAGTCGTAGATTCTCTTAGGGTAGCAGGTTTAACAGCCAACCCAAAAAAGCGTGCCATAGGCCTGGAGGAGGCCAAATACCATGGGTATGTTATTACTGGTCAAGTCCCAGAGCAAAATGATTGAGGTACTTCAAAAGTGGCCCCAACTAGTGAATAAAAAACAGGTTTGTGCCTTCCTGGGGGTTACAGGGTATTACAGACAGTTCATCCCCGATTTTGCCACCATTGCCGTCCCTCTGACCGATCTGAAGAAGGGTAGAGGGTCGGGCATGGTTAAGTGGAGTCCCGAAGCCAACAAGGCATTCCAAAAGTTGAAGCAAGCCCTTTTGTGTACAACCGGTGCTTGTGACCCCGGACTTCACAAAGGAGTTTGTTGTGCAAACTGACGTGTCTGAGGTGGGACTAGGTGCAGTTCTGTCCCAGATCAGAGACGGTGAAGAGCACCCAGTCGTCTACTTAAGCAGAAAGCTTAATAGGCATGAAAGGAACTATGCCATTGTGGAGAAGGAGGGCTTGGCCATCAAGTGTGCCTGAGAGGCGCTGAAGTACTACCTCTTAGGAAGGTAATTTAGGCTAGTCACTGACCATGCCCCCTTGAAGTGGATGTGTGACAACAGGAAGTAAAATAGTCGGGTGACTAGGTGGCTCCTGGCCCTACAGCCATTTAAGTTCACAGTGGAACACCGGGTGGGAAGACTCCAGAACAAAGTGGATGCCCTCTCCCAGGTCCACTGGACAGTTGCTCAGCCACAGGGACTTGAGCAGAGGGGGAGGATATATGACGGTATGCGAGGCAAAGTGGTAGATGGACGCTACCTGTCACCTCGTATGCGGTCATGTGGACTAGATTAATCAGAGTCCGGTCCGGATTTTGCCAGCCACCATGGCAGGGTTGGTTCCGGTCCAGAGTTTGAGGTTCAGGAAGAGATCTCACTAGAGCCCTGACCTGGAACTCAGAGAGGGATTTGAGGGAGCTCTGTGTCTGTTTGCACTTTAAAAGACGAGATTTGCATTGTGGCTTATGTTTTGTGGGTGTCGGGAGTCAGCCCCACACTGTATAGTGAGGAAACTATAATGTTTAGATTAGGGACAGATGGCAAGGATTTATTTTCTGTTTTGTCTCTTTTTTAAAATGCAAATCTTTTACCAATAAGCCTGGCAAGCCGCCAGATTTCAAAGAAGCTGCCTGCACGCTGACTATTTTTCCTCGGGAAAGTTGATCCCCACAAGCTAATCTCCCACCCCATTTAAAACCTCTTTGGGATCTGGCCTCCACAAAAGTGTCGCAAATTGCAGGAAAATCTATCAATCTTATACCACAAATGTGTCTAGTATTTATTACCATAACAGATGTACCTACCTTATGTAATAGACTAATACATACACTATTTAGCTCCATACAATGGATGATAGCCTGTAATTGGTGATCTCCATCTCTTACATGGTCACAGGTTTTATCCAGAATGGAGAACAATTTTGCAAAAAAAAAAAAAATATTTCTTACTTTTTTGCTAAAATACATATCCAAAAAAAACAAATGTATTCATCGGTTTTGGCCAATTTATATTCTTCCTCATATTTTTGGTAAAAAAAAAAATCGCAATTGGCGTATATTGATTGGTTTGTGCAAAAGTTGCCGTGCTTATGGGTACTGGGATATTGGGGCGGACATGTCGGACATTTTTGACACTTTTTTGGGACCAATGACATTTATACAGCAATCAGAAATTTAAGCAGTTTACATCGGCGGTTCCCAGTTCCTCCTCTCTGGCCGGCAATCGCGGCTCGCCAGCGGAGATCGAGTCCACCCGAGCCATGGCCATACTCCTGCAGAGTGCTGCAGGCTTGAGAGTGCATGTGCGAGCCGCCGTTGATCCGCGGGACAGCGCCACTTTGCAGCAGTAAATGTATGCGAGCCGGTCAGGAACCGGTTAATAAAAAATGGGCAATTTGGGATATAATCCCGCACTAACAATCAAACCCAAATATACATAGTTAAATAGTATCCTATTACAATATTACCTCAAAAGTTGTTAAGATACACTAAATATCGTTGGTTGATGTAACATATATATTTTTTAGGTAATCCTTGAATTTGACCTGTAAACAAAACAATATGTTAAAGTCAATAGTTTAACCACTTGTCAACCGCCGACCGCAGTCTGACGGCAAAGAGTGGCTCGTTATCGCAAACCGCCGTCATATGACGGCGGCTGCGATAACTAGTGCTGTGAGCGTGTGCCGCCGGAGGCGCGCTTGCACGCTCACTGTGTCTAGGGGGGGCCAGGGAGCGGGTACGGCGGACTCAATCGCCGCCGGCTATCCGCGATGGCCCCCCCCCCCGTGCAGACAGAGAACGGAGGTCCGTGTAAGTAAACCCCTGTTCTCATAGAGGGGGAAGGGCTGTGATCACAGGCTTCCTGTATATGGAAGCCGTGATCACTCCCCTTTCCCCAGCCAGCCCAGCCCACATACAGTTAGAACACGCCCAGGGAACACAGTTAACCCTTAGAGCGCCCCCTGCAGGTTAATCCCTTCACTGCCAATGGCATTTACACAGTAATCAGTGCATTTTTATAGCACTGATCGCTGTATAAATGCCAATGGTCCCAAAAAAGTGTCAAAATGGTCCGAAATGTCTGCTGCAATATCGCAGTACCGCTAAAAACCGCAGATCACCGCCATTACTATTAAAAAATTAAAAAAAAATAAAATCCCCAGAAATTAATTCTCATCATTCGTAAACACGGCAACTTTTGCGCAAACCAATCAATAAACACTGATTGCTATTTTTTTTACCAAAAATATGAGGAAGAATCCAAATCAGCCAAAACCGATGGAAAAAAATTTTTTTTTATATATTTTTTTGCATTTGGATTTTAGCAAAAAGCAAGAAATTTGGGTTTTTTGGCAAAATTGTCGCTGTTCTTTTGTTTATAGCGGCGATCAGAAATGACGCAGAGGTGATCAAACACCACCAAAAGAAAGCTCTATTTGTGAAAAAAAAAGGACACAAATTTCATTTGGGTACAGCGTCGCACGACCGCGCAAATATTCAGTTAAAGCGACGCAGTGCCGAATCGCAAAAAGTGCTCTGGTCCTAAAGTGGGAAATCCTTCTGGGGCTGAAGTGGTTAAGCCATATATAGTGGAAACAATACCACAAAGGGTCCTAAACCCCTAAAGTAATGTAACCCCAGAAGGAGGTCGTGTGGGCACAGATTGGTAATGGATAGAAAAAATCTTCACAAAGGATCAATGAAGTACCTTTGGAAAATATATTGATAGTGATAACTCATCATGATATAATTACAGCGATCAAAGAGACGACTCCAACGCAGTCATTATTTTACAGAAAAGGTTTATAGGAATTGACCTCATTGAGGCCTGGTGCCAGTGGCATTAAGCCACTCGATCCAGAGGCTCTCGCGTTGCAGGAGAACCCTGTCACGGTCATCTTCTCTGGGATCTTGCGGTACCCCCTCCAAAACTAAAATTTTAACTGCATGGGAATCGAACCTGTGGTGAAGACCGATGTAAAAGCCAATAGTAGTTAATTTGATGTTTGTTGAATAATATAGATGGTCACCAATGTGCTGCTGAAGTTCCCTAATTGTTTTGCCCACATAAAATGCTGTGCATTCACAAACCATTAAATAAATGACCCCAGTTGTACTGCAATTTGATGGAAAACCTGGGGTTAAAATTTCACTATTGCATGATTTGTGGTTAGTCCCTTCACGTATGTAAAAAGAAAGCTAACTGCTCCAGGTGAAAGGGATCTGCCCTGTGGACCCAGGTGAGTGCTCGTCTCGGCTCGCCACCGCTGATCACAGGAAAAAGGAGTGGTTGCACATCAACTTCAGATCCAACATACTTTATTTCAATATTCCATATAACATGTCATATTGTTTGCACACTGGTCCTGTGAGGATGCATGAAATGCTATATGGAATATTGAAATAAAGTACGTTGGATCCGAAGTTGATGGGTGGCCATTCTTTTTTCCTGTAGTCCCTTCACGTATCCAAGGACAATGTGGACACTGTCACTGAGGGGTGCCATGTTGTCCTGGGAGGGGATTGGCAGTAGTTTTATAGTGACTACTCGTCAATCGGTCTCGTAGAGATTTGGCACTTCGGAAGCCTAATTCCAGGGTTTATTTAACGTATTTATTAAGAATATGGTGATCTGTTAACAGATGCCAATGTTTCAATAGAATATTTCGAAGCTGGCTATGATGAGCTGAAAACCTGGTAATCACCTTCACAGTATCTGTCTGGGTTGTGGGGGATCGTAGAGCAAAGACGGGTTAAGGCTTGATTGAAAGCCTTTCTCAAATTCGTACACAAGTAGCCTGTAAGTAGCAGCCATTTGCATAACAGATCAACCTGTGTGTGGAAGTCCTCCTCTTTGGCACAGTTCCTGTGCAAAAGCACTGTGCATATGGGATGCTCCGGACCAGGGGTCTGGGATGTGCACTAAAGGCATGCAGGAGTGTGTTGCCAACTGTAGGTTTACGATATAGGTTGATACCGATGCCCCATTCTTGTTTTTGATGATCATAAGATCCAAAAAGGGGATCTGTGTGTCATCTACATTACAGGTAAAGTGTAAATTCATATTATTGATGTTAAATACTTGGATGAACTCTTCCAGGAGCTCTGATGGGCCTGTCTAAACAAGGAATAAGTCATCTATGAATCTATACCAGAATAGAACAAATTGAAGATAGGTAGTAAATTTGTCATCAGAAAACACACTTCTCTCCCATCCGACCAAGTATAGGTTTGCGTACGGTACGACGATGCGTGGGATGTTCCCATCACTACGCCCTGAATTTGTATAAAATATTGTTTGCCAAAAATGAAAAAGTTCAGAGTAAAAATGAAATATAGAAGTTGGAGAATAAACTCATTACGGGGCCAGGTTGTGTGGTCTTGCTCCTTCAGGAAGGATTTAGCCATCGAGACTCCCTGCTCGTGGGGGATACTCAATTATAAAGCCTCGATATCGATGACCACGAGCAGGGAGTCCCGAGGGATCTGAATCTCCTTAAAGTGTTTTAATAGGTCTGTGGTGTCACGTATATACGTGAGGCATCAAAAAGCTGTCTACAAATTTGCTATAGCATTGTCAGTTAACCACTTCCACACCGCGCACAGTATATTTACTGTGGCAGTGTGGACGTGTACCATGAATCGCCTTAAATAAACGGCAATTTGCGGAGTGGCCACTAGGGGGTGCGGCGCGTGCTCGTGCCCGCCGCACTCCAGAGGAGTGTGCCCACGGCTCGGGAGGACCCGATGTCTGCTGACGAGCCGCGATGAGCAGCCAGAGCCAAAGAACGGGGAACCGCCGATGTAAACATGGCGGTTCCCCATTCTGACAGTGGGGACATAGGAGATCTACTGATCCCTGTCACTGGGATCAGTTAGATCTCTTATGCCCATGGCAGCCCTGCCCCCATACAGTTAGAACACGCCTAGGGAACACAGTTAACCCCTAGATCTCCCCCTGCAGGTTAACCCCTTCACTGCCAATGGCATTTACACAGTAATCAGTGCATTTTTATAGCACTGATCGCTGTATAAATGCCAATGGTCCCAAAAAAGTGTCACAATGTTCAGACATGTCCGCCCCAATATCGCAGTACTGCTAAAAATCGCAGATTGCCGAAGATACTAGTAAAAAATAAATAAAAACCCCAGAAATTAATTCTCATCATCCGTAAACGCGGCAACTTTTGCTCAAACCAATCAATAAACGCTGATTGCAATTTTTTTTACCAAAAATATGAGGAAGACTATAAAACGGCCAAAACCGAAGAAAAACATTTTTTTTATATTTTCTTTTTGGATTTGGATTTTAGCAAAAAGTAAGAAATATTGTTTGTTTTTTTTTGCAAAATTGTCACTCTTTATTTATAGCGGTGATTAGAAATGACGCAGAGGCGATCAAATACCACCAAAAGAAAGCTCTATTTGTGGGGAAAAAAGGACGCCAATTCCGTTTGGGTACAATGTCGCACGACCGCGCAATTGTCAGTTAAAGCGACGCATTGCCGAATCGAAAAAAGTGCTCTGGTCCTAACGTGGGAAATCCTTCCGGGGCTGAAGTGGCTAAAGAGCCAATCCCGGAGAAGATAGGTCTCCCGTGAGGTCGATGCAGATTTTTGTGAGTTTTAGGCAGGGTATAGAAAGTAGGTGTACGGGGGTGCTTGATGACCAGGTAGTTTAACGTATCTCTGTCAATCAAGCCTTTCCAAAAAGCCCCAGTGCAAAGTTCCTGAAATTGATGGATGAAGGCGTCAGTGACAGTCTGAGAAATCAGTCTATACCACGTGGAATTATTAAGTACATCCAGACACATGGTCTGGTATTGGGCATGAGACATCACAACTATGTTTCCACCTTTATCAGATGGTTTAATAATGATGTCAGTCCATTTCTGTAGTCGTCTAAGTGCTGTAAATTGATGAGTGGTCAGATTAGGTGGTAAATCCTGCCATTGCTTCTGTTAAATATCCTTAATGGCCTGGTATAAAAATGCCCAAATGGTTGGGCAGGTCATTAAGTCTGGGAAATTCCGTGATTTCGGTCTAAATGGCTTAGGGATGACGGACTGGTCGCAGAAGAGTCCCCGGAGGCAGCAGCGATGGTCGCTGCATCCTAGAAATCATCCGGGACTGAACCCAAAGGATCATCTGTAGCTCTCTCTTCATAAAGTAACATTAGATCCCTGAGTGCACAGAACTCGTCCATAGTGAAGTGCTTTATGCACTCAGTTAATTCACATTCAAGGTTAGTGTTTTGTCGGTCTTTATAAAAAATGAATCTGAAGGTGAGGTTAAGTGCAAATACGTAGAGATCTTTGATGGTCTCGGTAATATGCATTGGGTCAAGGAGGCAAAACCCCAAGCACAACTGCAAAACCGATAACTCACCAGAACAGAGCTCAGTGGATGTGAGTAGAGTTGAGCGAACACCTGGATGTTCGGGTTCGGTGGGTTCGGCCGAACTTCGGGAAAAAGTCCGGGTTCGGTACCGAACTTGACCCGGACTTCACCCCGAACCCCATTGAAGTCAATGGGGACCCGAACTTTTCGGCACAAAAATGACTGTAAAAAAGTCCTGGAAAGTGCTAGAGGGCTGCAAAAGGAAGTAAAATGATTTTAGAACAATAATCTGTCCCTTACAGCAACAGCAGGAACCTGACCCTATAGGAGTAGGCGATGATTTTAGAACAATAATCTGTCCCTTATAGCAACAGCAGGAACCTGACCCTATAGAACTAGAAGATGATTTTAGAACAATAATCTGTCCCTCTAAGCAGTAGACTCTACCTAGTCCAGTCAGATAAGTCTGTAATGCAGGATGAGATGTTATTAGATCTGAAATCTGTCCCTAAAAGCAGTAGTAGTAGTAGTAGTAATCTCTACCTAGTCCACAATCAGATCGTTCTGTAATACAGGATGAGATGTTATTATATCTGCACTCTGTCCCTCACAGCGCCGGCAGCATCCTCTCCCTACACTACCCAGAGAGCATGTGACATGCAGCACTAAGTGACTCCAGCTTATAAAGAGGCTGGGTCACATGATGCACTAACCAATCACAGCCATGCCATTAGTAGGCATGGCTGTGATGGCTTCTAAGGGCAAACCAGTGAAACGCTTGTTGATTGGCTTCCCTGCAGCTATTCAACATGCGTGATCAAATACCCGAACCCAGAACCCGAACCCAAACTTTTTTTCAAATGTCCGGGTTCGGGTCACGGACACCCCAAAGTTCGGTACGGACCCGAACTTTACAGTTCGGGTTCGCTAAACTCTAGATGTGAGATTGAAAATATTTAACTGTGAAGTGGCGTTGGAGTGCTCGGGGAGGGTTGAAAGGGGGGGGGGGGGGCTTGCGGACAAAGGTGTCTAATTTGGTTTGTTGCTTTTTCATGTTTGGCAACACCAGGTCTAAAAGATCGGTGTCAGTTTGTGATGTTTTTGGATTCAGTTGGGAGGATCCCAAAATTCTGTGGAATCACACTATTTAGTGAAGAACAGGTACCTCCACCTTTCACCTGGTTCCCCAGAGATGGGGGTTCTTCCTGTGTATGTGCCTATGTGTGTTTTCTGGATGTCTTTTTACCCTTTTTAGGTGCCGCCGGTGAAGTACCACCAAACAGTGACCTTTTGCGTGTTGAATTAGAAGTAGAGGGCCCAGTAAGTCGTGAACCAGGGCCAGATTAACATAGGGGCTATTGGAGCTGTAGCTCCAGGCCCCTACCTCAAGATAGGCCCACGCCAGTGAGTCATTGATGCTTTTTAGCTCTGCGTGTGTACACCATTGTTATGTAAATCGCGGGCAGCAGCCACTATTGTTATGTAAATTAAGGGCGACAGGCAGGCGCTATTGTTATGTAAATCGTGGGCGGCCGGCAGGTTCTACTATTATGTAAATCAGGGGCGGCCGGCTGGCGCTATTGTTAGCTGAGTTCCACACAGTGTAGTGTGTTTTTTGGGAGTAAAAGTTGCAATGTAGCCCAATGCAATTTTCAGCGATTCATTCTAATACAATTGTAACTACCCCAAAGAAATCCTTTTCAAGCTGAGATGAAATGTATCTTTCTATTGAAGAAATTGTCCTTGCAGCAATGTTGCAATTTTGATAATCTATTTTGTTTTCAAGAATGCTAGAATGTGTATCTTTTCATGTTTTGGTAAAATATTTTTTTCTCTCTCACTTTCACTTGTTGATATCTATCTCACAAAAATATTTCCCCAAACTCCCACAAGTGTCTTTACAAACCACAAACAATAACATTGCTTATGGAAATTTAAAATTAGTCCCATTTTGTTATTTTTTATTCTTTCCAAATGCAAATGATCTTAAAGAGGAAGTAAACCCTGATGGGTTTTACTTCCTCTTTGTTACTCTTTGTTACCAGTGGAGGCTGGTGAAGTTTTTTTTTGGGGGGGGGGGCGCCAGGCCCCACCCTTCCTTTTTGACCCCTCCTACTTCAAATAAGCCCTACCCCTTATAGAATCCACCCACTCCGTCCCCTGTATTCCACATATTGTGTCAGGAGTATACAGCTCAGCATCACAGGACACAGTATACAGCTCAGCATCACAGGACACAGTATACAGCCCCAGCATCACGGGACACAGTATACAGCTCAGTATCACAGGACACAGTATACAGCTCAGCATCACAGGACACAGTATACAGCTCAGCATCACAGGACAGTCTACAGCTCAGCATCACAGGACACAGTCTACAGCCCCAGCATCACAGGTGGGGTAAATTGCAGCCAGTATCACAGGCGGTGTAAATTGCAGCCAATTTCACAGGTGGGGGTATATTGCAGCCAGTATCACAGGTGGGGGTAAATTGCAGCCAATAACATAGGTGGGGGCACTTATGCAGCCAATAACACAGGTGAGGGAACTTATGCAGCCAATAACACAGGTGGGGGCACTTTTGCAGCCAATAACACAGGTGGGGGCACTTTTGCAGCCAGTAACACAGGTGGGGGCACTTATGCAGCCAATAAAACAGGTGGGGGCAGTTATGCCGCCAATAACACAGGTGGAGGCAGTTATGCAGCCAGTGACACAGGTGGGGCACTTATGCAGCCAATAACACAGGTGGGGGTAGTTATGCAGCCAATAACACAAGTGGGGCACTTATGCAGCCAATAACACAGGTGGGGCACTTATGCAGCCAGTGACACAGGAGGGGGCACTTATGCAGCCAATAACTCAGGTGGGGGCATGTATGCAGCTAGTGACATAGGTGGGGCACTTATGCAACCAGTGACACAGGTGGGGGCACTTATGCAGCCAGTATCACAGGTGGGGGCACTTATGCAGCCAGTATCACAGGTGGGGGCACTTATGCAGCCAGTATCACAGGTGGGGGTACTTATGCAGCCAGTATCACAGGTGGGGGCAGTTTGCAGCCAGTAACACAGGTGGGGGCACTTATGCAGCCAGTGACACAGGTGGGGGCACTTATGCAACCAGTATCACAGGTGGGGTACTCTGCAGAGACCCCCCCCCAGGTCGGGACAAGTCCCGCACTTACCACATCCAATAGGAAGGCAGGCCAGGCAGGATTAATGCAGAAATTCGGTATGCGGAGAAGCAGGCTGGCAACCTGCAGAGATTCAGCAATGCAGAGAAGAGGGCTGGCAATCTGCAGAGATTCGGCATGTGGAGAGCGGCTGTCCTCCATTGTCAGGCGGTCAGGGGCTCTGTGGGAGCGGGAGTCACGTCCGCTGCCACAGTGACCCGCCTCCCGGCCACAGCATCCAATCACACTGAGCAGCAGGCTCAGGGCAGCCTAACAGTGTATGTGTATGCGTCTTTTCAGCACACACACATAGAGTTTAATGGCCAACCAATAGGCTCACTACTTGGTTGTCAGGTGACAGCCAAGGAGCTGAAAAAAAAGAAAGTCAATGTACCGGCGCCACCTGCAGGGGGGCCGGGCTGACTTTTTTTTTTCTTCTTTAGCCGGCGGGGAGGCGGCGCTCAAGCATTTGGTGAAGACAAGCAGACTAAGGACATTGATTACTGGTACCATGTCCTGTGGTCTGATGAGACCAAGATAAACTTATTTGGTAGACTTGTGCATGGCTAAAAAAAATCATTTTTTTCGTTTTTCGGAAACTCGGAAATTCAAAAAATTCGGAATTCGGAAATTCAAAAAATTCGGAAATTCAAAAATTCGGAAATCCAAAATTCGGAAATTTGCGGTAATTCGGCAATTGCGGTAATTCGGAAATTTGCGGTAATTCGGAAATTTGCGGTAATTCAGCAATTGCTGAAATTCGCAGTAATTCGGCAATTGCGGTAAATCGGAAATTCGGCAATCGGAACAGCCGAAAATCCGAAATTCAGAAATCCGAAAATAACAAAGAACATTTGAAATAATAACTAGCTAATAACTATTATACTATAGGTATTGGAATTTCCTTAAAGTTTGGCTGTTAGTGAACTTAAAGTGAATTTAAGTGAATTTATCACTAATAGCCATATTTTCAAGAAAATTCCAATACCTATAATTTAATAGGTATTTATTATTATTTCAAATGTTTTTCTTATTTCCGAATTTTGGAAATAAGGAAGATCATTTGAAATAATAAGTTATTAATTTATTATTTTAACTTATTATAAATAATAATAAGCTATTATTATTTCAAATGTTCTTCCTTATTTCCGACTTTTGCAGTGTGTGACTATATATATGTGTACTGTATGTATGTGTGTGTGCATACTGGGTGTGTATATACTGTGTGTATATTGTATGTATATTTATACATACAATATACACACAGTATATACACACCCGGTATACACACACACATACATACAGTATGCATATATATAGTCACACACTGCAAAAGTCGGAAATAAGAAAGAACATTTGAAATAATAATAGCTTATTATAATTTATAATTTAAAATAATAAATCAATAACTTATTATTTCAAATGTTCTTCCTTATTATCGAAATTCGGAAATAAGAAAGAACATTTGAAATAATAATAGCTTATTATAATTTATAATAAGTTAAAATAAAAAATTAATAACTTATTATTTCAAATCTTCTTCCTTATTTCCGAAATTCGGAAATAAGAAAGAACGTTTGAAATAATAATAAATAACTATTGAATTATAGGTATTGAAATTTCCTTGAATGTTTGGCTGTTAGTGAACTTAAATATGAAATGTATCACTAATAGCCATATTTTCAAGAAAATTCCAATATCTATAATTTAATAGGTATTTATTATTATTTCAAATGTTTTTCTTATTTCCGAATTTCGGAAATAAGGAAGATCATTAGAAATAATAAGTTATTAATGTATTATTTTAACCTATTATAAATAATAATAAGCTATTATTATTTCAAATGTTCTTTCTTATTTACAGAATTTCGGAAATAAGGAAGAACATTTAAAATAATAAGTTATTAATTTATTATTTTAACTTATTATAAATTATAATAAACTATTATTATTTCAAATGTTCTTCCTTATTTCCGACTTTTGCAGTGTGTGACTGTACATATACATACATACATACATACATACAGTATGTATATGTACAGTCACACACTGCAAAAGTCGGAAATAAGGAAGAACATTTGAAATAATAATAGCTTATTATTATTTATAAGAAGTTAAAATAATACATTATTTAACTTATTATTTCAAATGATCTTCCTTATTTCAGAAATTCGGAAATAAGAAAAACATTTGAAATAATAATAAATACGTATTAAATTATAGTTATTGGAATTTTCTTGAAAATATGGCTATTAGTGATAAATTTCATATTTAAGTTCACTAACCGCCAAACTTTCAAGGAAATTTCAATACCTATAATTTAATAGTTAGTTATTATTATTTCAAACATTCTTTCTTATTTCCGAATTTCGGAAATAAGGAAGAACATTTGAAATAATAAGTTATTAATTTATTATTTTAACTTATTATAAATTATAATAATTTATTATTTAATTATTGAATAATAAAGTTTACAAGAAGGAATAAAGGCTTTAAGCCTTTATTCTTTCTTACAAACTTTATTATTATTGATTGATAATTTAATATCCATAACTTTAAAGGAACTTTCAAACCGCCAATCACTTGAATTTATACTTTAAATAGTGATTATCGGTATAAAAGTTCTTTTAAGGTTATTGATATTAAATTATGCATAAATAATAATAAAGTTTACAAAAAGAATAAAGGCTTAAAGACTTTATTCCTTCTAGTAAACTTTATTATTCAATTTATTACATAATAAAAT
>BLSH010106518.1:54020-67186 GCA_018402905.1 Glandirana rugosa
AATAACACAGGTGGGTGCACTTATGCAGCCAATAACACAGGTGGGGGCACTTATGCAGCCAATAACACAAGTGGGGGCACTTATGCAGCCAGTGACACAGGTGGGGGCACTTATGCAGCCAGTGACACAGGTGGGGGCACTTATGCAGTCAGTGACACAGGTGGGGGCACTTTTGCAGCCAGTGACACAGATGGGGGCACTTATGCAACCAGTAACACAGGTGGGGGCACTTATGCAGCCAGTGACACAGGTGGGGGCACTTATGCAGGCAGTGACACAGGTGGGGGCACTTTTGCAGCCAGTAACACAGGTGGGGTGCATTGCAGAGACTCCCCCCCGAGGTCGGGACAGGTCCCGCACTTACCCCATCCAATAGGCAGGCAGGATTAATGCAGAGTTGGGCATGCGGAGAAGCGGGCTATGAGTCTGCAGAGTATCGGCATGCGAAGAAGCGGGCTGTGCTGTGAGTCTGCAGAGTATCGGCATGCGGAGAAGCTGGCTGTCCCTAATGTCAGGGTCTCTGTGGCAGCAGGAGTCATGTCCGCTGCCACAGTGACCTGCCCCTGGTCACCGCATCCAATCACACTGAGCCGCAGGCTCAGGGCAGCCAATCAGCCTATGTGTGTGCACTTGTTCAAGCACACCCACATGGGCTTTAATGGCCGACCAATAAGCTCACTACTTGGCTGTCACGTGACAGCCAAGGAGCCAAAAAAAAAGAAAGTCGATGTACCGGTGCCTCCTGCAGGGGAGCAGGGCTGACTTTTTTTTGTCTCTTTAGCCGGCGGGGAGGCGGCGCCCAAGCACCCCTCATACACCAGCCGCCACTGTTTGTTACCCTGCAATTTAAAAGCATAAGAGGCTAGAATGCATCACATACTAGTCTATTATGTGTCACTTACCTGCATTAGATGTCCGCAAAGTCCCCGCTACAGACCGCATCCATCTTCGCCCCTCTTCCTTCTGGGGCTGCGATCTCCGGCTCTGTGACAAGGAAGCCGACAATTGCGGCATGATCTCAGTGAAGAAATGGCACGGAGGCCGTTTCTTCACTGTGCATGTGCCGATGACGTCGGCACATGTAAGTACACTGTATATTTCCTAAACTGTGCAGGTTTAGGAGATATGCGGGGAACCTACAGGCAAGCCTTATTATAGGCTCACCTGTAGGTTAAAGTGGTTGTCCAGAGTTGACAACCACTTTAATTTGAGCCCCAAAAATGTGATATGTGTATTAACATCATAAATAAAAATGTAATTCCCAAAAATCAGAGGGTAACATTACTATTCTGCACTCACTCAGCAAGAACCACCAAATATCACATAATAAATCAAGAATAAATCCTGACTAATGTAATTCCTATATATTCCTAGATGCAGTATCTGTGTATTTATGTGTAGGAGGACTTGACATGCAGCAGCCCTGTGGCTCAAAAGGTAGCAATTCTGCCTACCATTGCTGATGTACTGAGTTTGAATCCCAAACATGTTACTTCATGTTGTGATGTTGTTTGTTCTCTCTATATTGTTAAGCCATAAACAATACCTTAGCTTATGAAAATTTAAAACGAGTCCCTTTTTTAATTTTTTATTCTTTCCAAATGATCCTTAATTTGAGCCAAAAAAAATTGATATATGTACCAACATCAGAAATAAATATGTAATTCCCAAAATTCTGAGGATAACATTATTATTTTACACTCACACAGCAAGAAACACCAAATATCACAGAATAAATCAAGAATAACTCCTGACTAATGTAATTCCTATATATTCCTAGATGCAGTATCTGTGTATTTATGTGTAGGAGGACTCCACATGCAGCAGCCCTGTGGCTCACAAAGGTAGAAATTCTGCCTACCATTGCTCAGGTCCTGAGTTTGAATCCCAAACATGTTACTTTATGTACCGTATATAAGAGACCCCTTTTCTCTTATATACAGTATGAACTCCGTTGAGTGACTAGTGGGGACTGATCGAGGAATGGTGGACGAGATCTAATTGGGGATTATGCATGCAGAGGCTATCTGCCTGCGCTAGTGACCATACCTAGAGATAGGTGGTCATTGGGTTCCGGTAACGATCCTCTATTACAGTGTGTTGTGGGTGTCCTCAGGCCCCTCCTTTCCTCTCCTCTTTTTCAACACCTGGTGGAAGGATTCCTATATTATTCTTTAAAGCAATATGGACTTCCTTATCCACTCAGTGGAACTTACAGACGTTTTTTCACTTACTGAGCACATATCAAATTTTATTTACACTTTTTGCACTTTACAGTATGAAAACATTTTTAGTATTTTTTCTTTGCATTTAAGATTATTGCACTTAATTCATATCGACCATATATTATTTTTTAATGAATGATTTGCATATTTATTATATATGTATTCACAGTTACCTGTATAATGCTCACATGTGACTATGGTGTTTAATTCATAGATACGTTTATTCTCATTAGATTAACTAGGGCAATCTGTTTATATATTTACATATGTTGTAAAAGAAAACATGAATAATCGGACCAGACCACCTTCTTCCATTGCTCCATGGTGCAGTTCTGAAGCTCACATGCCCATTATAATGTCTTTTGGCTGTGGACACAGGTCAGCATGGGGAAACTGACTGGTCTGCCGAAACACAGCCCCATACACAACAAACTACAATGCCCATTTTTTTCAGTTTTCAACACAACTTCAGGGGCAACATGTTCACTTGCTGCCTAATATATCCCACTGACTTTCAGATGCCATTGTGACAAGATTATCAGTGTTATTCACTTAAAGCGTTTGTTAACCCAAAAAAAAATTGATCCTGTTACCTTAAAGCATGTTGTACAGCACAGTGCTTGCGCTGTGTAATTTGGCCCCCCTGTATCATCTGTAATACCTGGCTGATCCTGCCTGGCTATACCCTCCCCCCATGGCTGTTGAGCCCTGACACCATGGTCAGCCTACGTGCTTCCGTCAGCCACAGCCCTGCTCTCCTGTGTTTGTGTCTCCTCTGTCCTCCTCCCCCCTCCCCTTCCTTTCCATGTCATCTCCCCGATCCTCCCCTCCTGCACTAAAAATATTGGTGTTTTTCTTCTATAGTTCCCTCTGATATATAACACTAAGCTCCCCAGTGGATGTCATTTATAAAAATATGCGGTATAATAGCTTACTTCAGATCGCTGTTCAGCGCTCACATGACTGCCCGCCGGTCTCCTTCTCTTCTCTCCTCTTCCCGGTTAACGTCAGCAGGGATTTCCCAGCACCTCCCAGTGCAGCTATTGTACCGCATAAGTTTATAAATGGCATCCACTGGGGAGTATACTGTTATATATCAGAGGCAACTATAGAAGAAAACATATGGGCTTCACAAACACTTTAATCTGTCAGTGGTCATAAAGTTCTGGTTGATCAGTGTATAATTCTCTGTATCCCCAAGCTCTCCATACGTCCCAAGGAGAATGCAATAATAAGCAAAAAGGAATAGGGTAAATACCTAACATAACTATCACTTCTACAACGTCAGGTGCCCCACCCAACATTTGAAGTCTGAGAGCCAGTTCACACTACAGCGACTTGGGAGGCGACACAAGTCGCCCCCAAGTCGCTTGCCAAGTGAAATCCCATAGAAGTGAATGTGAGTGGTCGAAATGTACACTACTGAAGTTGTTCCGACTTCAGAAAAGGTTCTTGTACTACTTTGAGGCAACTTCTATCCGACTTGTGCCCATAGAAATCAATGGAAGTCGCCTCCAAGTCGGATCGCCCATCTAAACAGAAGCGACTTCACAGTGAAAAGAATATAATTTATTTTAGGGCAACCCCCTCCCTCCCTTCTTTGATTGGCCACAGCAAAGTCACCTGGCATGAAGTCGTGTTGTAAGTTGCCTCAAGTCGCGCTATAAGTTGCCCAAATTCACGCTGAAGTTGCTTTCAAATCGCCTAGAAAAGTAGCCCCGCAAGTCGGATCACCCCTGTGTGAACCGACTCTCATTCCACTTCAGCGCCATATGCATTTTGGGAGATTAAAGCCTCGTACACATGCTTAGATTTTTGGACGACCGAACCTCAGTTTTTTGTTCCATGCGAGTCTCATGTCGAAAGTGAAGAGCGTACTAACAATGCGAAAATTCTCGTACGACCGAATTCAACGGAAGAAGTGACGTAATGTGTTGAATAGCTTTGTATGTGTTTTTTCGTTTATGAGCATGCGTAGTCTTGCACTTCTGATTTTTTTCAGACGAAAACGCTTGTAATTCAAAGCACTCGTATATCAAAGCATGTTTCCCCATAGGAAACAATGGAAACTTTGTCACTTGTATGCAGAACTGTATGTGGCCACAGTTCCGGGGGCACCTGGTGTATGCAATACCGCATATGGCCAGATATGTAATGGCACTGGTGAGCCACTAAGACCTCGGAATCACTTGGCAATACTTTCGGTATTTCCGAGTAATTCTGGGCATTTCCGGCCGCCTCCGAGGCTCACCAGCACCCCCGAAAATCTGGCCACATGCGGTATTGCATGCAAAACGGCTAAATTCTACTCGTTATGCAAGACACCACTCGCAAACCGAGTCAGATTTTTTTTTTTAAAAACTGCTTGTATTGTGAAACGCTCGTTAACCACGTTACTCGCAATCCAAGGTTTTACTGTATCAGGGAATAACTTCGCCGGACACAGACTTTGTAGGAATTCCAACTTTTTATTTCCCCCTGGGAAACACAAATACTCGTTCATGGCATGAAGCTGCAGGCATCACCCCGGTACTGATTTTTAGAGCTGGCGGTTGGCTGTTTAGTGATAACAACCAATGCGGCTAAAAGCCATTCGGCTGTTATCCTAAAGGAGCGGGAGGGAATGTCCCCCCCCCCTTCCCGCTGCCTTCTGCTACTCTTCCCTGGCCTCCCATCCCATCAGGAGGCCTGAGTCACCAGCCACCTGAGTCCATCGCCTAGGCTGAGACCTGAACAAAGCCAGATTCAGCTCTGATCGGGTCTCCAATGTAAAATCCTGGAAGCAACGTCACAACGTCACTTCCGGTTTACTCGGCTGCCAATAGCGCAGATTTTTAAAAAGTGACAGTATTCAGAATTGCCTATTTTGGCGATCTGAATACTTTTAAGTGCAAAGGAGGGATTTGGGGTCTTTTAAACCCCAGATCCCTCCATAAAGAGCACCTGTCACCACTTATTACTGTCACAAGGGATGTTTACATTCCTTGTAACAGCAATAAAAAGTGATCAGAATTTTTTATTTAAAGGAACAGTGTAAAAAAATTAATTCATTAAATAAATAAGAAAAAAAAAATCATTTTTTAAAGCGTCCCCGTCATTGCGTGCTTGCGCAGCAAAGAAAATGCATACGTAAGTCGCGCCCGCAAATGTAAACAGTGTTCAAATCACACATGTGAGGTATCGCCACGAGAGTGAGAGCAATAATTCTAGCACTAGACCTCCTCTGTAACACTATAACACTAACCTGGTAACCATTACATTTTTTAAAGCCTCGCCTATGGAAATTTTTAGGTACCGTAGTTTGTCACCATTCCACGAGTGGATGCAGTTTCAAAGCAGGACGTGTTAGGTATCTATTTACTCTGTGTGACATCATCTTTCACAATAGACAAAAAATTGGTCTAACTTTACTGTTTAGTTTTTTTTTCATTTATGAAAGTGTCAATTTTCCCAAAAAATTGAGTTTGAAAGACCGCAGCGCAAATACAGTGTGACATACAGTATTGCAATGATCACCATTTTATTCTCTAGGGTCTCTGCTAAAATATATATATATATAATGTTTGGGGGTTCTAAGTAATTTTCTAGCAAATAATATGGATTTTAACTTGTAAACAACAAGTGTCAGAAATAGGCTTAGGGGTGAAAGCAATAATATATTCCAGTATAGCCTATACTTTGTACTTCTGTAACATTTCCTGTGTCTTATGCATTTTCTGCACCTTACGGTTTCTTATCTTAATAATCTTAATAACCAGCAAGCAAGCTGTATTGCTCAGTATATTATGTGAGGGTGGGGGCAGGTTTGAGTGAGTGGTGTTGGAAAGCATGTCACATAGCAAGCAGCTGTATCGCTGCTGTGAACACAGACGTCTCTGGGGGGGAGTAGTGAGTTCAATGTCTGTGGGGAATCGTCACACACAGGCCAACTGCAGTTTTACAAGTAAATATAGCCCGAAGCAAAAAAAATAATAATAATAAGCGTGGGGCTACCATGACTGGGGGGACCATGGGATCCGGGACAGAGAGGGTTAACAAAAGTTCAGGATGTCAATAGGTAGTCACTTACTGATTGGTGGGTTTACAGTGGAGAGGAGGGGCTGAATGGGGGTCTTGTAGGAGGTCTGGCAAGTACCCAGCATCCAGAGAAGACATGTGGAGGAAGAACGTTCCCGCCCGCCCCTATACTGGGTCGGCTCTTCTTTAAGGGGTCTGTTGGACTGGCGGTTGGGGTCTTTGGAGGCATTGTTAAAATCTGATGTGCTTACCATGTTAGGGACCCATCTAAGGTATGGAGTCCCCTGTGCTTACCATGTTAGGGACCCATCTAAGGTATGGAGTCCCCTGTGCTTACCATGTTAGGGACCCATCTAAGCTATGGAGTCCCCTGGAGGCCAGTTAATTGTGGGTTAGCTGGTAAGTTAAAGAGGTTGAATATCTTGTAAAAAAAATAACGCTGCAAGTGAAAGGCATAGTGAGTTGGTATATATCGCATACTAGCTCATTATGAAATACTTACCTTAGAACGAAGCCCTGTATCGGAGTCAGCACTCCGAGTACAGGGCTGACATCTTCCACCCGTAGTTACTTCCGGGTTCGTGGCTCCAGCGCTGTGATTGGTTGGAGCTGTGATGACGTCACTCCTGTACATGCACGTGGGAGCTGCTGGTAATGGCACAGCCCTCTAGAAACAGCACCCACTTCTTCAGTGTGCTTGCACCGATGACGTCGGTGCAAGCGTATACAGTGGATACCTCCTAACCTATGCAAGTTTAGGAAATAGCCACGGTACCTACAGGTAAGCCTTACTATAGGCTTACCTGTAGGTAAAAGTGGTTGTAAAGGCTTTACAACCACTTTAAATGGTGAGGTATCAGCAGATGGTTGAGGTTGTCCCCAAGCCGGTGTCGTGAGGCTGGGGAGCGTGTAAGTGTTACGCAGATACAAAAGTGGATACGTAATACTTGGTGCCGCCAAATATCGGCAACCTTATATTTATTGTGATTGTATTATTATTTTGGTTATAGTTTTAAGTAAATGTTTGTTCTATTTGGTTATTGGTTAATAAATGTCAGTTTCAGCCAATTTTACTCCAAAATGTGGTCATGTTTTTATTTCAGTTTAAGTGGGGTAAAAGGCAGGGCAAGATAACGGTCATTATTTAGGTGGGTGCTGATTACATCGGTGGTACCTTAGTCAAGAGACAAACATGTTTGTGAAGAATGATTTTAGCTAATTCAAAACTGACCCTCGCTGCCACATTTTCCGCCTTTGATCATAATCATAGCGATAATTTGAGCGAGATTAAGCATCCCTAAGTAACATACAGTTGCCTTAATGGGCCACAGAGCCCAGCGTGGTAGGGGTTCTACTTAGTCCTGGGGAGTTAGTGGTTGGTACTTCCACAAAGCCATATTATGGGTTGCAGCTCTTCTTTCTACAGTGGCCTCAATGAAGCTCTGGATTATTCTAGTCCCAAGGGGTATCAGGTAGGGAAGAAACAGGCAGGCTGCAAGTATTATTACAACTATTTCCAATATGGCTTTTAGCCCATATGTGCTGGGGAACCAATCCCCCAACCAGCTACCAGCGTTAAACCCATCCCATGTCTGGACCGTGACGTGGGCTAACTTTATCATCCTATCTCTAATTTCCTCAATGAATTTGCCTGTGTTATCCACTTCCAAACAACAGTTACTCAGATTAAATTTTCCACAGACCCCTCCCTCAGCAGCTAAAAGATAGTCTAAGGCAAGCCTGTTCTGGAAAATGTCAGTGTGCAAATTAGTTCCTTGTTTAGCAAGTAAATTAAAGCGGTTGTATACCCCCTAATGTCATTTTTACCTACAGGTAAGCCTATAATAAGGCTTACCTGTAGGTAAAATGAATATCTACTAAACTTGTATGGTTTAGGAGATATTCACTCTGCATGCAGCCACCTGACGTCACGGCGCATGCGCTCTGATGATCCGATGGAGGCTGACGTAAAATCAGAGCTCGCTGCCGGAACGAAGAGCTCCGGCCACTCACAGCACCAGAGCCGAGTACCTGGAAGAAAGAATAGGGACATCATGTCAGCTCCCTCAGTGCTGATCGTGTCGGGCTGCAGGGACCTCATTCTAAGGTAAGTATTTCATAATGTGTTAGTATGCGATACATACTATACATACGATACATTGTGCTATTGTCATGCAGGGTTTTTTTTTGGTGCAGCTTTACTACCGCTTTAAGAGCAGTAGTAGTTTCATTAGTAATTATTTCTAACAGCCTGTAGCCTTATAATTCGATTAAGCATGTAAATAGGGGTTCTATAGCCAAAACTCCCATCTTCGGCCCACGTCGCAGGACCATAATACTGGACAATACGTTCTGGGGGCCATTCATTATCTCTCCAATTTCCTATCTCTAGACCAAAGGACCTTCTTTTTCTCTTTGTTCCTGTGTACGCAGGAACTCCCAGCTGTCTTCCGTTCCTTAGCGTAAGGAGGAAAAATGAGGGTTTCAGCATACCCAGGATACAGGCCCCTGTACAGTCTTGGGTTATTTTGGGTGCATTCTACTCATCTGCAGCTTGTGTCAGTGTAGGACATATAAAAATGTCTCTCTAGGGCTTTTTCAATGGCTGCTTTTCCCATATGTGTTCCTTTGTGAAATTCAGACACAAATTTGGTTGCTACAGCAGCTGGGGTGACAATCCTCCCGTCCTGTAGTGGATACCAGTGATCTTCCCTGTATTTCCCAGGTTCAGTCTCTATCCATTCTTGTTCTGCATTTGTGTAGACTGGGTCCCATTTTTGTAAATATTTTATTGTATCTTTTTATGTGACAACACTGAAGAAATGACACTTCACTTCAACGTGAAGTAGTGAGTATACAGCTTGTATAACAGCGTAAATTTTCTGTCCCCTCAAAATAACTAAACACACAGCCATTAATGTCTAAACTGCTGGCAACAAAAGTGAGTACACCCCTAGATGAAAATGTCCAAATTGGGCCCAATTAGCCATTTTCTCTCCCCGGTTCCATGTGACTTGTTAGTGTTACAAGGTCTCAGGTGTGAATGGGGAGCAGGTGTGTTAAATGTGGTGTTATCACTCTCATACTGGTCACTGTGAGTTCAACGTGGCACCTCATGGCAAAGAACTCTCAGAGGAGCTAAAAAAAAAGAATAGTTACTCTACATAAAGATGGCCTAGGCTATAAGAAGATTATCAAGAACCGGAAACTGAGCTGCAGCTCAGACCATACAGCCAAGACCATACAGCGGTTTAACAGGAAAGGTTCCACTCAGAACAGTCCTCGCCATGGTCGACCTAAGAAGTTGAGTGCACATGCTCAGCATCATATCCAGAGTTTGTCTTTGGGAAATAGACATATGAGTGCTGCCAGCATTGCTGCAGAGGTTGAAGGGGTGGGGGTCAGCCTGTCAGTGCTCAGACCATATGCTGCACACTACATCAAATTGGTCTGCATGGCTGTCATCCCAGAAGGAAACCTCTTCTAAAGAAGATGCACAAGAAAGCCTGCAAACAGTTTGCTGAAGACAACTGATTACTTGAACCATGTCCTGTGGTCTGAGACCAAGATAAACTTATTTGGTTCAGATGGTGTCAAGCATGTGTGGCGGCAACCAGGTGAGGAGTACAAAGACAAGTGTGTCTTGCCTACAGTCAAGCATGGTGTTGGGAGTGTCATGGGCTGGGGCTGCATGAGTTTTGCAGGAACTGGGAAGCTACAGTTCATTGAGGGAACCATGAATGCCAACATGTACTGTGACATACTGAAGCGGAGCATGATCCCCTCCCTTCAGAGACTGGGCCGCAGGGCAGAATGCGGGTAAGGGTGATGGACTGGCCAGGCATATCTCCAGATCTAAACCCTATTGAGCATCTATGGGGCATCCTCAAATGGAAGGTGGAGTAGTGTAAGGTCTCTAACATCCACCAGCTCCCTGATACCTGATTTGGAAGTCCCTCTGTCCCTCTTTCCTCCTCGTTTGTCTCTCATTTTGGTCTGATCTATATAGTTGTATATAAAATGCACTATTTATCTTTTAAAAAGTATTTCCGAGTGCTAAAACTTTCATCAAATTTCTAAATTGCTGCATTTGTAAATTTCAATGTAAGAATAGCAGTGGTATTTAAAAAAAAAAAAAAAAAAAAACACTTATGGGTTTAACTAATCTTTTTTTTTTTTTGCTACAGAGGTTGAAGGGGTTGGGGGGTCAGCCTGTCAGTGCTCAGACCATACACCGCACACTGCATCAAATTGGTCAGCATGGGGGGCGTGGCTTGGCTATGGAGGAGTGAGGACGCACGCTGCGGAGCTCTGCATGGCTGGAGGCCCAAAACCCTAAAAAACTGACCAAATCGACTCAATTTTTCATGCCGGGGGACCGGAGGAACTCACAGGTGCCTGGGGAACCACGAGGCCCTGAAATAACTCATTGTTTTCTCCGGCAACACTCTACCCCAACGCTGGACCCGGGGACCAAGATGGCGCCAACACATGTCTCACAGGGAACCGCTTCGACCAAGAAAGGAGCCCTCGGTGAGGCGACAGCAGCCGGTAACACCGCTCCCACACAGCAGAGACCTTCCCCGATCGCATCTCCTGTTCTCCAGGGGGAGGACTCGCAACTCGATCAGCACGATCAGCGCGGCTCCGGCGGGACCGCGGGACACGGTGAGGAATACCTCAGGGAGCTGGTGTCTTCCCTTCCCTCCAAGCGAGACCTCCAGGAGATTGCGGCTTCCATAGTCACGGCCCTCACGGGAGAACTACGTGACTTGGGACAGCGGGTCGACGTGGTGGAGGAGAAGGTGACGGACTTGGAGGCCTCTACCACTGCAACGGAGGCCCGGGTCTTGGCCCTGGAACGTGAGCATATGGACATCCGCCGTCACCTCCTTGAGATACAGCTCCGTCTGGACGACGGAGAAAATAGAAGCCGGAGGAATAATCTGCGCCTCCGCGGGATCCCAGAGGCCACAACGGGTCCAGACCTACGGTCTAAACAAGACCTTAGACAAGCCCCCAGATGCGGAGTTGGAGCTAGACCGGGTACACAGGGTGTCTGGTGCACGCGGCCCCCCTCGCTCTTCCCAGGCTTTAGACCTCAGAACCCTGCCACGGGATGTACTCTGCCGAGTGCATTTCTTTGCGGTTAAGGAGGAGATTCTCCGGCGGGTATGGGAGAAGGGGCCTTTGGATTTCGATGGAGCCACGGTAAACATCTACCCAGATATCTCGAAGCACACCCGAGCCATGAGAGGGATGCTCAGACCCCTCTTGGAGCTCATCAGGGACTCTGGAGCCACTTATCGGTGGGGCCACCCATTTCATCTTATCATCAAGCACCAGGGAGCGGACTTTTTCCTGCGGGCCCCGGAGCAGTTGCCAGAACTCTTCAGACTCCTGAACAAACCCCCATCACCGTTCCAGATTGGCATGCTTACTTGCTGTCTCTAGATGGTCCTGGCCCGCCGGCACCGAGACCACAGCGCCTTAGACGCCCACGCTCCAGGACCTCAAGCAGGGAACCGAGGAGACCTCATCCCATGTCGGCGGAGTTGTAGCACATCGTGTCTTTCTGTGTGGATTGGTAAGACTATGGCCTCCGATTTGGCCCCTCTCCCCTGTTTAGTGATCCCCCCCTCCCACCTCTACATCCTGTCATCTTTACCGTTTATGACTTTTGGCGAGGTGAATGTACGCTGAACTCGCTTGGGGAGACCCTGGACTCCCTTCTACAATACCCCCCATAGGACTGGCCTGGTTGCTTTGGCTTTGCGCCCTGTCCCCCTCCCCTCCCCCCCTCCTTTATTTTTGGGCATGGACTGGTTGCACGCGCTACCCCGCTGCTCTCAGACTTTTACTTGCAGTCCTCTGGTTCTTCATGTGACGGTGGGGTTTTTTTTGTGTGTTTTGACTGATCCACTGCGGTCCCTGAGGCACCGCACTATTGGACCTCTCCTGGATCCCTGGCTTTCGGGTGGTGAGGGATCTTAGCCTACCGTGGACTTGGATGCTCGCGGGCATTGCCCCCCCCCCTCCTGCCCTTGGCTGTGGACTGCGGATCCGGTGAACTCTGGGGCCTCCCTGGTCCCCCCCCCCCGCCTCCTGCTTTTTGCCCCCTCGTTCAACTTACACCCCCACTTGGGTGGGATACCTTTGGGTGCTGTGTCCCCGGTGTCGAGGTGACTTTATGGGGCGTGTGTGGGGGGTGGGGGGGGGTCCAGGGATGTCATGTGATGTGCTGCTATTTTGCAAATGTGCCTTGTCATTTAGTGTCTTTTGTTAATGTTTTTAGTGTTGACCCTGTACTCGGGCTCCGGGGGGGGCGGCTAGGTGGGGGGCGCTGGGACCGCCCGTGTGCGCTCTGCCTGGCCGTCCTGCCCGCGGCTGTTAATGTTAAAGTAAGCCTGTGCTATCTCCCTGGTGCAGACTTCACAATGTACGTCTTGATGGCACTCTAACCGCATGTTTTTTCCAGGGTCTCGTTGATATGTTCTATTATGTTCCTCCTGTCACCCTGCCTGGTAGGACCCTAGGTATACTGTATCATCGTGCCCACCTGGTCTTCACCGCCCCCCCCCCTCTTCCCCTGCCCTTCCCCTGCCTTTCCCCTGCCCCTCCTCTGCCCTTCCCCTTCCGCCCTTCCTCCGTCCTTTCCCCTACCCCCTCCCTTGTCTCCTTCCCCTCCCTTCCCCCCCCTTTCACCCGTGCTACTATGTCATATGGATCCCAGGATGGTCCGTCCCACTGTCCTCCTTGTATTATCTTGTATAGTTGCTCTGGGACCTTTTTTGTACGCCAATCTCACGGTAGTTCTGCATGTAACACTTCAGACGTGGTCCCTCTATCGTGTCCGAATGAAATTGTAATTGTCGGCGCCCGTCCTGCCGGTCCGTCTCGCGTGTGCCCGCCAGGGTCGCGGGG
>BLSH010106518.1:84239-102123 GCA_018402905.1 Glandirana rugosa
CCCCCCCCCCCCCCCCCACAGTTAGAACACACCCAGGGAACATTGTTAACCCCTTCACTGCCCCCTGCAGGTTAACCCCTTCAATGCCAATGACATTTATACAGTAATCAGTGGATATTTACATTTCTGATCGCTGTATAAATGTCATTGGTCCCAAAAATGTGTAAAAAATGTCCAACATTTCTGCAGCAATATCGCATTCCCGATAAAAATCGCAGATCGCCGCCATTACTAGTAAAAAAAAATAATAATAATAAAAACGCCATAAATCAATTCCCTTAGTTTGTAGACGCGATAACTTTTGCGCAAACCAATCAATATACGCCGATTGCAATTTTTTTTTTAACCAAAAATATGTAGAAGAATATATATCGGCCAAAACTGATGAATCATTTTTTTAATGGATTTCTACTTTAGCAAAAAGTAAAAAATATTGTTCTTTTTTGCAAATTTGTCGCTCATTTTTTGTTTATAGCGGCGATCAGAAATGACACAGAGGTGATCAAATACCACCAAAAGAAAGCTCTATTTGTGGGAAAAAAAGGACGCAAATTTTATTTGGGTACAACGTCGCACGACCGCGCAATTGTCATTCAAAATGCGACAGCGCTGAAAGCCAAAAATTGGTCTGGGCAGGAGGGGGGTTTAAGTGCCCAGTAAGGAAGTGGTTAATAAAAGAGCCATTTGTATGAATGTTCTTCCTTTCTAAAGTTATATATATATTTGTATTTCATATGTAATTAATATTTATTCATGTGCAATGACAATATCAATAAAACGTTTGGAATAAAAAAAAAAAGAGCCATTTGTTTTTAATGATAAAACACTATGTGGAGCTTTTATTTCATTTGAGCGAAGGAGCCAGTGGATGAATAACCTTATAAGTGTGGTTCATATTGGAACAAAGCAGTTGAGGTGACCAGGTGGAAATGGACCGGTGGCATCCTGAGGAAGTGGATGAGACCACATGAAGGGGAATGCTCATGGTGGCCTATTTTGGTATAATAGGTCAACACACTTAGGTGAGTGCACTGTGTTATTGGTGGTGGTACTCACTGGGGAGTTTACACATTGAGGAGTGGAAGAAGAATTATTGCATTGATCGTTGCGTAAGCTTGGAGAAGTTGTAATTGCCGTGTACACATGAGTGCAGTATATTAGTGGCGGTGGAGCTCACTTTTCACTTATGAGAAGAAATATAATATGACATAACTTATAAGAACACATATAAGCACTTTCATCTGGCAGCAAAAGGGTTGCTGGTTCAGATCCCTACCAAGACACTACCTGCCTGGAGTTTGCATGTTCTCCCTGTGCCTGCGTAAGTTTCCTCCGCGTACTCCGGTTTCCTCCCACACTCCAAAGACATGCTGATAGGTTAATTAGCTCCTGTCTAAATTGGCCCTAGTATGTGTATGAATGTTAGTTAGGGACCTTAGATTGTAAGCTCCTTGAGGGTAGGGACTGATGTGAATGCACACTATATATGTAAAGCGCTGCGTAAATTGACAGCGCTATATAAGTGCCTGAAATAATAATAATAATAATAAAGGACTTGTTAAATTGGACTATCTGAAGCAGTACCTTTGATGTTTTGACGGTTATTTTCAGGATAACTGACCTATGGCATATAATTCTCTTATAACAATTCTAAATATGGCTCCACTTCTCAGAGTGCTTTTTTTCCTAAACACTGGGTGTGATTCAGTTTTTATTCCTGATTTCCTTATCGCAACTCCAATTTCTGCTGTTACCAATAGGCTAACTACATTACAGGAGATTCATGAGAAATTGATTAAAATACTTTGAAGGAGGCTCAGGAATGTTACAAGGAGGCTGCGGAAAGACTTTACAGATCGCTTCCTATGTTTCATGGGTGACAAAGTTTGGTTATCTACCACAAATGTGAAAGTTTATGCTCCATCTGCTAAATTGGGTCAAAAGTTTGTGGGACCTTTTCAGATTTCTTCTTATATCAATCTGGTTACTTTTTGAGAAAAAAACCTCCTGACAGTATAACGTTTCACGCTGTTTTTCACATATCATTACGTAAACCATTTCATGAAAATCCTTTTTCTGGGAGAATTCTTCTACCACCACCAACCGTTGAGGAATGAGGTAAAGAACAATTTGTGGTTGAAATAATTCTTGGTTCCAGTATGTTAAGGAACAAATTACAGTACCTGGTTCAATGGAAAGGATATGGACCATAGAAAAAAATCTTGGGTATGGATCAGAGAAAAAGTCTTGGGAACCTGAGGAAAATGTTTATGATCCCAGAATATCTGAAGAATTCCACCAGGGATTTCCTCACAAACCTGGCCCTAAGACATTCAGGGGTCATCTTGCAAGGAGGAGAGTACTGTCAGGATCCGGATCTGACCCTGGAACCTCTGACGGGGTCTGGCTGTATCTCTTCTTGCTGTGTCAGCAATTCTATACAGCTCCCTGACTGATCCATTGGACAACCTTACTTTGTATCTTGTTTCTGGCAAGCCTTGAACTCCTTGCTCATGTCATTGACTTTCTATTTAAGCCAAGCCTTTGTACTGCCTGATTGCCAGATTATGGCGCTCTTCTCCAGCCAATATCTTACCCCTTTCACTCCCACTGCATTCTGTATCTCCACTGTCACTCATTACCAACCTTTGACTTGTTGCACAGTTATGCCTCCGCTTGATCCCAACCTGCAACCACGTTACTGACCTTTGGCTTGTTTACTGACTACGCTTCTGCTTGATCCCTACCTGATTCATCTGCTGTCAGACCCCAGCTTGCTCACCTCCTGGTGGGACAATCCTGAGGACCGTGACTAGGCCCTAGCATACAGCAAAACCCATCTCCACTATCAGGAGCTCTGATGGAGATTGGTTAATGATTAGACCCTGGATAAGGCTGCATCAATCACTAGAATGATCAGCTCATGTGCATAGCCTGCTGGTCGGTGTGAACCTCTCTACTCATATAGCTACTGGTCTCTGAACCCCGAGTCCTGACCATGACCTTCCTTCCTGAGACTGATATGCCTGGGCTGAATGTAGCAAAGACAATTATTGCAGAAATTCTTCATCAGATGGCTGAACACAGCAAACAGATGGCATCCATGAATAACTTCATTGCAGGCAGAAGGGTTGAAGTAAGCATTATAATGCGGTAAAAGTTGGCAATTGCAGTGTTTGAAGGTCAAAAGGAATACTTCTTTCCGAGGCTCAATGTTTGCAGTGCAGGAACAATACAGGAACTCAAAATGGAAAGGAAAGAAGTTACATCATATAAAAAGGGAGGGATTATTGAAAATGAGTGCAGCTAATGCAATGACCGGAAGGTGGAAGCATGATCATAAACAAAAAACTTAGTGAAAAAGCATAGGAAATAAACATAGATGCAATTGTATTGCCCATATAACCACAGGAGGCAGCACAGGGTTTATATGATTGTAACATATGTATAATGGTGTCATGGTCTAACAGGTGAAAACAGTGGATATAATGTAATCTACACCAATCAGCCATAACTTTATGACCACTGACAAATGAATAACAATAATTATCTCATTACAAGACATCTGAAAGTTGGTGGGATATACAGTATCTCACAAAAGTGAGTACACCCCTCATATTTTTGTAAATATTTTATTCTATCTTTTCATGTGACAACACTGAAGAAATGACACTTTGCTACAATGTAAAGTAGTGAGTGTACAGCTTGTATAACAGTGTAAATTTGCTATCCCCTCAGAATAACTCAACACACAGCCATTAGTGTCTAAACTGCTGTCAGTGAAAGTGAGTACACCCCTAAGTGAAAATGTCCAAATTGGACCCAAAGTGTTAATATTTTGAGTGACCACCATTATATTCCAGCACTGCATTAACCCTCTTGGGCATGGAGTTCACCAGAGCTTCACAGGTTGCCACTGGAGTCCTCTTCCTCTCCTCCATGAGGAAATCAGGGAACTGGTGGATGTTAGAGACCTTGCGCTCCTCCACCTTCCATTTGAGGATGCCCCACAAATGCTCAATAGGGTTTAGGTCTGGAGACATGGTTGGCCAGTCTATCGCCTTTACCCTCAGCCTCTTTAGCAAGCCAGTAGTCGTCTTGGATGTGTGTTTGAGGTCATATCATTTTGTAATACTGCCCTGTGGCCCAGTCTCCGAAGGGAGGGGACCATGCTCTGCTTCAGTATGTCACAGTACATGTTGGCATTCATGGTTCCCTCAACGAACTGTAGCTCCCCAGTGCCAGCAGCACTCATGCAGCCCCAGACCATGACACTCCCACCACCATGCTTGACTGTAGGCAAGACACACTTGTCTTTGTACTACTCACCTGGTTGCCACCACACATGCATGACACCATCTTAACCAAAAAAGTTTATCTTGGTCTCATCAGACCACAGGACATGGTTCCAGTAATCCATGTCCTTAGTCTGCTTGTCTTCAGCAAACTGTTTGTGGGCTTTCTTGTGCATCATCTTTAGAAGAGGCTTCCTTCTGGGACGACAGTCATGCAGACCAATTTGATGCAGTGTGCGGCGTATGGTCTTAGCACTGACAGGCTGACCCCCCACCCCTTCAACTTCTGCAGCAATGCAGGCAGCACTCATACGCAGGGCCGTCTTACTGAGCGGGCACACCTGGGCACAGCCCAGGGGCCCCAAGTGCTCATGGGGCCCCTAGGGTGCCCAGGTGTCCCGCAATTGCACTCTGTGCGCTGGTGAAAATGCCCACGGCTAGACTTACAGAGCAGCCGGCTTCTCTCTCTCCTCTCGGACTGTGGACACACACAGTGCACAGCATAGCACTGCACCGCCCCTCCTCCTCCTCCTCCGGCTGACGGCTATGAAGTTCTCCTGTACAGAGAAGGAGAGGGGAGGAGGCTCACCACGCTCTATCAGGAGAAGATAAAATGCAGGTAACCCTTACACTGCTGGCACTGCACTGCATGGATCGTCTTCAACTTCAACTGGAATTTAACATAATTTTATGTTTAGTGAGAGTGCTGAGGGGTTGGCTTGTATTGTGTTCTTTAGGTTTCCAGGTAGTAGAATTGTTTGTGTGAAGAGTGGCCCTTGCATGCCCCCGATCTCCAGCTATAAATTGTATTTTATTTCTCATGGCAAGCATCCTGGCAGTGTTGACAGAGCTGGAGAACACAGCTAGCTCTTGGGGTTTTGCAAAAAGTATGTGAACTTCCCTCCAAATGTACAATGTAGTGCCTGGGGTCACATTGCCACTTTTTGTTTGGCCTATTGATCCCCTGCAGACACTAATCTGCCATGTACCATGCCCCCAGTACCCAACAACCCCTGTAACATGTTCACAGTCTCTGACCATCTCCTGTACTATGTCTGCAGTCTCTGACCATCTCCTGTACTATGTCTGCAGTCTCTGACCATCTCCTGTACTATGTCTGCAGTCTCTGACCATCTCTTGTACTATGTCTGCCGTCTCTGACCATCTCCTGCACTATGTCTGCAGTCTCTGACCATCTCTTGTACTATGTCTGCAGTCTCTGACCAACTCTTGTATCATGTGTACAGTTTTGGACCATCCACTGTATCATGTCTGCAGTCTCTGACCATCTCCTGTATCATGTCTGCAATCTCTGACTATCTCTTGTATCATATCTGCAGTCTCTGACCATCTCTTGTATCATATCTGCAGTCTCTGACCATCTCTTGTATCATGTATGCGGTCTCTGACTATCTCTTGTATAATGTCTGCAGTTTCTGGGGGGGTCTAGAGAAGAGTCAAGAGTGGGAGTGCCGCCAGGATGGGGGTTATTGAAGAAGTCAGACATGTGTAGTGTGGAAAGACTATAGGATAAAACCAGAGCCACCAAGCTGGAGCCGACTGACTGAGCCCCTGTTTTTGCACTACCTTTGGTGGAAATTTAAAAGACATTTGCGCATGAACCCGCACAAATGTCTATCAAATCGGCCCCGAAGTCGGGCTGAAAAGCCGGTTTGAAACTCATATGATTTCAAACCCGCCGTCAGTGTGAATGTGGGCTTATTTTGGGGAGTAGATGCAAAAATTGAGGCAGGCTTGTAGGGGCCCCAGTGCCTTACTTTGCCCAGGGGCCCATAAGCATACCATTGAAAGGTCTAGTGGTGTCCATGCCTCAACGGGTCAGTGCTGTTTGACAGCAAAAAGGGGACCTACTCAAAATTAGGTTGGTGGTCATAAAGCTATGGCTGATCGGTCCATTTTCATATGTATTGATTTCAAAGACCAAGTTGGGAATTCATTTTGTCATGTTTTATCCATATATTTAATGTCTGGATAAGTTCACTCAAAGTCCCACTTTTTAGTAATAAGGTGGGAGACCTCTGTGGCGTGTACTGATAGCTTTTGCATACGGTCTGGAGAAGCTCTTGAATCACTGGATAACAATTACAAAGGTTGCATACCTGTTTCTCCTCTTCTGCGTTAGTTATCACTTCTTGGTTTTCAGCAGGCTTTTCTTTCTCTTCAGCAGAAATTTCAATGCTCTAACAAAAGAAAGACACACTCAGATCAATATGAAGCCACATGCCATGTAGTGTCCTAAATAAGTAACTGCTGCTGCAGGGGGTGGCTCCTACCACCATCCCTTATGATCGGGAGTTTATTGAATACTCTCAATGGAATATGGCCAGAGCAGTATTTACTATAATAAGAGCCAGTGCCTAAAGCTGGCTATAAACCAAAAGATTTTTTTTCATCTGACCTGCAGGCTGCACAAAACAAATCCAAAGCTGGCCATACACTGGTAGATTTTTATGGACAGTCATATGAAAAAATCTCATCAGTAGATTTAACAATAAAAAAAATTGTACTAGTGCATTGCTCCAAAATGTAAATCATGAAAAAATCATGTGACAGTGCATGCATGAATAAACAATAAATCAACAAATCCATATATTTAAAAAATATAAAACTATGTGCAACTGCTACAGTAAATATATTGCCGCTAAAAAAGAAAAAAAAAATAGAAACTCACAGTGCTCACTGCTAGTCTTTTATTTTATTTTTTTCCATACATGTTTTATTGAAAATACAAATTGCAGTTTACAAAGAAAGAAAGAATAGTTCAATTGAACTTTCTTGTAATCCAAAATGTAACAAGAATAACAGCATGCATGTTGCAAAAACAAAGAGGTTCAACATTTCTCATTTGCCATAAACTTCTGCAAGGAGAGCCTCTAACTTTCCTTTCTGTCACATTAAGTTAGAAACTACATTTTTAGATTGTAAGGTGTAAAGGGAAATGAACAGATATAGTAAAAAGAGGGGGTGGCGGGGAAGGAATGGAGGAAGGGACGAAGAAGAAAAAAGAGAGGGGTTGGGGGTAAAAGTTTATCTCAGGCTAGGGGTTTTCTCGGTGCCCAGTATAGGTATACGATGGTTTAACCATATTCCTGATATTGTTCCTTGGTCTTAAAATTGGATCAACAAGACCACATAACTGTAAATTTATGCAATCTCTCGTGTGCAATGTGTATTAGCTCCTCCATCTCTTCAATTCTGTTTAATGTAGCAAACCACTCTGCTACTGTTGGGGTTCGCGTTGATAGCCAGTGGACTGGAATACAGAGGCATGCTGCATTTACCATATGCATTGCAAGAGATTTATGATAATCCTTTTTGGGGAGGGAAGTGTGGTGTAGTAATATTTGGGTTGGGGAACACTGCTAGTCGTTTAATTAAATGGCAAAGTAGTTTAAAAACACTCACATGTACAGATGATAAAACGGCATATGCACAAGCCTATTAGGAAGCCGCCAATCCTAGTTTCTTAACTTTCTACAGACATCCATAACATCATAGATGCCTCCGCACTAGATGCATTGTGTTCCAATTGTACTTCCTCAGAGATGGCTCACCTAAGGCTTCGTGTGCCCTTCAGTGCCACCCATCAGTGCAAATTCTCTGTGCCACCTATCAGTGCCACCTATTGGTGCCCACCAGTGCCGCCTCATCAGTGCCATCTATCAGTGTCCACCAGTGCCACCTTATCAGTGCCCATCAGTGCAGCCTATCAGTGCCCATCAGTGCAGCCTATCAGTGCCCATCAGTGCAGCCTCATCAGCGCACATCAACGAAGGAGAAATATTACCTGTTTGCAAAATTTTATAACAAACGGCTATAAACTATAAAACTGCAGTGATTAAATACCACCAAAAAAGCTCTATTTGTAGGGAAAAAAATGGTAAAAATTTAATTTGGGTACAGTGTTGCATGACCGCGCAATTGTCCTTTAACAACTTCAATACCAGGCACTTTCCCCCCTTCCCGCCCAGACCAATTTTCAGCTTTCATCGCTGTCACATTTTGAATGACAATTGCGTGCAACGCTGTACCCAAACAAAATTTTTATAATTTTTTTCCCACAAATAGAGCTTTTTTTGGTGGTATTTGATCACCACTCCAAATAAAAAAAGACCAAAAATTTTGAAAAAAAAAAAGTTTTTCTTTGTTTCTGCCACAAAACTTTGTAAATAAGGCATATGATGTCCGGTCAGGATAACTTAACCACCACCCGGCTGTCAATTTAACCACTTCCCACCCTGCCGGTGACGGCCGGGCGTGAAGTGTTTAAAGAGGAAGTAAACCCTGATGGGGTTTACTTCCTCTATGTTACCCTGCAATGTAAAAGCATAATGGGCTAGTATGCATCGCATATTAGCCCACTATGTGCCGCATACCTGCATTATAAGCCAGCGATGTCCCCGCTCCAGGCCGCATCCATCTTTTTCCTTCCGGGGCCGCGATCTCCGGCTCTGTGAATGTCCGGAGTCGCGCAATGCCACTCCCGTGCATGCATGCGGGAGCCGCCAGTCACGGCACGATCACAGTGAAGTAACAGCAAGGAGGCCAATTAGATTAAAACCGTCCGTAAAAAATGGCCAGGGGCTGGCTTCACAACTGCACATGCACAGTTCTGAAGCCAGCTGAGCTTGGTGGCACTCAGGTGGCCTCGACCGTCAGAACGCTGCTGTTGGGGATGCCATGTTTATATTAATATGCATGTCTGGAGGAATGCTGGTGATGCCAATTGTATGTAACAGCGACCAGCCTGGTTGACGTCGCCATTCACCTGCTCCCTGGCTCTGGCTGATGCCGCCCACTTGGCACCTTTATCAAAGAGAGACAAGAGAGTTGTGTGTGAGTCCCTGGATATGAGGAAGGGGCTGGAGACATCCTCCAAATGTGTTTCATACCTGCCCGGGCCATACTCACTGTTAGCAGTACCAGCACCTTCACTGCTCAAGGAAAGACGAACATGTTAGGTGGGCAGGTGGGGGTGGAGCGATGGGGATGGGGGGACCGGGGATGACTTTATCACTGGTGTGCGACTTCTCCGCCTGGCTATGTCCCTCCTTCTCTTCTGTCCACCTGGCTCTGCCCCCCATCCTAGCTCTGTCCCCCCTTCACCTCCATCCACAGCCTGTCCCCCTCCACCTGGCTGACACCCCTCCCTCTCTTCTGTCCACCAGGCTCCATCCTCCCCTCCACCTGCTTACCTCCCCCGTTGTCAGAGTATTGAATCATGTGCTGGAAGCTTCTTGTGTACAGTAGATACGCTTTATTTTCATGGAGAAATATCCGAACATGTCTTACATCATGTCAGAGTGTATACAGAGCATAGATAGACAATACACCCTGTTATAACCCTCTTTATAATGTCCTGTATACCTTCTGGACTTCTGTGCCCCCGGTCGCCTGTGCCATAAGTTAATACATTTTCTGTCATTAGAGACTATATTGGCTTGCTGGTCTGTGGTGATGAGCCTGTATAGGTGATCATCCAGTTTTCATTTTGCGAGGAATCGCTTATTATTGTTAATTGTGCATTCATCATCCTGAAATGTAACTGTGAGACCATTGTTTGCAAGACTTTTCACTGATAGAAGGCTGCCTTCTAGTTCTGGAACATACAGCACTTTCTTTACAAGAATACTGTGGTGACCTCCTTGTGGTGTAATACAGTTCAGGAAGCCCTGGCCTTTACCTTCTGCAGTGATGCCTTTCCTGTTTGCTAGGAAAATTTTGTATTTTGTACTGTAATCATTGTTTGTGAAGAAGGTCTCTAGTCGTGTGTCTTGTCGCACCTGAGTCTATGCACCAGCCGTTTGGCTTGCCGCTCTGTGTCACTTTAAAGGTGCCACTCCATGATGTGTCTGCAGTTTCCAAGTGGCTGTGCTTTGATTCTTTCTTTTGTTGATAGCTCTAGCTTTCACTGCTCAGCTTTCCAGACAGAACAGTGCTCTTTTAAGTGATCGGCCCTTTTACAGAGCAAACAAGCTCTGTGCCTTTGTACATCTTAAGAGCTTTGTCATCTTGGTGTGTATTTTCTTTCCTTCTGTCATATTCATCAATTAATTTCCCTTTGACATTTTCTAATGTGAGCTCCTGCTCAGGTCTGGTTTCTAAAGCATTAATAAGAGCAGTATATGTCTCTAGAAGGCTGCAGAGGAGCAGGGCAACAATATGTTTATCTTATCTCTGATGGCATGTAGTTGCTCTATGATTTCTAGCATAGATTTCACGTAGTCACACATTTGCTGGCCTTCTTCTAGTCTCATCTTATATAATTTACTTAGTAGAAATAGCTTGCTGTTTAGACTTGAACGCTCGTGCAGTTTTTGTAATGAAGTCCACATACATTTGGCTGTTTTCTCTATTCTTATGTGGATAGGTTGGTCATCTTCCACCAGTAAGCTTATAATAACTTTTGCCTGTCTGTCCTTTCTGTTCCATTCCTCCATCTCTCCGTTTGTGGGTCTGTCTGTATTCAGCGCTTGCCACAAGTCATCCTTGCTGAGAAACATTTCTAGCTTGAACTTCCACAGCTGGTAATTGGCATTTTTCAGCTTTGCGATTGCAAACTTCACATCTGAACCACTTGCCATTTTTCAGTAACTTGTATACAGTACTCACAGTATTCTCTTTCAAGTGCCTGGTGGGTGCCTGCTGGGTGCATAACCTGTTGTCAGAGTACTGAATCATGCGCTGGAAGTTTCTTGTATACAGTAGATACTGTAGACTCTTTACTTTCATGGAGAAATATCAGAACATGTCTTACATCATGTCTTCATCATGGAACAGGAAGCAGGAACTTAATACAAACAAGTGTACAGAGCATAGATAGACAATACATCCTGTTATATCAGAGAATACATGCTATAAACTATAATACTACAGCGCCACCTGCTGGCATAGACAGCTATAATGCACATACACAGTCACAGTATGTAAGCAGATTGTTGTTGCTTTTCCAACACAACATCCCCCCTTCTTTCAGCTCTTCCCCCCTTCTCCATCATTCACCTGGTCCCTTCCCACCTCTGCTTCATCCACCCCCTCCACCTGGCTGACACCCCTCCCTCTCTTCTGTCCACCTGGCTCCATCCTCCCCTCCACTTGGCTGCAAACTCCTCCCTCTTTTCTATCCATCTGGCTCAATCCTCCCCTCCACCTGGCTCTGCCCCCCCCACGTACTGTCCATCTGGCTCCGTTGTCCCTCCTCTTGGCTTTGCCCCTCTTTCTCCGTCATCCACCTGATCCCTTCCTACCTCTCCTCCACCTGGCTGCATCCATCCCTCTTCTGTTCACCTGGCTCCATCTTCCCCTCTACCTGGCTCCTTCCCCACTTTTCTTCTGTACACCTGGCTCCATCCCACCCCTCCTTCCAGCTCTGTCCCTCCTACTCCTCCATCCACCTAGCTCCACCCCCCATGTCTGCAGCCTCTAACCATCTTCTGTATCATGTCCACAACCTCTAACTATCTCCTGTATCATGTGCATAAACTTTAACCATCTCTTGTATCATGTCCACGATCTCTAACCATGAGTTTGGGCCAAATGTTGGCCTCTTTTTGCCCCGACAAACACCCTGCAATGCACTGAGTGCTGCACAGTGCATTCTGCACCCTGATTGGGCAAAGCCTTGTCCAATCAGGGTGCCGTGTACCCTGGTTGTTAAGAAACGAGGCCGGGAAGCCAGCCACGGTGTCCTTAACAACCGATGAGTCATCAGCTGTCAATGGGTTTCCCCACTGACAGCTGAATAAAAAAAAAAGTGCCAGCATGGGGTCCCCCTCTCCAGTCCAAACCAGGCCCTTCGGGTCTGGTATGGAATTTAAGGGGTACCCCATGCCAACATGTTTTTAAAAAACCAGCGTGGGTTCTCCCCAAAATCCATACCAGACTCTTATCCGAGCATGCAGCCCAGCAGGTCAGGAAAGGGAAGGGGGCGAGCGAGCGCCCCCCCCCCCCCAACCATACCAGGCCACATGCCCTCAACATGGGGGGTGGCTATGTTGATAGAGAAAAGGGCCTCTTCCCAACAACCCAGGGCTGTGGTTGTCGGGGTCTGTGGATGGGATCGGAATCTGGTAGCCCCCTTTACATTGTACCCCTACCCATTCACCAAAAAAAGTGTCAAAAAGTAATAACCACATAAAAACTGTTTTTGACAAGTCCTTTATTAAATAATAAAAAATAAACAAAGATGTGTCATGATGGAGAGATGGGAATGGGTCGGTAAATTTGTCATTTACCGGCTCCTTCCTTTTCTGAATGGACAGAGTCAGTGATTGGTACCAATTGGTTCACTCATAACTGAAGCATAGTAAACTGATTTTACTATACTTTCATTTCTGAATGAATGGGAGGCTCAGTACTCAAATATTCCTGTCCATTGATTCTGTGCAGGCTACACAGATGGAGATTGAGGGCTAAGGTTTGTTTAGAGCCCTGATATCTCATCAAAGCCCCCTAACAGAGCTCCTAAAAAAAATATAAAAAAATAATAAAAATAAAACTGTAAAATAATTAAATGAAATGGTAAAAAAATAACAACATTAAAATAAAAATTAAAAACTACTAACACCAGTGAGGGAACTATCAGGATTGCAAAGGTTGCAATTGCGACCGGGCCCTGGCATTTCACCACCATGGGGAGACCCAAAGATGGCAGTAAGGGGGCCTGCTGCAGAACTCGTGAAAGGGTGCCAGTCTGAGGGGGGATCACTGATGTAAGAGAGGAGTGAATACAGTAAGGAAAGGGGGGGCTGATATAAAGGTTCCTCTTTATATCAGTAACTAGAGATGGGCGAACGGGCTGGTGTTCAGGCCGAACATTTGCCTGTTCGGCCGTTCGCCGAACACCTGAATTTGCAGGGTGTTCGCCCTTTCAAATTCTCTGCAATGCATTGAGCACTGCACAGTGCATTCTGTGCCCTGATTGGGCAAAGTTTTGCAGGTAATAAGCAGGTAAAAGCAAATACATGTGCATCTCATAAAATTAGAATATCATCAAAAAGTTAATTTATTTCAGTAATTCAATTCAAAAAGTGAAACTACTATATTTTATACACAGTATCTCACAAAAGTGAGTACACCCTCACATTTTTGTAAATATTTTATTATACCTTTTCATGTGACATTACACTTTGCTACAATGTAAAGTAGTGAGTGTACAGCTTGTATAACAGTGTAAATTTGCTGTCCCCTCAAAATAACTCAACACACAGCCATTAATGTCTAAACCGCTGGCAACAAAAGTGAGTACACCCCTAAGTGAAAATGTCCAAATTGGGCCCAATTAGCCATTTTCCCTCCCTGGTGTCATGTGACTCATTAATGTTACAAGGTCTCAGGTGTGAATGGGGAGCAGGTGTGTTAAAATTGGTGTTATCGCTCTTACTCTCTCATACTGGTCACTGGAAGTTCACATGGCACCTCATGGCAAATAACTCTCTGAGGATCTGGAAAAAAGAATTGTTGCTCTACATAAAGATGGCCTAGGCTATAAGAAGATTGCCAAGACCCTGAAACTGAGCTGCAGCACGGTGGCCAAGACCATACAGCGATTTAACAGGACAGGTTCTACTCAGAACAGACCTCACCATGGTCGAACAAAGAAGTAGAGTGCACATGCTCAGTGTCATATTCAGAGGTTGTCTTTGGGAAATAGACGTATGAGTGCTGCCAGCATTGCTGCAGAGGTTGAAGGGGTGGGGAGTCAGCCTGTCAGTGCTCAGACCATACTCCGCACACTGCATCAGATTGGTCTGCTTGGTTGTCGTTCCAGAAGGAAGTCTATTCTCAGAATGATGCACAAGAAAGCCTGTAAACAGTTTGCTGAAGATAAGCAGACTAAGGGCATGGATTACTGGAACCATTTCCTGTGGTCTGATGAGACCAAGATTAATGTATTTGGTTCAGGTGGTGTCAAACGTGTGCAGCAATCAGGTGAGAAGTACAAAAACAAGTGTGTATTGCCTACAGTCAATTATGGTGGTGGGAGTGTCATGGCATGTGGCTGCATGAGTGCTGCTAGCACTGGGGAGCTACAGTTCATTGAGGAACCATGAATGCCAACATGTACTGTGACATACTGAAGCAGAGCATGATCCCGACCCCAAACACACCTCCAAGACGACCACTGCCTTGCTAAAGAAGCTGAAGGTAAAGGTGGTGGACTGGCCAAGCATGTCTACAGACCTAAACCCTATTGAGCATCTGTGGAGCATCTTCAAACGGAAGGTGGAGGAGCACAAGATCTCTGACATCCACCAGTTCCGTGATGTCGTCATGGAGGAGGGGAAGAGGACTCCATTGGCAACCTGTGAAGCTCTGGTGCACTCCATGCCCAAGAGGGTTGAGGAAGTACTGGAAAATAATGGTGGCCACACAAAATATTGACACTTTTGGCCCAATTTGGACATTTTCACTTAGGGGTATACTCACTTTTGTTGCCAGCGGTTTTGACATTAATGGCTGTGTGTTGAGTTATTTTGAGGGGACAGCAAATTTACACTGTTATACAAGCTGTACACTCACTACTTTACATTGTAGCAAAGTGTCATTTCTTCAGTGTTGTCACATGAAAGATAGAATAAAATATTTACAAAAATGTGAGGGGTGTACTCACTTTTGTGAGATACTGTAGATGCATTACACACAGAGTGATATATTTCAAGCATTTCTTTCTTTTCATTTTGATGATTATGGCTTACAGCTAGTGAAAACCCAAAATGCAGTATCTCAGAAAATTAAAATATTACATAAGACCAATAAAAAATACAGAAATGTTGGCTTACTGAAAAGTATGTCCATGTACAGTATAGTGTGCACTCAATACTTGGTCGGGGCTCCTTTTGCATGAATTACTGCATCATTGTGGCATGGCATGAAGGTGATCAGCCTGTGGCACTGCTGAGGTGTTATGGAAGCCCAGGTTGCTTTGATAGCGGCCTTCAGCTCATCTGCATTGTTGGGTCTGGTGTCTCTCATCTTCCTCTTGACAATAACATACAGATTCTCTATGGGGTTTAGGTCAGGGGAGTTTGCTGGCCAATCAAGCACAGTGATACCATCATTTAACCAGGTATTGGTGCATTTGGCAGTGTGGACGGTGAAAATTCCTGCTGGAAAATGAAATCTCCATAAAGCCAGTGTAGCGGGAGCCCACTTTGCTGTCAGCTATTTCTGAGGCTTTGCCAGATGGCCACCGAGAGTATACAGGTTTTCTTATGAAGGGAGAAGTGTACCTGTCAGCCCCTGCGGCGGGATTTCTCCCCCTCCTTCCTGTTTCTTTGTTAACAGACTTAATGTAATGTGTGCAGAGACATGCACACAGAAGGCTCAGGTTATAGTGTGGCTTCCTCTGTGCATGAGGAAAGAAAGCCAATAGAATTAACAGTTACAGGAACCAATCAGCTGCAGGAATAGCTGCAAAGCATTCTGGAATATGAAGTTCCTTTACCAGACGCTCCCATAGCTTTGTATGGAGTATGGAACTACAATCCCCTGCATGCTCAAGAAGAGAGGAGAGAGACTCCATCTTGATTGTCTGGAGAGAACTGAGTGAAAGCGTGGGAGAGGAAGAGAAAAGACCTAAGAGAGGGGTGCTGCCTCTTGGGTCTCTCCACCACGCAATCTTAGGCCTCTGGGACCAGTCGGGACATCCAGCTTGAGACAGAGAGAGAGGATTCCAGGTGCACATCCAGGCGCACCTGCACCGACAGAGAAGCGTTCCAGTGTGAGGTGACCAGCCGCCACCCAGAAAGCGTGCCTGTCCCAGGAAGTTTGTTTGGGCCTTGATTGATCGCAGGATTGGGTGAGAAGATTGTGCTAATTTGCAGGAAACAAGGACACTGCACAGACGGAGTTATACTGAACCCTGTATACAGACATCATTGCTAGCAGTCATCTTTCTGATACTTGTAGTGTCTCAGAATACAAGGCCATTTAGATAGAAAGACACTGTATACAGAGGTCATTGTCCTTTCACCCTGCTGAGGAAAATCTTGCATTTTTCACTTAATGATCCGGGCCAGTTATGTTATTCAGACCTGCCATCCAGGAATATAAGTGAGAGTGGCTAGCTGAAGATGCCAAGATGTATTTAACTTCAAAGGGACTGAAGTTACTATTGCCATAAAGCCTTGCACACACATATCCAGGGCTCTGTATATGCAGTGGGTGTGCGGGACAGTTTATCTGGGAAGTTAAGATATATACTATTTAGTTGATTACAGTGTTTGTTATTGGGCCTGTGGTGCCAGGAGTAGAGTTGAGCGGACACCTGGATGTTCGGTTTCGTCTGGTTCGGCTGAACTTCGCGAAAAAGTTTGAGTTCGGCACCGAACTTGACCCCAGATCCCGAACCCCATTGAAGTCAATGGTGACCCGAACTTTTGGGCACAAAAAAGGCTCTAAAAAAGTCCTGGAAAGGGCTAGAGGGCTGCAAAAGGAAGCAAAATGGGGCTAAGAGTAGGACAAGTGCCCTGCAAACAAATGTGGATAGGGAAATAACTTAAAATCACATTTAAAAAAAATGGAGGAGGTGGATGTGGAGTAGGAGACCGTGGCAGTGTAGGTGGAAGTGGCGGTGGAGGAGGAGGAGGTAGCCAACACTGTTTTTTGTTTGTTTGTTTTTTTCTAACTGGGGTAGCCCCCAAAATATTGAGACATATTAAAAAAAAAAAAAAAAGTATACCAATGGCTGTGTGAGTCTGGTCTAAATGTCTATTCTGCACACAGTACAGACAAGTCTTGTGGGATCCGTGCATGGTTCATTTTAATAAACGTTAGCTTGTCCACGTTAGCTGTGGACAGGTGGCTGCGCTTGTCTGTGATAACGTCCCCTGCCATGCTAAACACATGTTCAGACAATACACTGGCTGCAGGGCAGGCCAGCACCTCCAAGGCATAAAGGGCAGGCCATGTGCCCAATTTGGAGACTAAGAAGTTGAATGGGGCAGACCCATCAGTCAGTACGTGTAGGCGTGTGCACACATACTGTTCCACCATGTTGCTGAAATGCTGCCTCCTGCTAAGACATTGCCTATCAGCTGGTGGTGCTGTTTGTTGTGATGTGCTGCTGACAAAGCTTTTCCACATTTCGGCCATGCTAACCCTGCCTTCAGAGGTGCTGGCGGTGCCACAGCTGAGTTGGCGACCTCTTCCTCCTCCTCTGCCTTCGCCTTGTACTTCCACTGAGCCCCCGGTGTCATTTGGGAATGCCCCCAGCAGCGCATCTACCAGCGTGCGCTTGTAGTCGCGCATCTTCCGATCACGCTCCAGTGAGGGAATTAAGGACGGCACATTGTCATTGTAATGGGATCCAGCAGGGTGGCCACCCAGTAATCAGCACAAGTTAAAATGTGGGCAACTCGGCCGTCGTTGAGCAGGCACTGCAGCATGTAATCGCTCATGTGTGCCAGGCTGCCCAGAGGCAAAGACAAGCTGTCCTCTGTGGGAGGTGTATCATCTGTGTCCTCCGTATCCCCCCGTGGGTTGCGTCGAGTACCTGTAGTGACCTCGCACCGACCCCCCCTATGCCTCCTGTGTCTACTATGTGGAGGGTGTCTCCTGTCGAACAG
>BLSH010106530.1:21096-33320 GCA_018402905.1 Glandirana rugosa
ATTGTAGGTGGTCGAGGAGATGGAAGGTAAACTCTTACCTTCCATCTCCTCGCGTTCCAGAGATTGTAGGTGGTCGGAGTACACCCCTCACACTTTTGTAAATATTTTATTATATCTTTTCATGTGACAACACTGAAGAAATGGCACTTTGCTGCAATGTTAAGTAGTGAGTGTACAGCTTGTTTAACAGTGTAAATTTGCTGTCCCCTCAAAATAACTCAACACATAGCCATTGATGTCTAAATCACTGGCAACAAAAGTGAGTACACCCCTAAGTGAAAACGTCCAAATTTGGCCCAATGTGTCAATATTTTGTATGGCCACTATTATTTTCCAGCACTGCCTTAGCCTTCTTGGGCATGGAGTTCACCGGAGCTTCACAAGTTGCCATTGGAGTCCTCTTCCACTCCTCCAGGATGACATCACGGAGCTGGTGGATGTTAGAGACCTTGCGCTCCTCTACCTTCCATTTGAGAATGCCCCACAGAAACTCAATAGGGTTTAGGTCTCGAAACATGCTTGGCCAGTCCATCACCTTTACCCTCAGCTTCTTAACTAAGGCAGTGGTCGTCTTGGAGGTGTGTTTGGGTTCGTTATCATGTTGGAATACTGCCCTGCAGCCCAGTCTCGGAAGGGAGGAGATCATGCTCTGCTTCAGTATGTCACAATACATGTTGGCATTCATGGCTTAATCAATTAGCTGTAGCTCCCCAGTGCCAGCAGCACTCATGCAGCCCCAGACCATGACACTCCCACCACCATGCTTGACTGTAGGCAAGACACATTTGTCTTTGTACTCCTCACCTGGTTGCTGCTACACACACTTTACACCATCTGAACCAAATAAGTTTATCTTGGTCTCAACAGACCACAGGATATGGTTCCAGTAATCCATGTCCTTAGTCTGCTTGAATTAAGCAAACTGTTTGCGGGCTTTCTTGCGCATCATCTTTAGAAGAGGCTTCCTTCTGGGACGACAGCCATGCAGACCAATTTGATGCAGTGAGTGGCGTATGGTCTGAGCACTGACAGGCTGACCCCCACCCTTTCAACCTCTGTAGCAATGCTGGCAGCACTCATAGGTCTATTTCCTAAAGGCAACCTCTGGATATGACGCTGAGCGTGTGCATTCATCTTCTTTGATCGGCCATGGCGAGGCCTGTTCTGAGTGGAACCTGTCCTGTTAAATCGCTGTATGGTCTTGGCCACCATGCTGCAGCTCAGTTTCAGGGTCTTGTCAGTCTTCTTATAGCCTAGGCCATCTTTATGTAGAGCAACAATTATTTTTTTCAGATCCTCAGAGAATTCTTTGCCATGAGGTGCCATGTTGAACTTCCAGTGACCAGTATGAGAGAGTGAGAGCGATATCACCAAATGTAATACACCTGCTCCCCATTCGCACCTGAGACCTTGTAACACTAACGAGTCACATGACACACAGGGAGGGAAAATGGCTAATTGGGCCCAATTTGGACATTTTCTCTTGCGGTGTACTCACTTTTGTTGCCAGCGGTTTAGACATTAATGGCTGTGTGCTGAGTTATTTTGAGGGGGCAGCAAATTTACATTGTTATACAAGCTGTACACTCATTTCTTTACATTGTAGCAAAGTTTCATTTCTTCAGTGTTGTCACATGAAAAGATATAATAAAATATTTATAGAAATGGGAGGGGTGTACTCACTTTTGTGAGATACTGTATCTCAGAAGGAAGCCTCCTCTAAAGATGATGCACAAGAAAGCTCGCAGTTTGCTGAAGTCAAGCAGACTAAGGACATGGATTACTGGAACCATGTCCTGTGGTCTGATGAGACCAAGATACATTTATTTGGTTCAGATAGTGTCAAGCGTGTATGGCGGCAACCAGGTGAGGAGTACAAAGACAAGTGTGTCTTGCCTACAGTCAAGCATGGTGGTGGGAGTGTCATTGTCTTGGGCTGCATGACTGCTGCCGACACTGAGGAGCTACAGTTCATTGAGGGAACCATGAATGCCAACATGTACTGTGACATACTGAAGCAGAGCATGATCCCCTCCCTTAGGGGATAATGACCCCAAACACACCTCCAAGAAGACCACTGCCTTGCTAAAGAAGCTGAGGGTAAAGGTGATGGACTAGCCAAGCATTTCTCCAGACCTAAACCCTAATGAGCATCCTCAAATGGAAGGTGGAGGAGCGCAAGGTTTCTAACATCCACCAGCTCTGTGATGTCGTCATGGAGGAGTGGAAGAGGACTCCAGTGGCAACCTTCGAAGCTCTGGTGAACTCCATGCCCAAGAGGGTTAAGGCAGCGCTGGAAAATAATGGTGGCCACACAACATTTTGACACTTTAGGCCCGATTTGGATATTTTCACTTAGGGGTGTAATCATTTTTGTTGCCAGTGGTTTAGACATTAATGGTTGTGTGTTGATTTATTTTGAGAGGACAGCAAATTTACACTGTTATACAAGCTGTACACTCACTACTTTACATTGTAGCAAATGGTAATTTCTTCAGTGTGGTCACATGAAAAGATATAATAAAATATTTACATAAATGTGAGGGGTGTACTCACTTTAGTGAGATACTGTATATAGTCTACACTGAATGTAGAGTATATAAATATATATATTGTGACACTCTCTGCTGCTTTGAGGAAGTTGGTCATTTATGGGACCCCAAAACTGCCAACCAACTCGTGGACCTCGTGGAGAGATACACTGCTGCTAAGGACTTGTTGCACCCATCTGCGCCCCACTTCAATGTATATAGGGGTGAAAGATTGCTCGGCGGACCCAGTAAGACTGTTCCAGGGTTCAGGGGCGTGGGGAAATTTGATAAGACTGCTATGGTTAAAGAGACTGTGATCAGATCTGGAGACTGGCCAAAGCCAGGAAGGTCTTGGGGACCTTGGTAAGGACTGTGTATAGAGCACATACAGTGCTATCGACGCCATGCATTGGGCCATATTGCTGCCAATTGTTCCCTGAAGGATGAACCCATGCAATGCGATTATACGTATGTAAATAGACGCCTTTCTCTTTTTGCACAGGTCGCATATACAGCATCATGTTCAAATCACATGGAGAAGCAAATGTGTGTGATTTTGTTGATGGAAAGCCAGTCACTGCACTGTTTGACTCTGATAGTGTTGTAACAGTGGTAAAAAGTAATTGTGAAAATCCTGCAAGGTTACACCCTAGCACTGTTGGGGTCATTTGCATCCATGGGGACACTCGTGACTACCAGACAGTGGTGGTTGAGATTGACACCCCTTGGGGCAGTGTGACTCCTTCAGTGGGGGTAGTACCTTCACTGCTATATGACGCCCTATTTGGCATGGATTATCCCCATTTTTGGAGGTTATGGGAAGGCACAGGGAGTCTGGAGGATAGAGCTCCCCCTGCTGCGGAAGCATGGGAACTCTCGCCCGACCCTTTTTGCCAAATGGAAGGGGGGACTGGTGGCAGGACCAAGGAAGGAGGAGACCCTCTTCCTTGTCTGGTACTGGCTGGGGAGCCAGAGGAGCTGGAAGATAGCTCCCAGCTGGGGGCTAATGACCCAGAAAATGTCTCTGACCCTGACTGTGAGAGTGAACAGAATGTAGTAACTGACTTTGTGGGCCGGAGAGAGGACTTCTGTACAGAGCAACTACAGTATGCCATTTTTCTTAGAGCCAGAGAAAACGTGAAGGTGATGGATGGGGAACCTGTGGAGCCTAATGGGGGGGGGCATCTTTTCCCTACATGGCTCTTAAAAATAATTTGTTGTATCAGGTGGTGAAACGAGGGGAGGACGGGTGGAACAGCTAGTGGTTCCCAAACCCTTTTGCAGGATGGTGATAGATCTAGCCCATGGATATGTAATGGGGGGACATAGGCCTGTAGGAGGCCAAATACCTTGGGTATGTTATTGGTTGGGGTCTGATCAAGCCCCAGACCAATAAGATCAAGACAAATCAAAAGTGGCCCCAACCGGTGAATAAAATGTAGGTTCATGCCTTCCTGGGGATTACAGGGTATTACAGGCGATTCCTACCCGACTTTGCCACCATTGCTGTCCCTCTGACTCATTTGACGAAGGGGAGAGGGTCGGGCATAGTTAAGTGGAACCCCAAAACCGAGAAGGCATTCCAGAAGTTGAAGCAAGCCTTTTGTGTACAAACGGTGCTCGTGACCCTGGACTTCACAAAGGAGTTTGTTGCACAAACAGATGCCTCTGAGGTGGGATAAGGTGCTGTTCTGTCCCAAATCAAAGGCGGTGAGGAGCATCTGGTTGTCTACTTAAGCAGGAAGCTTAACAGGCATGAGAGGAACTATGCAATTGTGGAGAAGGAGTGCATGGCGATCAAGTGGGCCTTAGAAGCACTGAAGTACTACCTCTAAGGAAGGCTGTTTAGGCTAGTCACTGACCATGCCCCCCTGAAGTGGATGTGTGACAACAGGGAGAAAAATAGCCGGGTGACTAGGTGGCTCCCTGCCCTACAGCCATTTAACTTCACAGTGGAATACCAGGCGGGAAGGCTCCAGAACAATGCTAATGCCCTCTCCCAAGTCCACTGTAGTGAGTTTGTGGTCCACTGGAGTCCACCAGCAGATGGCTTAAATAATCAGGAATAGATCTCACTTGAGCTTTGACCTGGAACTCAGAGAGGGATCTGAGGGAGCTCTGTGTCTGTTTGAACTTTAAAATACAAGGTTTTGTGGGTGGCCAGCCCCACACCGTATAGTGAGTAAACTATAATGCTTAGTTTAGTGCCAGACGGCAAGGATTTATTTTCTGTTTTGTTTATTTTTAAACCTACAAATGTTTTACTAACAAACCTGGCAAGCTGCCAGATTTTAAAGAAAGTTGCCTGAACGCTGACTATTTTCCTCAGGAAAGTTGACTTCCACAAGCTAATCTCCCACAATATATATATATATATATATATATATATATACCCACTAGGCTGTATATATATATATTAAAACACCTCCTGAAGTGGATTATATACAGTGCATCACCGAATGCACTGTATATATAGACTACACTGAATGCAGAGTATATATATATATATATATATATATATATATATACAGTATATATATATCCGCTTCCACACCGCACGCAGTATATTTACTGCGGCAGTGTGGATGCGTCCCGTGAGTTGTCGTAAATAAATGGCGATTTGCGGAGTGGCCGTTAGGGGGTGCGTGCGCGTGCCCCGCTGTACTCCCAAGGAGTGTGCCCACGGCTCGGACAGACCCGATGTCCGCCGGTGAGCCTCGATGAGCGGCCACAGCAGAAAGAACAGGGAACCACCAATGTAAACACAGTGGTTCCCCTCTCTGTCAATCGGGCATAGGAGATCTACTGATCCCTGTCACTGGGATCAGTTAGATCTCCTATGCCCATAACAACCCAGCCCCCCCACAGTTAGAACACACCCAGGGAACACAGCTAACCCCTAGATCTCCCCCTGCAGGTTAACCCCTTCACTGCCAATGACATTTATACAGTAATCAATGGATATTTACATTTCTGACCACTGTATAAATGTAATTGGTCCCAAAAAAGTGTAAAACATGCCCAATATCGCATCACCGCTAAAAATCCAGATTGCCGCCATTACTAGTAAAAAAAAAAAAATCCCAGAAATGAATTCTCATCATCTGTAAACGGGGCCACTTTTGCGCAAACCAATCAATAAATGCTGATTGCGATTTTTTTTTTTACCAAAAATATGAGGAAGAATATAAATTGGCCAAAACCGATGAAAAAAAATGTTTTATATATTTTTTTTTGGATTTGAATCTTAGCAAAAAGTAAGAAAAACTGTTTTTTTTGCAAAATTGTCGCTCTTTTTTTGTATATAACAGTGATCAGAAATGATGCAGAGGTGATCAAATACCACCAAAAGAAAGCTCTATTTGTGGGAAAAAAAGGATGCAAATTTAGTTTGGGTACAATATCGCACGACTGCTCAATTGTCAGTTAAAGCGACGCAGTGCCGAATCGCAAAAAGTGCTCTGGTTCTAACCTAGGAAATCCTTCCGGGGCTGAAGTGGATATAGTAATACACTGCCTGCACTGAGTTTATGTAATTTACACTGAATGCACTGTATATATAGTCTACACTGAATGCAGAGTGTATATATATATATATATATATATATATATATATATATATATATATATACTAATACACCGCCTGAAGTGGATTATATACAGTACACCACCAAATGCACTGTATATATAGACTACACTGAATGCAGAGTATATATATATATATATATATATACTAGGCTGTATATATATATATATATATAGTAATACACTACCTGCACTGACTGTATATGTAATTTACACTGAATGCACTGTATATATATATTCTACACTGAATGCAGAGTATATATATTTATATATATATATTGTAAGGGGGTTAGCTCGGCAGCGGGTGTGTGTGATCCTCTGGAAGGGTTCACTACACGAAACAGGCTCAGTGAAACAGCAGTTGTAGATGAAAACACAAGTGTGGTTTATTTATACTATGTACAATTGTAGAAAAACAGCAAAACAAAAACAAACATCAAAATAAATCCTTGTCAAATTGGCCACTTACATAAACTTTGTAGGTTTCCCTGTCTGCCAGTTAGGTGAAGCCTTGTGCTACACCTAGCACCTATCTCCCTGCTGTTATAATCAACCACACAGGCTTCTTTCCTCACAGGATCTGTGTAACGCTCCCCAGTCTTTCTACACAGAAACTGGTTCCAGGGTGGAGCACTCACCTATGCCTGCTGGGAGATTATGTAAAGGCCTTAATGAGCCAGCTCAACTCAGCTGGGCTTATTACCACTACCCCTGCAAGACTCTCAGCACTTCCCCTTAGTGGTAGAAATCAGCATAGAGTCTAAACCTGGGACAAATATACCTGCCATCTTGGATGCAACCAGGTGATTTTACCTGCCTGCTGTCACATACCCCCCCTCCTTGTTTCAACCTGGGTTTTGGAATACAAGCAGTCAGGCATGCAGGTACCCGAGACAAAGCATCCACATTCCCCATTTGAACACCACAGCGATGGTTCACAGTAAAGTTGAATTCCTGCAGGGCCAGGAACCACCTATTTACCCTTCTGTTGGTCTCCTTGTTTTGAGCAAGGGCGCGTGATCAGTAACCAGGTCAAAGTGTCTACCCAGCAAATAGTAATGAAGGGAATCTAGCACCCACTTCACCGATAAACACTCTTTCTCAATTGTGGCATAATTCTCTTTGTGGGATTTCAGTTTTCTGCTGAGATAAATGAATGGGTGCTCTTCCCTTTTCCAAACCTGGGACAACACTGCTCAGTCTGTATAACAAAGTCCTTAGAAAAGTCAGGGGAGTACAGCATTGGCTGGCTACATAAGGCTTTTTTCAAAGACTGGAAGGCACGGCCAACTATCTATGGCTTCCACTTTGTTGACTTGGGGTTGTATTATTCCCTCCCAATAGTGTACCCCAGATATTTGGCCTCTTCCTGTCCAATGGTACATTTTTTTGGATTGGCCGTGAACCCAGCTTCCCTTATGGAGTCTAACACGACTTGCACTTTTGGCAGATGTGAGGTCCAATCCATACTGTGGATAATCACATCGTCGATGTAGGCTGCAGCATACTTCTGATGGGGCCTCAGAAACGTGTCCATTTTCCGCTGGAATGTTGCTGGTGCATTTTGTAACCCAAATGGCATTCTTCTATATTGAAATGCCCCCTCTGGTGTTACAAATGCCGTTTTCTCCTTCGCTGACTCAGCTAGGGGGTTTTGCCAATACCCTTGGTGAGATCAAGGGTCGTCATATATCTGGCTGTTCCCAGCCGGTCGATCAGTTCATCTATGCGAGGCATGGGGTAGGTGTCAAATTTTGTAACTTTATTCAACTGCCGGAAATCGTTACAAAATCACCAGCTCCCATCGGGTTTGGGCACTAAAACGTTCGGGCTGGACCAGTCACTCTGGGATTCTTCTATCACACCTAGTTCAAGCATTTCTTGAACTTCCCCGTGTATTGCTTCCCGTCGGGCTTCCGGTATTCAATAAGGTTCAAGTTTCACTCTTTCACCTGGCGGGGTGATAATGTCATGCTCTACCCCAGATGCTTGTCCTGGCAGCTCAGAGAACACCTCTCTGTTGCGGAGCACAAACTCTTTTAACTCCTGTTTTTGGGGTTTCGATAGGGTGACTGCTATTCCAACCTCAGGAATTAAGCAATCAGACTGAGTGGGTGATGCCAAGGTTTCTGTGACTAGGGATTCCCTATCTCTCCAGGCTTTCAACAGATTAATGTGGTATATCTGCGCTGGCTTTCACCGTCCTGGTTGTCTGACCCTGTAGTTCACCACTCTCACTTTTTCAGTTATCTCGTATGGGCCCTGCCATTTGGCCAGAAATTTGCTTTCGACCGTAGGGATGAGTACCAACACCCTATCCCCCGGGGAAAAAGTATGGGTTTGGGCCTTACGATTGTACACCCTTTGCTGTGCTAACTGCACTTGGGCCAAGTGTTCTTTGACGATTGGCATTACCTGTGCAATCCTATCTTGCATCAGGGTAACATGCTCAATCACACTCCGGTGGGGAGAACTCTCACTTTCACAAGTTTCCTTGGCAATATCTAACAGCCCTCTTGGGTGTCTCCCATAGAGTAACTTGAAGGGCGAGAACCTGGTAGAGGATTGTGGTACTTCCCAAATAGCAAACATCAAGTAGGGTATTAAACAGTACCAATCCTTTCCATCTCTATCCAACACCTTTTTTAACATTTGTTTTAGGGTTTTGTTGAACCTTTCAACCAACCCATCTGTTTGAGGGTGATACACGGATGTACGCAATTATGTCACTTTGAACAACTTGCACAACTCTTTCATTACCTTGGACACAAACGGTGTACCCTGGTCTGTAAGCAATTCCCTGCAAATACCCACCCGCCTGAAGACGAGAAATAGCTCTTTGGCTATCGTCTTGGCTGAGGTATTTCTAAGAGGGATTGCTTCAGGATAGCGGGTGGCATAGTCCAATATGACCAAAATATACTGATGCCCCCTAGCGGACTTCAGTATCGGGCCTACCAAATCCATTGCGATCCTGATGGGGAGAGGTACCAGCGGGCTACGGAAATGTGACAAAGGTGCCGACTTTTGACACACAGGGCAGGAGGAACAATAATTTTCTATTTCCCTCATGACCCCAGGCCAATAGAACCTCTGCAATACTCTCTCTTGGGTTTTCTCCGCCGCCAAATGTCCTCCCAGAATGTGCCCATGGGCTAATTCCAATACCAACTTCCGATAGGGTTTGGGTACCACAAGTTGCTCAATGGTTTCATTCACCTTTTGAGCAACCCGATATAACAGATCTCTTTCTACAATACAATATGAGTAACCACAAGACTGATCTGGGTTCACTAATTCATCATCTATCTTTACCACATTTTCCCGTGCTTTTATCAGGGTGGGGTCTTTTACCTGTTCTGTGGCAAAATTTTCCCTGTGAACCTCTAAATCAGAAAATCAGAAACAGACGGCATATTTTTGTCTGAAGATGTTGGATCCTCCCCTGTTTCCTGAGTCTCCTGCCAACACCGACAAGGGAAATTCTGGAGAGGCCTCACCATTCTCAGAGGATACCTGAGATTCACCTTCCTGGTCTCTAGGGGCCTCTGTGGGGGGTTCAGGACCATCCCAGAGTTCCCAGAATTTTGGAAAATCCCTTCCCACAAAGGCATCATGTGGTAAGTGAGGCACCAACCCCATCTAATGAGTTAGGTTATCTTTGGGTGTCTCAAAACTACTTTAGCCACAGGATACTCTCTGGTGTCCCCATGTACACAAATAACAGCCACCTTGTTATTCCGAGACCTCTGTAGTCACTAATTCAGCTTTGATCAATGTTACCAGACTATCTGAATCTAGCAACACAACAACAGTTTTACCATTAATACACATTTTCCATACATGTTTTTCAGTCCCCTGAGTGGCAGTGCATGCAACTGTGGCAAACAGGGACTGACGTCTGTCTCTTAAATAGTCACATTCCATAGGCTCATCCACAACTGAGCAATTGGCTGCAATATGTCCCTCTTGCCGGCAACGGTAACAAATAACGTTTTTTGCTGCTTCCTGCGATTTTGACTGTGGTCGCCATACATTTTGGAAACTTCCCGCCCTCTCACTCTCTCCACCCTTACCCTTTGAAGTCATCTTACCTGCCGCTGGGGATGGTATGGTCTTAGGGTGGAAAGTCTGTGAGTCCCTGGGAGAGGCTGTTAGGTTCTCTGTAGCCAAGTACCTATCTACCAGATCCACAAGCTTGTCGGCCGTTTCCGGGTTTCCATGGCTTAGCCACTTTTGGATAGGAGAAGGTAGAGATCTCAGGAATCGATCATAACAACACGTTCCACGATCTTTGGTGATGTCAGAGTTTCTGGTTGCAGCCACTTCCTGCTCAGGTGAATGAGATCATACATTTGCGACCTGGGGGGTTTTTCCAATTGGAAGGTCCATTTATGCACAAGCTGTGCCCGGGCAGCCAGGGTGACACCCAGACGTGCCAATATTTCTGTTTATAGCACCACATAGTCTTTTTCTCTAGGTTATAATAGGCTTTCTGCAATTCCCCAGCTAATAGAGGAGCCAACAATCCAGCCCACTGTTCCTTAGGACACTTTTCCCGCTCAGCAGTCCTTTTAAATGTGGTCAAAAACACTTAAGAATCATCCTCCCCAGTCATTTTTGGCAGTAAACGGCTCACACAAAATGATGATGTATTAATCAAACCACTTGCCACACTGGTCTGTGGACGCTGTTGTGTTATGGCATCCATTTGCTGTTGGAGTCTCTGCTCTTGCTTCTGCAACAGGTCAATCAAGTGAGCCTCCGATTGCTGCTGGGCTCGTTGCTGTGCTTCCAAACTTTGCTGCTGAATTTCCAGACTTCGCTGGTGATTAGCATTTGCTATTTGTTGATTAACATTTGCTATAGCAAGCTGTCTCAGTAACTCTTCTATGCTGGCCTTTCAAAAAAACTGCCCGCATCCTCCACCAACTGTAAGGGGGCTAGCTCGGCAGCGGGTGTGTGTGACCCCCCTGGAAGGGTTCACTACACAAAACAGGCACAGCGAAACAGCAGTTGTAGATGAAAACACAAGTGTGGTTTACTTATACTATGTACAGTTGTAGAAAAACAGCAAAACAAAAACAAACATAAAAATAAATCCTTGCCAACTTGGCCACTTACTAAACTTTGTAGGTTTCCCTGTCTGCCAGCTAGGTGCAGCCTTGTGCTACACCTAGCACCTATCTCCCTGCTGTTATAATCAACCTAACAGGCTTCATACCTCACAAGATCTGTGTAACACTCCCCAGTCTATCCACACAGAAACTGGTTCCAGGGTGGAGCACTCACCTATGCCTGCTGGGAGTTTATGTAAAGGCCTTAAAGAGCCAGCTCAACTCAGCTGGGCTCATTACCTCTACCCCTGCAAGACTCTCAGCACTTCCCCTTAGTGGTAGAAATCAGCATAGAGTCTAAACCTGGGACAAATATACCTGCCATCCTGGATGCAGCCAGGTGATTTTACCTGCCTGCTGTCACAATATATACAGTATCTCACTAAAGTGAGTACACCCCTCAAATTTTTGTAAATATTTTATCATATCTTTTCATGTGACAACACTGAAGAAATGACACTGTGCTACAATGTAAAGCAGGGAGTATACAGCTTGTATAACAATGTAAATTTGCTGTCCCTGCAAAATAACTCAACACACATCCACCAGCTCCGTGATGTCATCCTGGAGGAGTGGAAGAGGACTCCAGTGGCAACTTGTGAAGCTCTGGTGAACTCTGTGTCCAAGAAGGTTAAGGCAGTGCTGGAAAATAATGGTGGCCATACAAAATATTGACACTTTGGGCCCAATTTGGACATTTTTACTTAGGAGTGTACTCACTTTTGTTGCCGGAGGTTTAGACATTAATATTCTTTGAAATGTGTTTGGAGTCGTTATCATTAGAGTTGAGCAAACCTCTGGAAGTTCGGGTTCTGCTGGTCCGTCCGAACTTCGGGACAAAGTCCAGGTCCAGGCCCGGGTCCGGACGGAACCCGAACGATCGCACGGACAACGAACCCCATTGAAATCAATGGGGACCCGAACTTTTAGGCACAAAAATGGCTGTAACAAAGTCCTAGAAAGCCCCAGAGGGCTGCAAAAGGAAGTAAAA
>BLSH010106531.1:0-10062 GCA_018402905.1 Glandirana rugosa
TTTATCCGATCTTTTATCCAATTTTTTATGTGAGTGTAAATTTACTTATACCCTTTATCATTAAAGAAGGTATTGCACTTAGAGGCGCTGCTCTCTTGTTTATGTCTTAAACAATTTTTTTTATCAGATCCTCTGAGAGTTCTTTGCCACGAGATGCCATGTTGAACTTCCAGTGACCAGTATGAGAGAATGAGAGTGATAACACCAAATTTAACATACCTGCTCCCCATTCACACCTGAGACCTTGTAACACTAATGAGTCACAGGACACCGGGGAGAGAAAATGTCTAATTGGGCCCAATTTGGACATTTTCACTTAGGGGTGTACTCACTTTTGTTGCCAGTGGTTTAGACATTAATGGCTGTGTGTCGAGTTATTTTGAGGGGACAGCAAATTTACAATGTAATACAAGTTGTACACTCACTACTTTACATTGTAGCAATGTGTCATTTCTCCAGTGTTGTCACATTAAAAGATATAATATAAAATTTACAAAAATGTGAGGGGTGTACTCACTTTTGTGAGATACTGTATATACCCCCGATCATGGGTGGGTCCAAGCCAGCATCATGTGCTACAACCAGAGGGTGCAGGGGAGAGAGACAATGAGGGCAGATCCAAGGGGAGGAGTCGTCCACAGTGAATCTACACCCAGCCCAATGTTGTAGGATGGAAAATACCAATGCTTCCACATCTCGGCGTCAATAGACGCTGGGGGTCTGCATGGGACATGACGCTGATGCACAAGAGGAGTATCCCCCCTCACGTCCCAAGGGGGGCGGGGAGGAGAAGCCCTGCTGTGAATCGCAATTCTGGGTGACCGAAAAACGCAGAGGAACCCCACCACCATACATTAGGCTAGTTAAAACGTTGGTATAAAAAGGAAACTAGATCTCAGCATGTGGCAATGATTTCAAGTGAACCAAAGGGTTGGACTGATGGATTTTAGGGTAATAAAGTCCATACAAAATGTGTATATGATACAAAAGTTTACAAAAAAAGGTAACTAAACATATATTCGGTCTTTGCAGTGTGGTAGGTCATGAAGAAAGTGGGTTTCTTCCACCCTAATAACAGTTTAAAAGAAGTATGACCCAGCACACATAAAGATTAAGCCTCCATCCCTGGGTATTGGTTAAATAGCAAAAAGGTAGTTTAGTGGGACTTTAAATGAGGCAAAAATAATTATAATTTAAATTGTATGAATACAAATCTTTTATTTATGAACAATCGATTCTTTCAGAAAAAACTAAAATCCATGGACTCAACTTTGATGTACTATGGTTGCATGCAAATTGCTACTTATTGAAACACATAATTTCTTAGAACAATTGACAACAATAAATTAATATACATAAAATAATGCAATGCATCAAATGTATCTTGATATCTTGTCAATGCTCTACGTGTTTCGTGGCTACATTGCCACTCATCAGGAGCTGGATACAAGAAAATGCTGCATACACACAGATGGATAGACAAAAATAAAATTAGTACTTAATGCCCTTTCAGAAGAAGGGGATGGTAACAATACATAGTTATAAAAAACACGAGATATGGTTACCTGTGAGTGGATTCACAGTAGAGCCTAGCTAATGAAGATGGACCATGGGGACCTCCGACAGATTCTCAGTGAGTGGTAGAGTAGAGAAGATTGTAGAGGAAGACAGAGGTGGAGATACATTTTCTAAGCTGTACAGAAGATATATTTTTTTTATTTTTACCCTAAAAACCAGGATGGTTTGAACTTTCAATGGAACATTACTATGGATGAGATTACTCCTTTCGGCACAGCAGGTAACTGAGTAGGTATTGAAAAGGAAAAAATATATATTTAATGCTACATTCAAATATATTTCTTAAGTGGGGATATGCTCACCATTTTAAAATAGCATGTCTCCATGTTTGGTACTTATTTTTACTTATAAGTATTCTTCTAAGTAGGAGAAAAGTTCTTTCACACGGGGCAGAAACAGTAATGCACAATCCGCCTGCTCAGCAACAGGTCCATGTTCGCTATGCAGAACGGAAATGGACACAGCCCTGCTGTTCTCTATGGAGTGGTCAGATGGAAACGGACCACCTGTCCATTTCCATCTGACTGTCATCGTTCCAATCTGCCAGACAGATGGGGAATAGATCCCCCATCCGTCTGTTTTTGGTGGACAGGATCGTATGCCCGCGAGTGCCAGGGGACACATGCCCACTGAAATCTGCAGCTCCACAGTGAACAATGGCTAGTCAGGCCGATCAGGTCTGCCTGATAAAATGACCTGATCAGACTGCCTGTGTGATATTAGCCAAAGAGTTGTGTTTAACCAGTTCTTTCCCGGCCTATAGACCAATGGTGGTTGGGCAAAACATCTCTAGGTCTGGGGGGATGTCATATGACATCCTCCCCAGAACAGGCTGGCACAACTGATGACAGATCGCTGTACCAGGCCAGCATCAGTACTAAGTGATCACCATGACCAATCACATCAAATTACATGACAATTGTACACAATGGATGGCTTTCATTCATGCTATTCATTGTGTACTATTGTGTTGCTCGCTGTGATTGGTCACAGTGATCACATGCTACAGACAGGGCCAATCACAGCCTCCTGTACCATGGAATTGGTGACCAATCACAGTTAATCACAATACACACTGAATGAATTGGAAATGAAAGTGCCTGGTACCTAAGTTCTTAAAGGCTATGGTCACCTTAAAAAAAAGAATTAATGCACATTTTTGCAGGAAAAAATATGCATTTATTATTTTTCACAGGAGCTTGAAAAGCGGCAAACAGGACTTAAAGTTCATTCTGTAAATAAATGACACAGCTGTGCAGGTGGAGACCTGCACAGCTACCCCAATTGGAAATTTGACAGCTGCTGCGGGGAAGAAGAACGTCTACACTCTGTGACTGGGCATCACTAGATGGTGAATTTCAAATTGCATTGTTACATGTATTCCTTTTTTTTTATTGTTACATGTTATTATTACTTTACTACAATGTACAGTACATCCCAATACAAATGTTGTGATAATTATTTATGTTGTAAAGTGATAATGCTCATGTGGGATTAATTAATGTTTCAATATATAATGGCGTATGGGTAGTGGCTTGGAATGAAAAGAGACTGTTCCTACTGGCTATCTGGCTATTTAAAAAATTAAGAATATTATTTTGCATCTCAGTATGTGGTATTCCTGTTCCTGTTATAATTGATTACATCAAAAACGTGTTCAGTCTTGCATCCTGATTATTAGAATTATTACATAGTTACATAGTTACATAGTTAGTCAGGTTGAAAAAAGACACAAGTCCATCCAGTTCAACCAAAAAAAAAAAAAAATGTATATACATATACACACATATATATACATACATATACACATACACACATATACACATACACACATACAACCAAATAATCCCATATACAATCCTTCACCCACAGTTGATCCAGAGGAAGACAAAAAACCCCAGCAAAGCATGGATCCAATTTGCTATAACGGGGGAAAAAATTCCTTCCTGATTCCCCGAGAGGCAATCGGATTCACCCTGGATCAACTTTACCTAAATATGTTAGTACCCAGTTATATTATTTACATTAAGGAAAGAATCCAGGCCTTTTTTAAAGCAATCAACCGTGCTGGCCAAAACCACCTCTGGGGGGAGTCTATTCCACATTTTCACAGCTCTTACTGTGAAGAAACCTTTCCGTATTTGTAGATGAAATCTTTTTTCCTCTAGACGTAAAGAGTGCCCCCTTGTCCTTTGTGATGACCTTAAAGTAAATAACTCCACACCAAGTTCACTATATGGACCACTTATATACTTGTACATGTTGATCATATCCCCCCTTAATCTCCTCTTCTCAAGAGAGAATAAATTCAGATCCTCTAATCTTTCCTCATAGCTAAGCTCCTCCATGCCTTTTATTAGTTTGGTTGCCCTTCTCTGCTATTAAAGCCTATCTCCTGTCAGCATGCTGCAGAGTGAGAGCTTTCTGTGTGAAAGCAGTGTTCTCTGTGCAGTGGTCCGACATACCCCCCTGCTTAGACAGAGATAAAGCTATTCAATCAGCAGGCAGTTTAAAGTGGTTGCAAACCCTTACATATACCTAGTGAAGTGAATGGCCTCAGGTGATACACAAAGATGAAACAAAACCTCCTACATACGTTGTACATGTCTGCAGTCTTTCTTCTCTACATCTGTTCAAAGTGTCACATTTTTAATGCTTGTCTGAGATGTCAGAAAAAAAGGGGACGGAGAACTGAAATTACACTATGCAGAGCTCAGTGAGGAGAGCAGGGAGCTGATTGGAGGGAAGGGACACACCCCCTCAACACAGCATAAAGGTACAGAGCCGAGGCCGTCAATCAGTGGAAGCTCCCTCCCCTGTCACCTTTTTTCTCTTGGTGTCAGAAAAATCTGCCAGAAGTGACTCATGCCGATAGCAGAGGAATGAAGCAGCAGACAAAAATAACACTTAGAGCTCTTAATTGGGGCAGGTACACACTATAGAGGCATATGCTTTGCTCACATTTTATGTGTGAGGTTTACAACCACTTTAAGCTTTACTGGTTTTAGGGTTGTCTGCAATAGGGTGAATTTAATAAAACTGTAATTGCTCTTTTCTGGCTATATGGCCCTTTAAAATGGTCTGCACCACATTAACCTTTTCGCACGCAAACTCAATTTTAAGTCCATTATGGAAGGACCCAAACTCAGAGAATATGAACTACCCCTACAAGTTACAATAACACATGAATATTCACCTGTTGATTTTCAAACTCTGAGGATTATCTCTGAGTTGGAGCAGGAAAGTAGAGAATTAGGCTTCAAAGATCTGCTATTTAACAGAGACCCAGATGAGAATTTTTCTTTATATTTTTCTCCCCTTCAATGGTGATGTTTCCCACTTTATTACAGGTTTTCTCAGTGTTTTGTTTTCACAACTTTTTGTATATATTCTATATTGCTAATTGCTGCTAGAATGTAACCCTTATGTGGGTAGATACCCCCCCTTCTTTTTTGCACGTATTGTTTTTTTTTCTCTCTCTCTGTTTCTCCTTTATTTTGTTTCCTTGTGTGAGAGTGACTTTGGTTTAGCTCTGGCTGTGTCCCCATTAGTTGAACATGGGGTGTTTTGGTTGCTGCAGATTCCTGGTAGATTTACTTTGGTGGAGCTTGTGCAGTTTTCTGGGTGAGTACCACCAGTCCCACAATAGCGGAGGTGGCATTGGCATGCTCGAACACAGCTTTGACATTACTACCAGCGTGGCAGCCATCTTTGAAAGTGTGAGGGAGGATGTGGCCAATGGAGGAGCCAGCATTTCCCCTATTTGCCTATGAATAGTTTGGAAGCAATTGGTAGGAGTGGCTTGGCCTTATGCATCCAATGAGGAGAGGACCCCTACCACCCACTATAGGTGGATACATTTTTACATTGGAGGACACCCTTGGATTGGGCATTGGAGGGAGGGTCCTCGAGAGGCCCCAGGACTACGGTATCTCACAAAAGTGAGTACACCCCTCACATTTTATTCTATCTTTTCATGTGACAACACTGAAAAATGACACTTTGCTACAATGTAAAGTAGTGAGTGTACAGCTTGTATAACAATGTAAATTTGCTGTCCCTTCAAAATAACTCAACACACAGCTATTAATATGTAAACCATTGGCAACAAAAGTGAGCACACCACTAAGTGAAAATGTCCAAATTTGGCCCAATTAGCCATTTTCCAACCCCGGTGTCATGTGACTCGTTAATGTTACAAGGTCTCAGATGTGAATGGGGACCAGGTGTGTTAAATTTGGTGTTATTGCTCTCACTCTCTCATACTGGTCACTGGAAGTTCAACATGGCACCTCATGGAAAAGAACTCTCTGAGGATCTGAAAAAAAGAATTGCTGCTCTACATAAAGATGGCCTAAGCTATAAGAAGATTGCCAAGACCCTGAAACTGAGCTGCAGCATGGTAGCCAAGATCATACAGCGGTTTAACAGAACAGGTTCCACTCAGAACAGGCCTCACCTTGGTCAACCAAAGAAGTTCAGTGTACATGCTCAGCGTCATATCCAGAGGTTGTCTTTGGGAAATAGACGTATGAGTGCTGCCAGCATTGCTGCAGAGGTTGAAGGGGTGGAGGGTCAGCCTGTCAGTGCTCAGACCATATGCCGCACACTGCATCAAATCGGTTTGCATTGCTGTCGTTCCAGAAGGAAGCCTCTTCTAAAGATGATGCACAAGAAAACCTGTTAACACTTTGCTGAAGACAAGCAAACTAAGGACATGGATTACTGGAACCATGTACTGTGGTCTGACGAGACCAAGATAAACTTATTTGGTTCAGATGGTGTCAAGCGTGTGTGGCGGCAACCAGGTGAGGAGTACAAAGACAAGTGTGTCTTGCCTACAGTCAAGCATGGTGGAGGGAGTGTCATGGTCCGGGGCTGCATGAGTGCTGCTGGCACTGAGGAGCTACAGTTCATTGAGGGAACCATGAATGCCAACATGTACTGTGACATACTGAAGCAGAGCATGATCCCCTCCCTTCAGAGACTGGACCACAGGGCAGTATTCCAACATGATAACGACTCCAAACACACCTGTAAGATGACCACTGACTTGCTAAAGGAGCTGAGGGTAAAGGTGATGGACTGGCCAAGCATGTCTCCAGACCTAAATCCTATTGAGCATCTGTGGGGCATCCTCAAATGGTCTCTAACATCCACCAGCTCTGTGATGCCATCATGGAGGAGTGGAAGAGGTCTCCAGTGGCAACCTGTGAAGCTCTGGTGAAATCCATGCCCAAGAGGGTTAAGGCAGAGCTGGAAAATAATGGTGGCCACACAAAATATTGACACTTTGGGCCCAATTTGGACATTTTCGCTTAGGGGTGTACTCACATTTGTTGCCAACGGTTTAGACATTAATGACTGTGTGTTGAGACAGCAAATTTACACTGTTATACAAGCTGTACACTCACTAATTTACATTGTAGCAAAGTGTCATTTCTTCAGTGTTGTCACATGAAAAGATAGAATAAAATATTTACAAAAATGTGTGGGCGCACTCACTTTTGTGAGATACTGTATATGTAGGTGGAGGAGCATGTGGTCTGTGCATAGTTCTTTTTGGATGACCTGAAAACTGCCAGTCTGTTGAGAATGTGACATCTGTTTTAAGTGAGTAATAGGCTCTATGGAATGGAGTACATTTTAATATCTATTAGATGCAGTGCTGTTTGGATTGTCTTATTTGGTCCCTTTTTTTTACTTGATTTTAGCACATGGATGACCAAATCTGTACCTATGAGCTGTAGCGAGCGTTTTATGGTCCCTGGTTTGGCTGGCATTTACATTAGGGGAGGTTTTTCCTTTTCTTCTCCTCCAAATCTATGGTGATTCAATTCCATCTTGGTTATTTGAAGGACAACCATTAGTGCTCTTGGCCATTTTTCTATTTGGTTGGTAGTAAGTATTTTAAGGATCATGACAGACTGCACAGATAACCCAGGACTAGAGTTGAACGAACCCGAACTGTAAAGTTCGGGTCCGTACCAAACTTTTGGGTGTCTGGGACCCGGACCCGAACTTTTCAAAAAAAGTCTGGGTTCGGGTCCGGGGTTCTGGTATTTTACTACACGTGTTAAAAACCTGCCAAGGGCAGCCAATCAACAAGTGTTTCACTGGTTTTCCCTAGAAGCCATCACAGCCATGCCTACTAATGGCATGGCTGTGATTGGCCAGTGCACCATGTGACCCAGCCTCTATATGGGGCTGGAGTCACCGTGCTGCATGTCATATGCTCTCAGGATAGTTTAGGGAGAGGATGCTGCTGGCTCTGTGAGGGACAGATTGCAGATATTATAGAACATCTCATCCTGCATTACTGAATGATCTGATTGTGGACTAGGGACAGATACTAGTACTGATGCTTTGAGGGACAGATTGCACACCTCATCCTGCTGCACAGAACGATCTGACTGGACTAGGTAGAGTCTGTTGTTTTTAGGGAAAGATTATTCTTTTAAAATCATCATCAAGTTGTACAGGGAAATGTTCCAGCTGTTGCTTTAAGGGAAAGATTACTGTTCTAAAATCATCATCAAGTTGTACAGGGGAAGGTTCCAGCTGTTGCTTTAAGGGAAAGATTACTGTTCTAAAATCATCATCAAAGTGTGTGTGAAAACCCCTATATCAGCCGCAGGGAAGCCATATTAGTGTTTTAAAATCATCTTCAAATCGTGTGGAAAACCCTTATATCAGCCGCAGAGAAGCCATATTAGTGTTCTAAAACACACAATTTGAAGATGATTTTAAAACCCTAATATGGCTTCCCTGCGGCTGATATAGGGGTTTTCCACACAATTTGAGGATGATTTTAAAACACTAATATGGCTTCCATGCGGCTGATATAAGGGTTTTCACACAATTTGAAGATGATTTTAAAACACCAATATGGCTTCTCTGCTGCTGATATAAGGGTTTTCACACAATTTGAAGATGATTTTAAAACACTAATATGGCTTCTCTGCGGCTGATATAAGGGTTTTCCACAGAATTAGAAGATGATTTTAAAACACTAATATGGCTTCTCTGCGGCTGATATAAGGGTTTTCACACAATTTGAAGATGATCTTAAAACACGAATATGGCTTCTCTGCGGCTGATATAAGGGTTTTCCACACAATTTGAAGATGATTTTAAAACACTAATATGGCTTCTCTGCGGCTGATATAAGGGTTTTCACACAATTTGAAGATGATTTTGAAAAACTAATATGGCTTCTCTGCAGCTGATATAAGGGTTTTCCACACAATTTGAAGATGATTTTAAAACACTAATATGGCTTCTCTGTGAGTGATATAAGGGTTATCCACAGAATTTGAAGATGATTTTAAAACACTAATATGGCTTCTCTGCGGCTGATATAAGGGTTTTCCACACAATTTGAAGATGATTTTAAAACACTAATATGGCTTCTCTGCGGCTGATATAAGGGTTTTCACACAATTTGAAGATGATTTTGAAAAACTAATATGGCTTCTCTGCGGCTGATATAAGGGTTTTCCACACAATTTGAAGATGATTTTAAAACACTAATATGGCTTCTCTGCGAGTGATATAAGGGTTTTCCACAGAATTTGAAGATGATTTTAAAACACTTATATGGCTTCCCTGCAGTTGATATAGGGGTTTTCCACACAATTTGAGGATGATTTTAAAACACTAATATGGCTTCCCTGCGGCTGATATAGGGGTTTCCCACACAATTTGAAGATGATTTTAGAACACTGATCTTTCCCTTAAAGCAACAGCTGGAGGCTTTCCCTGTACAACTTGGAGATGATTTTAGAATCTAAAATCATCTCTTAGTTCTATAGGGAGAGGTTCCTACTGTTGCTTAAAGGGACAGATTATTGTTTCTTGCACAAAATTAAAAAGTGCATCTACATTGCTGGTTTAAAAAACAAATAAAAAATTCCAAAAATAAAAAAAACTGTGTTGGCTACCTCCTCCTCCACCGTCACTTTCACCACCTACTCAACCTCCAACTCCACATTCACCTCCATTTTTGATTTTTTTTATGTGATTTTAGCTTAAAAATTATTTTAACCACTTCAGCCCCGGAAGGATTTCCAGCTTTAGGACCGGAGCCCTTTTTGCAATTTGGCACTTCGCCGCTTCAAATGGTAATTGCGCGGTCATGCAATGCAGACCGAAAAAAAAATGGGCTCTGTACACCGACTTACGTAAAACCGTTTTTAAATACTGATTTTAAATCAAATAACATAAAAACATTATTGTATTTCAACTTTTATAGTAAAAAAAAGTTTTAAAGGCAATATAAAAACAAATATAGCGTTTTTAATTTTTCGTGTCACCACTTGTTTATGGTGGTTTTCTTTCGAGATAAACACCCTTTTTTTCCTGCGTTTAAAGCAAACCGATGACGTAACGTACTGGCGCGTTAATGGTAAACTTCGCCGCTTCACGGTTTAACGTTTTTCCCGAGGCCAGGATTTCGACCTTTAGGAAGGCCCCGACTTCACC
>BLSH010106531.1:10072-25371 GCA_018402905.1 Glandirana rugosa
TCAGACACCTACCATCCGGCTCCTCTCCCGCTCAAGCTACAGGTTAAATGGCAGCCGCCTCTCTCCCCCTCCACCGGGACGCAGGACATTTTAATTGCGGGACACCTGAGGCTAGTTGGGGCCCCATGAGCACTTGGGGCCCCTGGGCCGTGCCCAGGTGTGCCCGCTCACTAAGACGGCCCTGCTTCTTACCCATGAAGGCTACACCATCTGCGGCCGAAACAGCTGAAGTCTTCATCCGGGAAATAGTCAGACTCCATGGAGTTCCCTTGAGTATTGTCTCCGATCGCGGAGTTCAATTTACGTCCAAATTTTGGAAAGCCCTGTGTACCGCCTTGGACATCGAACTCGCCCTCTCCTCGGCCTACCATCCACAGACTAATGGCCAAACGGAGAGAACCAATCAGACACTTGAACAGTACCTGTGCTGTTTCTCTTCATTCTCACAGGACAACTGGGCGGAATTCGCCTTTAACAACACCATGCACTCTGCCACCAAACAATACCCCTTCATGGCTAACTATGGCTTTCACCCAACCTTTATGCCCACAGGCAACCCGGAAAGCATAGTACCCGCAGCCCAGGAAACTATTAAATAATGGGAGGAAAATAATAAACTCTTACAAGAAACCCTGGTCCAGGCGCAGCAGTATAACAAAGTGACTTTTGACAAAGGGAGACGGGGAGAGTTGGACTTGCAGCCCGAAGAGCAAGCCTGGCTTGCCACAAAGAATCTCAAGCTGGCCTGCCCGTCAAGGAAATTGGGTCCCAGATTCATTGGGCCCTTCCGGGTGAAGAAAAAAGTCAACCAAGTGGCTTATGAGTTGGAACTCCCACCCTCCTTGCGGGTCCACCCTGTCTTCCACGTGTCCCTGTTAAAACCTGTGACCCCAAATCCTTTTCCTGGACGGAACCTAGACCCACCTGGACCAATGTTGGTGGATGGGGAGGAGGAGTTTGAAGTTGAATCCATCCTGGACTGCAGGAAAAGGGGAGGCGGGGTTCAGTACCTCATAAAATGGAAGGGCTACGGCCCCGAAGAAAGCTCCCAACATCCACGCAGATGAACTTATTCAGTCCTTCAAGGACAGGAATCCTGCTAAGCTGGCCCGGCTGGGCATCCGGAGGCTGCCCCTTGGGGGGGGGCAATGTTAGGAAGAGAAACTGGGGCTAAAGTGGACTTTCTGCACCTATACACGCGTGTCATGGACCTGCTAGCCAGCGCAGGGGTCACTAAGGGTTAACAATTGTGCAGGGTGATTTCATTGATTGGAGCCAAGCTGCCTTATTTAAACAGCTTAGCAGCACACAGACTCTGCTGTCTGATCTACAGCGTTTGGTGTGTGTGTTACTGAGCTACCTGTTGTCTGATTCCTGTTCCTGTGACCCGGCTTGTCCCGACCCTGCTTGATCTCCGCCTGCACTGACCTCGGCTACCCACGACCACTCTCCTGCCTGCTCCCTTGTACCTTTGCTGCCAGCTCATTGACAAACTCTGCCTGTGCCAGACCATTCTTCTGCCTGCTCCCTCTGTACTGCACCGCCAGCTAGCTACCGACCCGGCCTGTACCACCACTCTATTCAACCAGCACGAGACCGGAAGCACCTCTTCAGTTGTCACCAGTGACCATCTCAACCCTCGTGCCATCCTCACTCCTGAGCCTCCTGTCTGCTCTACCAGGGGTTCACGAATCAGGGTCACAAGAGAGGTTACTCCTGCATAAGCCAGACTCATCCACCAGGTACGTGACACAATCACGGCAAATAGATGAATGCAAATTTGCATATATTTTACATGAAAGAATTGAATAGCCAATCTCGGTAAATAGATAAATGCAGATTTGCATATATTCAAATGATAAAAGTAAGCATGTATATATTAATGTATTCAAATGGTATAGTGACTAATTACATACAATGTATGTTAAGAAGGAGGAAAAAATGGATAAGGTCAGTGATTGTAATAACCAGGAATAAGAGCGGGAGGAAGGGAAGATATATAAATTATGTTATTTAATCAGAAAATCTGTTGTGCCGTATTATTACAATAATAGAGGGGGTAGAAGGTGCTGTTCAGGGGCAGGATATTCTAAAATTCTACAATTAGTATATCGAATAAAATTAAAATAATGTTAGTTTTGGTGGATATAAAAAGGTGTGTGTAAAAATCTAAAAAGATTTTTACACACACTTTTTTACATCCACCAAAACTAACATTATTTTAATTTTATTCGATATAATAATTGTAGAATTTTACAGCACCTTCTACCCCCTCTATTATTGTAATAATACGGCACAACAGATTTTCTGATTAAATAACATAATTTATATATCTTCCCTTCCTCCCGCTCTTATTCCTGGTTATTACAATCACTGACCTTATCCCTTTTTTCCTCCCTTTTAACACACATTGTATGTAATTAGTCACTATAGCATTTGAATACATTAATATATACATGCTTACTTTTATCATTTGAATATATGCAAATCTGCATTTATCTATTCACCACGATTGGGTATTCAATTCTTTCATGTAAAATATATGCAAATTTGCATTCATCTATTTGCCGTGATTGGCTACTCAATTTTTTATGTTCATTTTTTTATGTTAGTTCGTAAACATCATAGGTGTTGTTATGAGATTGTGTTTGCTGCGCCTCCGGGGGACTAGTATAAACCTACTTATCACATCCAAATAGTTTCACCCTTACATTTTATGAATTTGATCTTCAAATAATATAAAACCGGGAGATGACTCACTACGGCATCACTCCAGTAGACATCCTGATGACGAAACGCGTAGAGTGTACCGTACGTCATTCGTCACTTCCGGCATAACCCTAGAGTCTCGTCCATACGGAGCGCAGGACATACAGCTCCCTTTCCAGGATTGGATATTTTTACCGGCCTGAAATGCTTGAATTGCTCTTCATAAATGTGAGTGCAAATCTTATTTTATACCAATAAATCTTTAAAGCAAAATTGCGCAAGATCTCTGCTCTCTCCTTTTACACATGTGAATCTTTGTGGGACAAAAACCTTCCGGACCAAGGACCCAGTACTACCTTCAAAGGTGAAGTACCCCTTTCGGGGTGACGCCCTCTGGTGAGTGGTTTGGACACAAGGGGATTGCATGGCGTGAAGCACTTTTATAAGAAACCCTTCACCCCTCCTTTTGCACAGCTTAAGATGAATTACATGGTGGTTGTTTCTCAAAGATTTTACCTTCAATATAATAACAGACTTAATATATATATATATTCTTTCAGCAGTTTGCCATAGATCAAGCACAAGACACTTTATATGCACATGAGAATTTTTATTTTTATTTTTAATTTTAACTTTTAATTTTTATTTTTATATTTTTCATTATAAATCACACCATTTTTTACTGTGTAAAGGCATTAGTTATTACCATATATATATATGATGCACTATTTATGGATTGATATTGTACATTTTGATTGAAGTACTTTATCTTTGGTCACTTTTTCCACATTAACTTTTTTCCCTTGCTTGGACGTAATTATTGTGGGATATTACCGGGTTCCACTGAATCTGCACTTATTTGCATCATGTTTTACTGAATTTCACACACAAAGTGCTCTTTTTATTACTTTTTTGAACACCTTATTACAATTCATCACACGGATTACTTTAAAAGTCATATGTATTTACACTAATTTCACAATACCACAGACTTTGATGAGATAACTAATTATTCATATTATATACGTTATCAGCTGTAAGATACTATCACACACAAACATGTCTGAATAAGGACTCATCCACTGTGAGCAGCGCCATACCCACCTTAATTTACATATAAGAGTAGGACAAGTGTCCTCCGTATCCCCCCAGCCACGCTCCAGTGATGCCCACGAGCTGCGTTGGGTGCCACCCTGCTGTGAACACGTTTCCTCTTCCTCCTCATCATCATCCTCGTCCTCCTCATCCTCCAGAACTGTGCCCTGGCTTGAACATTTTTTACCTGGCCTATGCTGGTGCAGGAACCCACCCTCCGAGCCACTTGTAAATGACTGGCCTGATAACCGTGGAAATGAACCCTCTTCCTCCTCCTCTTCCTCCTGTGCCACATCCTCTTCCATCATCGCCCGAAGTGTTTTTTCAAGGAGACATAGAAGTGGGATAGTAACGCTGAGAACAGCGTCATCGGCATTGGCCATGTTGGTGGAGTACTCAAAACACCGCAATATGGTACACAGGTCTCGCATGGAGGCCCACTCCTTGGTGGTGAAGTGGTGCTGTTCCGCAGAGCGACTGACCCGTTCGCTCTGCAGCTGAAACTCCACTATTGCCTTCTGCTGCTCGCACAGTCTCTCCAGCATGTGCAAGGTGGAGTTCCACCTTGTGGGCACATTGCATAGGAGGCGGTGAGTGGGAAGGCCGAAGTTCCGCTGCAGCGCAAACAGGCGAGCAGCAGCAGGGTGAGAACGCCGAAAGAGCGCACAGACGGCCCGCACTTTCTGCAGCAGCTCTGACATATCCGGGTAGTTTTTTTAGAAATTTCTGCACCACCAAATTCAGCACATTCGCCAGGCAAGGGATGTGCGTCAAACCAGCTAGGCCCAGAGCTGCTACGAGGTTTCGCCCATTATCGCACACCACCAGGCCGGGCTTGAGGCTCAATGGCAACAACCACTCATCTGTCTGTTTATCAATGCCCATCCACAGCTGCTGCGCAGTGTGGGGTTTATCCCCCAAACATAACATTTTTAAAACAGCCTGCTGTCGTTTCCCCCTGGATGTGCTGAAGTTGTTGGTGAAGGTGTTACGCTGACCGGATGAGGAGGTGGTAGAGGAGGAGGAGGCAACAGGAGGCAAAGAGAAATGCCCTGCAATCCTTGGTGGCGGAAGGACATGCGCCAAACGGCTAGCTGCCTTAGGCCCATGCACCACTACATTTGCCGTTAGCGAGATATAGCATCCCTGCCCATGCTTACTGGTCCGCGTATTAGTGGTTATGTGGACCTTGCCACAGATGGCGTTTCGCAGTGCACACTTGATCTCGTCCCCGACTTATTTGTGCAGGGAAGGGATGGCTCGCCTGGAAAAGTAGTGGCAGCTGGGAACCACGTACTGTGGGACAGACACCACCATCAGGTTTTTAAAACTGTCCAGGTCCACCAGACGGAATGACAGCATTTCAAAGGCCAGGAATTTTGAAATGCTGGCATTCAGGGCCAGGGATCGCGGGTGGGTAGTGGGGTACTTCCTCTTTCTCTCCAGTGTTTGGGAGATGGAGAGCTGTAAGCTTCCATGGGACCATGTGGAAATGCTTGGGGACGGTGGCGGACATGGTGGCGTTGCCGTCACATCGTTTGTTTGCTGGGTGGCAGGTGACACTGGCACTGTAGAGGTGGAGGAAGAGGCCGAGGCAGCAGCAGAAGAGGAAGCAGGAGGAGGCCGAGACCTCTCTTGGCTTTTGAGGTGCTTATTCCACTGCAGCTCATGCTTTGAATTTAGATGCCTGGTCATGCAGGTTGTGCTCAGGTTTAGAACATTTATGCCTCGCTTCAGGCACTCATTGCACAGCGTGCAAACCACTCGTGTCTTGTCGTCAGCACATTGTCTGAAGAACTGCCACACCGGGGAACGCCTTTGAGCTGCCTTTGGTGTCCTAGGTCCCTGGGTGCAGTGGGTAGTAGCAGGCGTACTGTCTAGGGGACGGTCGCTCCGCTTTTGCAACCTGCTTCCTCTTTTGCTGTGCTGGTGCCTCTGTGCGACCACCACCTCTTCCTCCAAACTGCACACGTCACTCGCATGACCTTCATTCCATGTGGGGTCTAGGACCTCATCATCCTCCACATAATCTTCCACGCACCCTTCACCACTGCCCTCCTTGTCAGTCTGCACAGTTGGCACCTGTGTTTCGTCATCATCAGAGACGTGCTGCAGTGGTGTTTCCATGTCCTCATCCTGCAACAGAAGTGGTTGGGCATAGGTGCACTCAATGTCTTCCACTTCTGGGGCAGGGCTATGTGGATGGCCCACAGAAAGCACACCAGGAGAGTCATCAAAAAGCATAAGAGACTGCTGCATGACTTGGGGCTCAGACTGCTTGGCTGATTTACAAGGGGCTGAGGTGAAAGACAGATGGCCATGGGGATCAGGTGTCAACTCTGAGCTTTCATCAAGGGAAAGGGTGGGAGACAATGTGAATGAACTGGAGGCATTGTCAGTATGAGATGATTTTAGAACAGTAATCTGTCCCTCACAGCAGCAGCAGGAACCTCTCCTTATAGCACTATGAGATGATTTTAGAACAATAATCTGTCCCTCACACCAGCAGCAGGAACCTCTCCCTATAGCAGTATGAGATGATTTTAGAACAGTAATCTGTCCCTCGCAGCAGCAGCAGGAACCTCTCCCTATAGCACTATGAGATGATTTTAGAACAATAATCTGTCCCTCACACCAGCAGCAGGAAACCTCTCTCTCTAGCACTATGAGATGATTTTAGAACAATAATCTGTCCCTCACGCCAGCAGCAGGAACCTCTCCCTATAGCACTGTGAGATGATTTTAGAACAATAATCTGTCCCTCACACCAGCAGCAGGAACCTCTCCCTATAGCAGTATGAGATGATTTTAGAACAGTAATCTGTCCCTCACAGCAGCAGCAGGAACCTCTCCTTATAGCAGAATGAGATGATTTTAGAATAGTAATCTGTCCCTCACAGCACCAGGAAACTGTATCTACTCCAGTATCAGATGGTTTTAGAACCCTGATCTTTCGCCTCACAGCACCACCAGGAACCTGTCTGAAATGCAGGATGAGATGATATTAGAACGGTAATCTATCCCTCACAGCACTAGGAAGCTGTACCTAGTCCAGTAACAGATGGTTTTAGAACGCTAATCTTTCACCTCACAGCACTGCCAGGAACCTGTCTGTAATGCAGGATGAGATGATATTAGAACGATAATCTATCCCCCACAGCGGCGGTAGCATCCTCTCCCTACACTAGCCTGAGAGCATGTGACACGTGGCACTACATGACTCCAGCTCATAAAGGGGCTGGGTCACACGATGCACTAGCCAATCACAACCATGCCATTAGTAGGCATGGCTGTGATGGCTTCTAAGGGCAAACGAGTGAAAAGCTTGTTGATTGGCTGCCCTGCAGCTATAGAAAAGGAGCAAAAAATGCCCGAATGCTGAACCCGAACTTTTTTTTCAAATGTCCAGGTTCGGGGCACAGACACCCCAAAGTCCGGTATGAACCCGAACTTTACAGTCCGGGCTCGCTCAACTCTAGTGGGGGGTCAACCTGGCAGTGCTCAGACTATACGCCACACACTGCATCCAATTGGTCTGCATGGCTGTCGTCCCAGAAAGAAGCCTCTTCTAAAGATGATGCACAAGAAAGCCCGCAAACAGTTTGCTGAAGACAAGCAGACTAAGGACATGGATTACTGGAACCGTGTCCTATGGTCTGATAAGACCCAGATAAACTTATTTGGTTCAGATGGTGTCAAGCATGTGTGGTGGCAACCAGATAAGGAGTACAAAGACAAGTTTGTCTTGCTTACAGTCAAGCATGGTGGTGGGAGTGTCACGGTCTGGGGCTGCATGAGTGCTGCCAGCACTGGGGAGCTCCAGTTCATTGAGGGAACCATGAATGCCAACATGTACATTGACATAACCAGGAAAAATCTGTGCATAAAAAATCTAATCATAAATCAAAAAGCACAATTCTAAAGGAGCTGCAATACACAATGTCCTACACTTGGACATATAAACATAAAGATAACAAAAGGTACAGCGCTAAAGAAAAATTAAAAATATATGTTAAAAGTCCATATATGAGGGACAGCAGTAGAAGAGGAAAATCCCAGCCTCCGTGCATGAAACAGGAAAACTTGTGTATCACACAGCACCGTTTGCACTCCGCTCTTACCCCAGAGTGTGTGACCCCCTGGATAAGAGTGGTCAAACAGACTTGTTTAATATACAGGAGATGAGACCAGTGGATAATGCTTCCCTCCTCAGAACCTGCAGAGACGATCGTTCACCGCTGCAACACTGTGTAGAATAGTTCTCTCACAGACGTCTTCCCAAATAGGTATAAACTCCCAGCAAGCCAACACATGTAGATAAAGAAGCCTCACATAGTGTAATAATGTTAAATCTATTGCTTTATTAGAGTAAAATAGTTGCACTCACATGTAGTCTGCAGACAACAGGCATATAGGCGTTCTGCCAGGAATCAAAATGGCTGCGATGGGCCGCGCATGCGCAGTAACATGGTGGGCGTGTGTGCGTGGCTCCGGAGCCTATATGCCTGTTGTCTGCAGACTACATGTGAGTGCAACTATTTTACTCTAATAAAGCAATAGATTTAACATTATTACACTATGTGAGGCTTCTTTATCTACCTGTGTTGGCTTGCTGGGAGTTTATACCTATTTGGGAAGACGTCTGTGAGAGAACTATTCTACACATTGTTGCAGCGGTGAACGGTCGTCTCTGCAGGTTCTGAAGAGGGAAGCAATATCCACTGGTCTCATCTCCTGTATATTAAACAAGTGTGTTTGACCACTCTTATCCAGGGGGTCACACACTCTGGGGTAAGAGCGGAGTGCAAACGGTGCTGTGTGATACACAAGTTTTCCTGTTTCATGCACGGAGGCTGGGATCTTCCTCTTCTACTGCTGTCCCTCATATATGGACTTTTAACATATATTTTTAATTTATTTCTTTAGCGCTGTACCTTTTGTTATCTTTATGTACTGTGACATACTGAAGCAGAGCAAGAGATCACTCCCCTTCAGAGACTGGGCCACAGGGCAGTATTCCAACATTATAACAACCCCGAACACACCTCCAAGATGACCACTGCCTTGCTAAAGAAGCTGAGGGTAAAGGTGATGGACTGGCCAAGCATGTCTCCAGACCTAAACCCTATTAAGCATCTGTGGGGCATCCTCAAATGGAAGGTGGAGGAGTGAAAGTCTATAACATCCACCAGCTAAGTGATGTCGTCATGGAGGAGTGGAAGAGGACTCCAGGGGCAATCTGTAAAGCTCTGGTGAACTCCATGCCCAAGAGGGTTAAGGCAGTGCTCTAAAGTAATGGTGACCACACAAAATGTTGACACTGTGGGCCTAATTTGGAAATTTTCACTTAGGGATGTACTCATTTTTGTTGGCAGTGGTTTATACATTAATGGCTGTGTGTTGAGTTATTTTGAGGGGACAGCAAATTTACACAGTTATACATGCTGTACACTTGCTACTTTACATTGTCGTAAAGTGTCATTTCTTCAGTGTTGTCGCATGAAAAGATATAATAAAATATTTACAAAAATGGTAGGGGTGTACTCACTTTTGTGAGATACTGTGTAAATATATATATATATATATATATATATATATATATCAGTTGTGCTCATAAGTTTACATACCCTGGCAGAATTTATGATTTCTTGGCCATTTTTCAGAGAATATGAATGAGAACACAAAAACATTTCTTTCACTGGTGGTTAGTGTTTGGCTGAAGCCATTTATTATCAATCAACTGTGTTTACTCTTTTTAAATCATAATGACAACAGTAACTACCCAAATGACCCTGATCAAAAGTTTACATACCCCAGTTCTTAATACTGTGTATTGCCCCCTTTAACATCAATGGCAGTTTGAAATCTTTTTTGGTATTTGTGGATGAGGTTCTTTATCTTTTCAGATGGTAAAGCTGCCCATTCCTCTTGGCAAAAAGCCTCCAGTTCCTGGAAATTCTTGTGCTGTCTTGCATGAACGTTTGAGATCTCCCCAGAGTGGCTCGATGATATTGCGGTCAGGAGACTGATTACCACTCCAGAACCTTCACTTTATTCTGCTGTAGCCAATGACAGGTCAACTTGGCCTTGTGTTTTGGATCATTGTCATGTTGGAATGTCCAAGTGCGTTCCATGTGCAGCTTCCTGGCTGATGAATGCAAAATGTTCCTCCAGTATTTTTTGATAACATACTGCATTCATCTTGCCATCAATTTTGACCAAATTTCCTGTGCCTTTGTAGCTCACACATCCCCAAAACATCAGCGATCCACCTCCGTGTTTTATAGGCCTTGTTGACTCCTCTGTAAAGGTAGTGTTTATGGTTGTGGCCAAAAAGCTCAATTTTGGTCTCATCACTCCAAATGACTTTGTGCCAGAAGGTTTGAGGCTTGTCTCTTGGCTGTTTGGCATATTGTAAGCGTACTTTGTGGCCTTTGCTTTCTTCTGGCGACTCAACCATGCAGCCCTACTTTCTTCAGGTGCCTCCTCATTGTGCATCTTTAAACAGCCACACCACATGTTTACAGAGAGTCCTGAAGTTATTTGTGGGTTTTTTCTTTGCATCCTGAACAATTTTCCTGGCAGTTATGGCTGAAATTTTAGTTGGTCTACTTGATCGTGGTTTGTTTCAACAGAGCCCCTCATTTTCCACTTCTTGATTAGAGTTTGAACACTGCTGATTGGCATTCTCAATACCTTGGATACCTGTTTATATCCCTTTCCTGTTTTATATAGTTCAACTACCTTTTCCCGCAGATCCTTTGACAATTCTTTTGCTTTCCTCATGACTCAGAATCCCGAAATGTCAGTGCAGCACATGATTAAAGATGCAAGGGTCTGTCAGGAGTCCAGAAACTCATTGACCTTTTATACACCAACACTAATTACAAGCAAACAGATCACAGGTGAATAGCCATTCAAACCCCTTTGTGTCAACTTGTGTGCATGTCATCAGGCCAAAATCACCAGGGTATGTAAACTTTTGATCAGGGTCATTTGGGTAGTTTCTGTTGTCATTATGATGTAAAAAGAGTAAACACAGTTGATTGATAATAAATGTCTTCAGCCAAACACTAACATGAGTGAAAGAAATGTTTTTGTGTTCGCATTCATATTCTCTGAAAAATGGCCAAGAAATCATAAATTCTGCCAGGGTATGTACACTTATGAGCACAACTGTATGTGTATATATAAATTATATATATACTGTGATATTGTTTTTTTTTAGCTCAAACGATAGATGCCTTTTGTGCAGTGAGTCCACGTCAGATAGGCGTTATGGTTAAGGGCCTGGTAGCCCATGTTTATTTAAAAGGAAAAAGTTTGTACATAGGATCGCCCACACAGGGGTTTTTCTCCTACAAACGCAATAACTGAGAAAATGCTTCCTTCAGCCCCCTTGGACTTGTGAGCCGCCTCAGCTTTCCTAGGCCCCTAGACCCTCTCCTGGTCTTCCAGGCTCTTGTAGCCATCCCGGCCTTCCTAGTCCTTCCGGTAAGAGGCCCCCCCCTCACCAGGGATGTAGTCTCACACAGGGCAGATAGTTTTGCTGACAGGGGTCTGCCTTTCAGCAGCAGCAACAAGCTGCTCACACTCTACCTTCTACCACCCTCTGATTTCACCAGCCCCTCGCTATATGGGCTGAGCACACCTGGGTGCACACCCTGCTAGCTGTCCGCAAGACCCAGAAACAGGGTTGGAGATCCCGTCCCACCCAAGTCGCTTAGGGGTCTCCAAAATACAGAGTCCCATCCGGCAATAACAAAATCTGGAGAAAGCTGCCAGAGCAGTTTTCTCCAATTAGAATCTACTTTCTGTAGTCTTGCAGTCAGCAGACATGCAAACTCTGTGTCCATTTTAACCCCATTTTCCCAGAGACAAGGACTGCCACTCTCACATATCCCCCCCCCCCTTTGTTTCGATCCAGAGGGAGGAACACCAGCACCCGTCATCATGGTTAGGACATCTCTATGCCGGCTGTCAGCCACGTAGGCCCAACCCTTTTTCCGGGTGCGTTTCCAGGTAAGCCCTACCCCGGATCTCCACGGGATCCCACTAGTTTCTAGCCTACACTTTCTCCCTCTTCTGGGGTTCCTGGGCTTATTTGCCTTTCTTGGGGGAACTCTGCCTTCCCTAATACCCTCATCTTCTTGATATGGGGTACCTGTTCCAATACTTCGCCTGATAGGGAAGTCCTTTTCCCTCACTGATACCAGTTTTACCCATCCCAGCAGGTTTTTGTGGTTTAACAACTTCTCTAAGGTTACCCACAGCAATTAAATTCTTGTTAGCGGTACCAACCATCAGCAGATCAGACATTGCAATGCCACACTTTCAAACATAATCAGTGCTGTCTATCTCAGTGCTTGTTAGAACCATACCCCGGTGAGCGAATATACCCCATGGGGCCACAGCGCAGTTCCACCTCACCTGGTGTCCAACACTTTCTGGGTAATGGCTCTAATAAATTACACTGATCCAAGCACAAATCTTTATTCTAGCGTGTGCATCGCATTGTTACTGCAACCAATATGTATAACACTTTTCCCTGCCTTGTCTCCCGGTACCTGGAGTTGTACCTCTTTGCCGGTGACAAAGCAAGTCTGCTACGGCCATGTCCATTTAGGGTCTAATGGGTGAGACAGTGTCTGCGCCCTCTGCTGACCACTGCTCAGCTGCACCTTGGATCACACCAGCAGAAATGTTCCTCGTCACCGCATCGGGCGGAGAGACCTCTGATGGTTTTAACTGTTCTCCTGAGCGCCTTTCATCCAAACCGGTAACTGGAAGCACCCTCTCAGAGAACCTCAAGACCATTGGCCACACTGCTAACAAATATGGCACTAACCAGTTCCCCTCATGATTAATATTCCCAATAATAGCTTGTACTACTTGGCTCCACCTACTGGTACTACGCAGTACCACCTTGTCCGACCATGGTGGAGACATCCAAGTGTACAGTCAATGTGCTTTTTGTACTTCAAGCATTTTCAACAGTACCTTAGTCATATTAATGCAATCCACATCTACATACAAGACCTTTCTAGGGACTTTTCCATTATCAAGGATGTGGAGGGGCTCACCTGCTGAAGCTGGAAAGGTAGAAACATTTAAAGCGACCTCCACCTCACTGGAGGTAACTGCCATCACAGCCTGGTGCTTAACTGGAGTGCTGTCAGATGTATGTATCATATTTATCCCTTCTGCAACAGCATCAGTGAGCTGCTGAAGCAGTGGTGGCTGGTGAAGTTTTAGGATGGGGGGTCCCAGGCCCCGCCCTTCCTTTTTGATCCCTCCTACTTCTCATAAGCCCCACCCCTTATAGAATCCACCCATTCTGTCCCCTGTATTCCACATATTGTGTCAGGAGTATACAACTCAGCATCACAGGACAGAGTACACAGCTCAGTATCAGGTTATATTGCAGCCAGTAACCCAGTATGTAACCAGTACACAGGTATTGCATCCAGTATCACAGTATGCAGCAAGTATCCGGTATGCAGCCAGTACACAGGTATTGCAGTCCGTACACAGGGAGCCAGTACACAGGTATTGCAGTCAGTACACAGGGAGCCAGTACCAAGGTATTGTAGTCAGTACACAGGGAGCCAGTACACAGGTATTGCAGTCAGTACACAGGGAGCCAGTACACAGGTATTGAAGTCAGTACACAGGGAGCCAGTACATAGGTATTGCAGTCAGTACACAGGGAGCCAGCACACAGGGATGCAGTACACAAGTATTGCAGTCAGTACACAGGGAGCCAGTACACAGGTATTGCAGTCAGTACACATGGAGCCAATACACAGGTATTGCAGTCAGTACACATGGAGCCAATACACAGGTATTGCAGTCAGTACACAGGTATTGCATCTAGTATCACAGTATGCAGCCAGTATCCGGTATGCAGCCAGTCCACAGGTATTGCAGTCCGTACACAGGGAGCCAGTACACAGGTATTGCAGCCAGTACACAGGGAGCCAGTACACAGGTATTGCACTCAGTACACAGGGAGCCAGTACATGGGTATTGCAGTTAGCACACAGGTAGCCAGTACACAGGTATTGCAGTCATTATACAGGGTGCCAGTACACAGGTATTGCAGTCAGTACACAGGGAGCCAGTACACAGCACAGCACAGTTGTACGGTACCTCAGGGGAGCCAAGTCGGCCCGCTCTCTCCCACACGGCCGGCCGGCGAGAATAACAGACGTCCAGTCCAAGCACCAGCACGTCCGCCAGTCCCGCCCACACGACCAGACCAACTGGCTGGTGGGTAGTGACTGAGGCCATAGCCAATCAGTGTATATATGTGCCCTTCGGTGGCGCATATCTATGCACTTTAAAGGCTGACCAATGGGTTTCTAAAGACAGCAAGTTTCCATAAAAAGCCGATACAGCGTGTACTGGTGGCCTATGTTTTTTCTTTTTTTCCAGAAATCAGCATGGGGGGTGGCACACTGGTTCCCTCTATGGAGGAACCGCCGATGCGCTGAAGGTCATTACAAGCCACACTACCACTTTTGCAATCAATATCTTCCAGCTGTGGGGCTGTGGACACCACAACTGCCATGCATGTGCCCTTAACTGGTCCTTCTGACTGGAGGAGACCAATCGTCGCAGTGGCCAATACACCCTCAACCACGAGCCAGAGGCGTTGCTAGGGGGTGGCTATCGGGGCTATAGCCCCGAGTCTGGGGCCCATAGCCCTGGGTCTCTTACAGGGTGGGTGCAGTTCTGCAATTGGCAGGTATGTCCCGGTCTGGAATGCAGACTGTGTATATATATATATATATACATACACACACACATACATGTATATTTATTACTATTATTATTTATTTTATCACATGTATGCCCGCTCAAGCGTATGTCTTTCTTTACTTTGCTGCTATGGGCTCTAGCCCCAGATCTTTTGTAGACCTAGCAACGCCCCTGCCACCAGCCGATCTGTGCTCCCACCTACTGGCATAGCAGTTGTGTCTACGCCCTCGTCACACAACCTAGCCTTGTCTAGCATGGCTATCAGTTGTTTGGCCCAGCTGTCCCAGTCCACTGAGGTTCCCTCATGTGCGCTCCACAGCACTGCATCACATGCTGTAGAAGGACGCACAAGACCCTGGGATTCATTAGCCAAAACGGCACACTTGTCACTTCCACGCATATCAGATTGGGATGACGCATCACTCATCAAGGCAGGCTGCAATACCCAATTTTGACCAGCCTCCTCTGGTGGCGCTACTGACACTCTCCACTTTTGCAGGCTGAATTAACCCCTTGCCAACTGGGTTACCCTTAGGGCTGTGGGGCTATACCCACATACCCTCACTGTGTGACTCAGTCCCCCCTTGTCCCACCAGAGAAGCACCAGAACTGTCCTGGATAGCCTCTGGCTCCAAACACATGGAGACAGGGCCGGTGCAAACGTGGCCGGGACAGAGGTACACAAACCTCGGTCTCCGATAGGTCCTGTCAAGACCACGAAGAGACCACCC
>BLSH010106690.1:17694-30433 GCA_018402905.1 Glandirana rugosa
AAGTGACGACCCATTTACGACCTCTCGTTTTCTCGTTGACTTCACAGTTTGAAGAAAATCAGAAATATGGTGCGTAAAATTCTAATCAATTTTATGAACGAACTTTTACGAAAATTTAAGGGAAAGAGGAATGCCAAAGAGACTTTTACGACGAAGGACATGAAAAGAGGTCACGAGATACGTCTGTATCAACCCATTCTCAGCGTGGTGATTCGTGTTCTCGAAAGTGTGTCTGAACATGACCTCGTCTTCTCTCCCCCGCACAGACTGGTCCAGAAAAGCTCTTGTGCTTAGTGGTGCGACTCTTACCCAACTATGTCTGCATAGAGCACTGGAGAAAAGTACAGGAAGCAGCATTTTCAGAGAAACCGTAAGGAGAAAGGGAATTTAAAAGCATTTTCAAGCAAGTATTTTAACTAATCTTAAAATGCGTGGTATAAAGACTAAAAGAAGTTTGACACTTCAGTTGCTCTTTTGCTCTCCAGCATTTACCCAGCAGTGAAATATCAGTTTTGTGTTGACATACCCTTTAAGCTAGTCCTATGAAAAATATATTTGATAATTGAGTTTTTATATGTGCCTGGAGTCCAGATTTAAACATAAATCTGCCTTCATAACATGCAATATATGACTCAATTGCCTGCCTAGGTATGGTGTGCGCAGTCTGTGCAGGCTTCTACTAATGATTCTCTGCTGATCCTTGATGACTCCTGGCTCTGTTCATACCTGGAGGAGTATTAGAAGACATTGTGGGAAAGATGATAACAGGAAATAGCCTAGCAATGTGGAAGACATATTAGGGGAGCTCTTCACAAGCTCTATGGAACATTAACTGCCACCGACTCTAATGATTCCCCAGCAGATCTCTCCTGCCATTCCTAGCACATTACATTATTTTTGCCCACCTTCTGCTTAACTCCCAGGCTTCTATAAATATAATTGTCAGATGAACCAACAAAAGCCATCTATTTTGCATTCGCTAATTATTCGCCGCTCAGTGTTTTTTTGCCTCCTGCAGTTATATTTCAGATTTCACTCGATTGCTAATTTGAGATGTAATATTTATGAACAGTGATAAATTATATTTTAAATTATAATTCTGTGTTAATGCTGCAGAATCATATTTTTTGTCAATATAACAAAATTGAAAGATGGCAACATTTTAAGAGTTAACTTAAAGTGACCCTGTAAAGTTGAGAAGCACAGGGCTGCTATTTTTGGCCTCTTTTTAAAAAATGCCGGTTGCCTGTCTGTGCCTTACTTCAATACATTTTGAGTCATGGACTTGGAAAAGCATGCTGCAAATGAGTGTCAAAAAAGTTTAAGAAAATTTGATACTAGTTATTGAATCAGGAAGCAATGAAGCCAATGTATCAGCATGATAGTCAGGCATTTAGTATATCCAAAAACAATGGAGGCAACTCATGGAAGGTCTCCCTAAATGCCCCCTTGCTCGTTTCTGTCTAGGCGATGGGAAAAGCACTTTACCTTACTCAATCCAGCAGATGATGTTCCCCTATGTTCTGGTGGTGGACTGTACTCAGCATCCTCTCCAGTGTAGAGTTATGGGGTCCGCATGGGTCCTGATGACATCAAAAGACAGAGACTGCTGGAGTGTAGGGGAGAAGAAACAACAGGGATCGGTCTAGCAGGGTGGAGGAGCCTGTGGGGGCAGAGGAGCAGGAAAGTAAAAGTGCTTAACGTGGTCCCGCAGGCTTAAACAACTAGTTAACCCTTGCAGTGCAGCCTCACTATTAGGACTTGTTCAGTTTTAGGCTGCTAGGTGCACATCTATGCGGTTGCAGATGATGTGGTTTTATTGCATTTTTGAACCCAGATTTTTGAGTTTTTTTCTCCTTAGCCAAAGTGTGAATAGCTGGTTGCTAAGGAGCGGGAGGCGTCCTTAACGCTTGATGAATCATCAGCTGTGGGCAGGGTTCTCCACTGACAGCTGAATGTAAAAAAAGGAATTGGTGGCAAAGGAAAAAAAAATGTCATGGGATCCACCACAAAACCATGCCAGACCATTATCTGAGCATGCAGGAAAAGGCGGGGACGAGCGAGCGCCCACCTCCTGAATCATACCAGGCCACATGCCCTCAACATGGGGGGGTGCTTTGGGGCAGGGGGGCTCTTTAACAAGGGTGCCCCGATATTCCAGGCCCCCCCATGTAAATGAGTATGGGGTACATTATACCCCTGCCCATTCTCAAAAAAAATGTCAAAAGAATAAAAACACAGAGACAGATTTTGACAGTTCCTTTAGTAAAAACCAAAAACAAAAAAACAAAAACAATGTCACCCAGGATAGATCCAGCATGAACGCCGTTGACAATTCTTACATAGTTAATGGGCCCCTATGTGATGTCATCGATCAGTAAAAGCATTTTTTTCCCCTGTCAGGGGAAAATTTGTGATTGACATGAGATCTACACCGGGGGAACCCATGCTTTTTTTTTTTTATATTGGTGTGGGTTTTTTTCCCTTATTTTTTCATTGCTGGCAATTCTTTTTTTTTTTACATTCAGCTGTCAGCGGGGATCCCCACTGACAGCTGATGACTCATCAGTTGTTAAGGACACGGTGGGCGCCTGCTCCTTAACAACCGGCTATTCAAAGTTTGAAAAATGCATAGATGTGATCGTGTCCCATAGGAAACCATGTTAAATGGACTGCAGTGCATTTCTGCAAACCGCAAAATACACTAAAAATGCATAGGTGTGAACCTAGACTAAAGTGCATCAAAAAACATTTTTTTACACTGAAGAAGGGTTAGAATCCCTGTTAATTTCCTGTTTCTTTCTCTATCGCTGCTGGGGGGATTCTCCCTCTGTATTAGTCCTGGTGATTGTCGCTGGTACAAAAAGTGATGGAAAACCCTACATTTTGCAGCTGTGAGAGATGAAAATGAAATGGAGAGAATGGAAAGGTCCAGCATCTTCCAATGGGCACCTGTGTCAGCTAACAGTTAAGAGGGAATTTCCCCTCACAAATTTTTACCAGTTCCTGTTGTGTTACCAGAACAGAAAGTGAAAGGAAATATCCTTAATGGGATGTAGACAGCAACAAAAAAAAAAAAAAAAGAAAAAACTGTCAGGTATTGTAAATTATGACTACATGCAAACACACATTGGTGTACTGTATTTTGGCTTTGTGCTGCTGGAGGCAAGACTAAAATTGGGCACCCCTCAGCTAAATTTGTTCCACCTCAGCTGCGGTATAACGTTCTTGTCTCAGGGTCCGATGAGGAAGCTGCAGCCATTCACAGTGAACAGCTCTGGCTTCCTCATCAGACCCTGAGACATGATCCGTCCAAGTGCCACATATGTGGTCAATGGAGCAGAGGATGGGGTCTACAGGCAGAGGATGAGGCGGCACTGATATGCGGCACTAATAGGCACTAATAGATGGCACCGATGGGCACTGATAGGTGGCACTGGTGGGCACTGATGAGGAGGCACTGATTGGCAGCACTGATAGCCAGCACTAATGGACACTGATAGGCAGCACTGATGGGCACTGATTGGCAGCACTGATGGGCACTGATAGGCAGCACTGATAGGCAGTACTGATAGGCAGCACTGATTGGCATCACTAATGGGCACTGTTGGGGCTGCACTGATAATCAGGACACTGATGATCAATGCCCTGATTATCAGTGTAGATGTCCCCTTTTACATTAGCCGGTTACCAGCTCTTTCCTCTCCTCATGCTGTAAAAGTCTGAGGAAGGGAATGCCGGTATCTGGCAAGTGTGTTTAGATCATGGTCAGCTGTGATTGACTCTTTACCCCGATCTGTGATCAGCTGTGTCCGAAGGACACAGAAATCACAGATTGCACCAGGTATGTGCCGCAGCAGATGCAGTTCTGGGAGGGCATCATTAGATGCCCTCCCAGAACTGGACAACTGTGCTGTGGCTGTCATTCGGCTATAGTGCGGTTGTCTGGGGGGCAATGCTGCCCCCCTGAAAAATGCTGGCCAAGGCAAAGAGCTTCACACATGTGGGATACTCAGAATATCACAAATTGATTGCTGCTAGATAATGGTTACCCATAATCATACATCCCAACTTTTTATGATAGGAACGAAGGACACCTATTAGTTAAAGTATGTAGGCATGGGACACATCCCCTGCCATGCCTGATTATAGGAGAATTATACAAAAAAAAAAGATCAATTAAACCTCCAAGTGCTTTTTTAACACTATTCCTTTTTCTGGCTTTTGAAATTTACAAATAAAGAAATTTAGAAATTGGATGAAAGCTTTTGCCCTGGGAAACACTTTTTGAAATATAAAAAGTGCATTTTATATAAAACTATATAGATCAGACCAAAATGAGGGACAAATTAGGAGGAACGAGGAACAGAGGGACTTTGTTCCAAATCAGGGACAGTCCCTAAAAATCAGGGACAGTTGGGAGCTATGCATAATCACCCATTTATTTTTTGCAATGATTTACCATGTGTTATTTCTTTGTATTGTGTTAAGACAGCCTTTCCAAAATTAATGGACTGCCAGCACACCATAATGTGCATTTCCTCCTGTGCCTTTCTCTATGTGTTTTTGCATACTACCATGCAGGCACACTGCCTTAGTGTGCTGGTTGACATTCTAAATGAATGACACCACAACACATCAGCACATGTTACATGTGTTAACACAGAACTGTGAATGGGCCTTTAGTGCTAGGATATATGTGGAGATGAGCTATGCACGGGGCCGCTTACAGAACGTTTGCTCAAAATACACATCTGCTTTGTGATGAATTCACTTTGTTCATGCTGTGCTATACTGAGCATAAGCAGCAATCAGTTCCCACTGACCCTACAGCCCCAATTCCCCTTAACACCCCATGCTCCTGCTGGAAAGAATGTAACCAAGGGTATTTGGTATCTAACAAATGTGTATGAGCCCTAAAAATGGCAATGCACAGATGTTACATTTTTTGATTGTTTTTTCTTTAATGCTCTCCAGTGGAACGTATAGCCTGATGCCCCTTCGACAGCTGTACAAAGAAAGTAGGTGCACTGTTAGTTAAGAGGCAGAAAGTAGTGCGGTGGTGTTATATATATTGTAACTCAATACCAGGCCCATGGCTTCTTGGAAGGCCTGACTCAAGCCCTGATTCAAGATTATTGTCTCTTTAGCCGCATTGTATCATTATTACCATGATGTGTTTACGGTCATTACCTATCCTGCGTTTACACAGTATGCTGCCTCCTTCACTTCCTCCATTTCTTCCTTGATATACAGAAGTGACTTGAGCAGTGTTGTGAGAAAAGTGGAAAGTTGGAGGCTACTCATACTATTCCGGAACAGGCACTTCCAGAAGCAGGAAGCTTGCTCGGTGAGGAACATGGGTCACTAGACTTAAGAACGCTTGGATTTCTCTCATCCAAACTTTGATCATTCCTATGGTGAGGTGCTAATCTGTCTTAAGAACTTAGCTATATTAATTCTTCAGAATGGACTTATTCTTATTCATTTAATTTCTTATTCAACTTTTCAAAAATGTTATTTTTGTAGCCAGGTACTGGCATATTGTTCCTCGAGTAGAGACAACTGTTTGCATCAACTACTGTGGGGCAGCAAGTCCCAGATTGTCCACACATAAAGTTCTCATAGACTTCCTTTGTCCCCTCCTGATTTGCTTAGACCAGATGCCAAGGGGACGAGAGCGTTGAAGAGAAGAATCATGGGAAATGTAGATGCATCAGATTTCAGTGGGACTGCTCTCTGCGGGGAAAATGACTACAGCTCCCAGGGCCTTTACAACCAAAGAGGGGGAGAAAGAAAGGCTTTTACAGAGCCACCTGGGAAAACTAGGGGCACTTGGCACTAGATCTCAGACAGAGGGGAAAGCAGAATGTGGGGTCTGCAGCACCTAATTCCTGCACAGCCAGTCCCTCACCTATCCAGTGATACAGGGAGGCATTGCCCATTTGTTTGCAGTTGCATCCGAAGCACACAGCAGAGATGTTGATTCATCTACAGCAGTGGTTCTCAACTCCTGTCCTCAGGACCCACCAACAGCTTCCTCTTTTGCTGTGCTGGTGCCTCTGTGCGACCACCACCTCTTCCTCCAAACTGCACATGTCACTCGCATGACCTTCATTCCATGTGGGGTCTAGGACCTCATCATCCTCCACATCATCTTCCGCCCACCCTTCACCACTGCCCTCCTTGTCAGTCTGCACACTGTAGAAAGCCGCAGCAGTTGGCACCTGTGTTTCGTCATCATCATCACAGACATGCTGCCGTGGTGTTTCCATGTCCTCATCCTGAAAGGGAAGTGGTTGGGCATCAGTGCACTCAATGTCTTCCACGTCTAGGCCACGTGGATGGCCCACGGAAAGCACAGCAGCAGAGTCATCAAAAAGCATAAGAGACTGCTGCATGACTTGGGGCTCAGACTGCTTGGCTGATTTACAAGGGGCTGAGGTGAAAGGCAGATGGCCATGGGGTTCAGGTGCCAACTCTGAGCTTTCATCAAGGGACCGGGAGGGAGACAATGTGAAGGAACTGGAGGCATTGTCATCCACCCAATCTATTATCGCCTGTACTTGTTCTGGCCTCTCCATTCGCTGAGCGGCATTCGGGCCTACCATATAAAGGTGAAGGTACTGTCGGCTACCTGAGGTAGGTGTTACACTTGTGCGTGTAGCTGACACAGATCGACCACGTCCTCTCCTTGCAACAGGAGCTTCAGCAACACCACCAACACCAGCAGCACCAACAGCACCACGACCACCACCACGTCCCTTATTTGACGTTCTCCTCATTCTGGACACAAATGTACTATGTTGCACTATTTATTAAAAAAAAACAAAAAAAGAATAATAAATTATTATTCTTATTATTTTTTTTTTTTAAATTGTAAATGCACTTTTTATTTTTGTGCAAGAAATGCACCGCTCACACCGGCAGCAGCAACCTCTCCCTACACCAGTATGAGATGATTTTAGAACGATAATCTGTCTTTCACAGCACCGACAGGAACCTGTCCCTACTGCAGTATGAGATGATTTTAGAACAATAATCTCCCCCTCACAGTACCAACAGGAACCTCTCCCTAATGCAATAGGAGATGGCTTTATAATGATAAATGCTCCCTCAGAGCACCAACAGGAACCTCTACCTAATGCAGTAGGAGATGGCTTTATAACGATAAACTCTCCCTCAGAGCACCAACGGGAGCCTGGCCCTAATGCAGTAGTAGATGGTTTTAGAACGATAATCTCTTCCTCAGAGCACCAACAGGAACCTGGCTTTAATGCAGTAGTAGTTGGTATTAGAACGATAAACTCTCCCTCAGAGCACCAACAAGAACCTCTCCCTAATGCAGTAGTAGATGGTTTTAGAACGATAAACTCTCCTTCAGAGCACTAACAGGAACCTGGCCCTAATGCAGTAGTAGATGGTTTTAGAATGATAATCTCTCCCTCAGAGCACCAACAGGAACCTGGCCCTAATGCAGTAGTAGTTGGTTTTAGAATAATAATCTCTCCCCCAGGGCACCAACAGGAACCTGGCCCTAATGCAGTAGTAGTTGGTTTTAGAACGATAATCTCTCCCTCAGAACACCAACAGGAACCTGGCCCTAATGCAGTAGTAGATGGTTTTAGAACGATAAACTCTCCCTCAGAGCACTAACAGGAACCGGCCCTAATGCAGCAGTAGATGGTTTTAGAATGATAATCTCTCCCTCAGAGCACCAACAGGAACCTGGCCCTAATGCAGTAGTAGTTGGTTTTAGAATGATAATCTCTCCCCCAGGGCACCAACAGGAACCTGGCCCTAATGCAGTAGTAGATGGTTTTAGAACGATAATCTCTCCCTCAGAGCACCAACAGGAACCTGGCCCTAATGCAGTAGTAGTTGGTTTTAGAACGATAACCTCTCCCTCAGAGCACCAACAAGAACCTCTCCCTAATGCAGTAGAGGATGGTTTTAGAACAATAAACTCTCCCTCAGAGCACCAACAGGAACCTGGCCCTAATGAAGTAGTAGATGGTTATAGAACGATAATCTCTCCCTCAGAGCACCAACAGGAACCTGGCCCTAATGCAATAGTAGTTGGTTTTAGAAAGATAAACTCTCCCTTAGAGCACCAACAGGAACCTGGCCCTAATGAAGTAGTAGATGGTTTAAGTACGATAATCTCTCCCTCAGAGCACCAACAGGAACCTGGCCCTAATGCAGTAGTAGTTGGTTTTAGAATGATAAACTCTCCCTCAGAGCACCAACAGGAACCTAGCCATAATGCAGTAGTAAATGGTTTTAGAACGATAATCTCTCCCTCAGAGCGCCAACAGGAACCTGGCCCTAATGCAGTAGTAGTTGGTTTTAGAACGATAAACTCTCCCTCAGAGCACCAACAGGAACCTGGCCCTAATGAAGTAGTAGATGGTTTTAGAATGATAATCTCTCCCTCAGAGCACCAACAGGAACCTGGCCTTAATGCAGTAGTAGTTGGTTTTAGAACGATAAACTCTCCCTCAGAGCACCAACAGGAACCAGGCCCTAATGTAGTAGTAGCTGGATTTAGAATGATAAACTCTCCCTCAGAGCACCAACAAGAACCTGGCCCTAATGCAGTAGTAGTTGGTTTTAGAACGATAATCTCTCCCTCAGAGCACCAACAGGAACCTCTCCCTAATGCAGTAGTGGATGGTTTTAGAATGATAAAGTCTCCCTCAGAGCACCAACAGGAAGCTGGCCCTAATGCAGTAGTAAATGGTTTTAGAACGATAATCTCTCCCTCAGAGCACCAACAGGAACCTGGCCCTAATGCAGTAGTAGTTGGTTTTAAAAGGATAAACTCTCCCTCAGAGCACCAACAGGAACCTCTCGCTAATGCAGTAGTAGTTGGTTTTAGAACGATAAACTCTCCCTCAGAGCACCAACAGGAACCTCTCCCTAATGCAGTAGTAGATGGTTTTAGAACGATAAACTCTCCCTTAGAGCACCAACAGGAACCTGGCCCTAATGCAGTAGTAAATGGTTTTAGAACGATAATCTCTCCCTCAGAGTACCAACAGGAACCTGGCCCTAATGCAGGAGTAGTTGGTTTTAGAACGATAAACTCTCCCTCAGAGCACCAACATGAACCTGGCCCTAATGCAGTAGTAGTTGGTTTAAGAACGATAAACTCTCCCTCAGAGCACCAACAGGAACCTCTCCCTAATGCAGTAGTGGATGGTTTTAGAACGATAAACTCTCCCTCAGAGCACCAACGGGAACCTGGCCCTAATGGAGTAGTAGATGGTTTTAGAACGATAAACTCTCCCTCAGAGCACCAACAGGAACCTCTCCCTAATGCAGTAGTGGATGGCTTTAGAACGTTAACCTCTTCCTCAGAGCACCAACAGGAACCTGGCCCTAATGCAGTAGTAGATGGTTTTAGAATGATAATCTCTCCCTCAGAGCACCAACAGGAACCTGGCCCTAATGCAGTAGTAGATGGTTTTAGAACGATAATCTCTCCCTCAGAGAACCAACAGGAACGTCACCCTAATGCAGTAGTGGATGGTTTTAGAACGATAAACTCTCCCTCAGAGCACCAACAGGAAGCTGGCCCTAATGCAGTAGTAAATGGTTTTAGAACGATAATCTCTCCCTCAGAGCAACAACAGGAACCTGGCCCTAATGCAGTAGTAGTTGGTTTTAAAAGGATAAACTCTCCCTCAGAGCACCAACAGGAACCTGGCCCTAATGCAGTAGTAGTTGGTTGTAGAACGATAAACTCTCCCTCAGAGCACCAACATGAACCTTGCCCTAATGCAGTAGTAGTTGGTTTTAGAACGATAAACTCTTCCTCAGAGCACCAACAGGAACCTCTTCCTAATGCAGTAGTGGATGATTTTAGAACGATAAACTCTCCCTCAGAGCACCAACGGGAACCTGGCCCTAATACAGTAGTAGATGGTTTTAGAACGATAATCTCTCCCTCAGAGCACCAACAGAAACCTGGCCCTAATGCAGTAGTAGTTGGTTTTAGAACGATAAACTCTCCTTAAAAGCACCAACAGGAACCTCTCCCTAATGCAGTAGTGGATGATTTTAGAACGATAACCTCTTCCTCAGAGCACCAACAGGAACCTGGCCCTAATGCAGTAGGAAATGGTTTTAGAATGATAATCTCTCCCTCAGAGCACTAACAGGAACCTGGCCCTAAAGCAGTAGTAGTTGGTTTTAGAACGATAAGCTCTCCCTCAGAGCACCAACAGGAACCTCTCCCTAATGCAGTAGTGGATGGTTTTAGAACGATAACCTCTTCCTCAGAGCACCAACAGGAACCTGGCCCTAATGCTGTAGTAAATGGTTTTAGAATGATAATTTCTCCCTCAGAGCACCAACAGGAACCTGGCCCTAAAGCAGTAGTAGTTGGTTTTAGAACGATAAACTCTCCCTCAGAGCACCAACAGGAACCTCTCCCTGATGCAGTAGTGGATGGTTTTAGAACGATAAACTCTCCCTCAGAGCACCAACAGAAACCTGGCCCTAATGCAGTAGTAAATGGATTTAGAACGATAATCTCTCCCTCAGAGCACCAACAGGAACCTGGCCCTAATGCAGTAGTAGTTGGTTTTAGAACGATAAACTCTCCCTCAGAGCACCAACAGGAACCTGGCCCTAATGCAGTAGTAGATGGTTTTAGAACGATAATCTCTCCCTCAGAGTACCAACAGAAACATCTCCCTAATGCATTAGTGGATGGTTTTAGAATGATAAAATCTCCCTCAGAGCACCAACAGAAAGCCGGCCCTAATGCAGAGGTAAATGGTTTTACAACGATAATCTCTCCCTCAGAGCACCAAGAGGAACCTGGCCCTAAAGCAGTAGTAGTTGGTTTTAAAACGATAAACTCTCCCTTAGAGCACCAACAGGAACCTCTCCCTAATGCAGTAGTAGTTGGTTTTAGAACGATAAACTCTCCCTCAGAGCACCAACAGGAACCTCTCCCTAATGCAGTAGTGGATGCTTTTAGCATGATAACCTCTCCCTCCGAGCACCAACAGGAACCTGGCCCTAATGCAGTAGTAGTTGGTTTTAGAATGATAATCTCTCCCCCAGAGCACCAACAGGAAGCTTGCTCTAATGCAGTAGTAAATGGTTTTAGAACAATAATCTCTCCCTCAGAGCACCAACAGGAACCTGGCCCTAATGTAGTAGTAGTTGGTTTTAGAATCATAAACTCTCCCTGAGAGCACCAACAGGAACCTGGCCCTAATGCAGTAGTAGATGGTTTTAGAACGATAATCTCTCCCTCAGAGCACCAACAGGAACCTCTCCCTAATGCAGTAGTAGTTGGTTTTAGAACGATAAACTCTCCCTCAGAGCACCAATAGGAAGCTGGCCCTAATGCAGTAGTAAATGGTTTTAGAACAATAATCTCTCCCTCAGAGCACCAACAGGAACCTGGCCCTAATGTAGTAGTAGTTGGTTTTAAAAGGATAAACTCTCCCTCAGAGCACCAACAGGAACCTCTCCCTAATGCAGTAGTAGTTGGTTTTAGAACGATAAAATCTCCCTCAGAGCACCAACAGGAAGCCGGCACTAATGCAGTAGTAAATGGTTTTAGAACGATAATCTCTCCCTCAGAGCACCAACAGGAACCTCTCCCTAATGCAGTAGTGGATGGTTTTAGAATGATAACCTCTTCCTCAGAGCACCAACAGGAACCTGGCCCTAATGCAGTAGTAAATGGTTTTAGAATGATAATCTCTCCCTCAGAGCACCAACTGGAACCTGGCCTTAAAGCAGTAGTAGTTAGTTTTAGAACGATAAACTCTCCCTCAGAGCACCAACAGGAACCTCTCCCTAATGCAGTAGTGGATGGTTTTAGAATGATAATCTCTCCCTCAGAGCAACAACAGGAACCTGGCCCTAATGCAGTAGTAGTTGGTTTTAGAACGGTAAACTCTCCCTCAGAGCATCAACAGGAACCTGGCCCTAATGCAGTAGTAGTTGGTTTTAGAACGATAAACTCTCCCTCAGAGCAGCAACAGAACCTCTCCTTAATGCAGTAGTGGATGGTTTTAGAACGGTAAACTCTCCCTCAGTGCACCAACAGGAACCTGGCCCCAATCCAGTAGTAAATGGTTTTAGAACAATAATCTCTCCCTCAGAGCACCAACAGGAACCTGGCCCTAATGCAATAGTAGTTGGTTTTAGAACGATAAACTCTCCCTCAGTGCACCAACAGGAACCTGGCCCTAATGCAGTAGTAGTTGGTTTTAGAACGATAAACTCTCCCTCAGAGCACCAACAGAACCTCTCCTTAATGCAGTAGTGGATGGTTTTAGAACGGTAAACTCTCCCTCAGTGCACCAACAGGAACCTGGCCCCAATCCAGTAGTAAATGGTTTTAGAACAATAATCTCTCCCTCAGAGCACCAACAGGAACCTGGCCCTAATGCAATAGTAGTTGGTTTTAGAACGATAAACTCTCCCTCAGTGCACCAACAGGAACCTGGCCCTAATGCAGTAGTAGTTGGTTTTAGAACGATAAACTCTCCCTCAGAGCACCAACAGGAACCTCTCCCTAATGCAGTAGAGGATGGTTTTAGAACGATAACCTCTCCCTCAGAGCACCAACAGGGACCCGGCCCTAATGCAGTAGTAGATGGTTTTAGAACGATAATCTCTCCCTCAGAGCACCAACAGGAACCTGGCCCTAATAGAGTAGTAGTTGGTTTTAGAACGATAAACTCTCCCTCAGAGCACCAACAGG